>CM076570.1:807754762-808142855 GCA_034641835.2 Pinus albicaulis
TAAAGAAAGAACAGCGAGGCGTAATTGCACAATTATGCTCACTAGAAGTTCCAACATCAAAATCATCTATTTCTGCAGATCTCCAACAAGTCTTGGACAATCATTCCAAGGTGTTTCAAACTCCCAAAGGACTCCCACCTATTCGTGATCATGATCATGCTATTCATTTGATTCCAGGAAGTGTTCCTCCAAACATCAGGCCTTATAGATATCCTTACTTCCAAAAGAGCGAAATCGAACGTATGATTGCAGAAATGTTAGAGGCGGGTATAATTCAACCCAGTCAAAGTTCTTTCTCGGCTCCTGTAGTATTGGTACACAAGAAGGATGGATCATGGCGAATGTGTCCGGATTATAGGGAGCTCAATAAGCTCACCATTAAAGACAAATTTCACATTCCTGTGATTGATGAATTATTGGATGAATTACATGGAGCAATTTATTTTACCAAGTTGGATCTTCGTTCAGGATATCATCAAATTAGAATGAAGACTGAATATATTTTGAAAACAACATTTCAAACTCATGATGGTCATTATGAATTTTTGGTCATGCCTTTTCGTCTTACCAATGCACCTTCTACATTTCAAGGGTTGATGAATTCCATTTTCAAACCCTTCCTTAGAAAATTTGTGCTAGTATTTTTTGATGATATACTAATCTACAGCAGGTCTTGGAAGGATCATGTTGAACATGTTGAAAGGGTGCTCAAACTATTGTAGGAGAAACAATTATATGCAAAAAAATCCAAATTTTTCTTTGGAGTACAAGAGGTGGAATATCTGGGTCATATTGTATCTCACGAGGGTGTTAAAGTAGACCCTAACAAAATTAAATCCATTAAGGAATGGAAAGTACCCACAACCATAAAGCAGTTGCGAGGATTTCTCGGGTTAACAGGGTATTATCGCAAGTTTGTTAAGAATTATGGGAGAATAGCAGCACCTCTAACAACATTATTGAAGATAGATGCATTTTCATGGACTCCTGAAGCAACTAAGGCCTTTGAACGTCTTAAAGAGGCAATGTGCCTAGCACCGGTCTTAGCTACACCAGACTTCACAAAAACCTTTATTGTGGAATGTGATGCCTCAGGAAATGGAATTGGTGCAGTTTTAATGCATGAAGGAAGACCCATTGCTTTTGAAAGTCGTCCAATCAAAGGAAAGTATTTACAGAAACCTATTTATGAGAAGGAAATGTTAGCAATATTACATGCACTAAAGAAATGGCGAACTTACCTAATGGGAAGACACTTCAAGGTAAAAACTGATCATGATAGTCTTAAACACTTTTTGGAACAAAGACTATCGTCAGAAGAGCAGCAATAATGGGTCACAAAGATGTTGGGTTATGACTTTGAAATAATCTACAAAAAAGGAAAGCTTAATGTTGTTGCAGATGCACTCTCAAGAAAGAATGAAGAGGTGGAAGTATTGCTTTGTGCCATTTCTATTATCCAACCAGATTGGATAACTGAAGCAAGAGATGAATGGAAGAAGGACAAAGATGTATGGACACTCATTCAAAAGTTGCAGCAAGATCCTAGTACATCCGATACATTTAGTTGGAAAAATGATTCCTTATGGTACAAAGATCGCTTATATCTTTGTAAGAATTCCCAACTAAAACAAAATATTCTTCCGGAATTGCACACTTCTCCTTTAGGAGGACACTCAGGATTTTTAAAAACTTACCACAGGGTGAAGAAAGAATTTTTTTGGGATGGCCTTAAATCTGATATTCGAAAGTTTGTGGCGGAATGTTTGGTTTGCCAGCAGAATAAATTGGAAACAATTAAGACCCCAGGACTTCTACAACCTTTATCCATTCCAAGTCAACGTTGGGAGGAGATTTCAATGGATTTTATCACAGGTTTACCTAGGTCCGAAGGAAAGAGTGTCATCATGGTGGTAGTTGATAGACTTACCAAGTATGCACACTTTTGTGCATTATCTCATCCATTTAAAGCAAGTACAGTTGCTACTACATTTATGGATAGAATTCAAAAGCTACATGGAAGCCCAAGGGTTATTGTGAGCGACACAGATCCCATTTTTACCGGAAATTTTTGGACGGAGTTATTTTCTTGTTTGGGTACTCAATTGGCTCATAGCTCATCTTATCATCCTCAATCTAATGGTCAAAATGAGATCGTAAATAAATGTTTGGAAGGATATCTTCGTTGTTTTGTATCTGATAAACAAACACAATGGGTCAAGTGGTTACCTCTTGCTGAATGGTGGTATAACACTTCCTTCCATACTGCAGCAAAAATGACCCCATTTATGGCACTTTATGGATATCATACACCATCCATCACATCATATTTAAGAGAAAATTCGAAGGTTCAAGCAGTGGAAGATCACATCGAGCATCAGCAAGAAGTTCTCCAACTATTAAAGGATAACCTGAATTTGGCACAAAATCGAATGAAACAACAGGCAGATCAACATCGCAGCGAGAGAAGTTTTGATGTAGGAGATTGGGTATTTTTACGACTACAACCATACAAAAAAATGTCCCTCAAGCAAGCTAAGAAGGATAATAAATTATCGCCAAAGTACTATGGTCCTTATAAGGTGTTGCAAAAGATTGGTACTATGGCATACAAATTGGAGCTTCCTGCTTCTTCGCGAGTACATCCAGTTTTCCATGTTTCATGCTTAAAGAAGGTTATAGGTGAAAATCTTCCAGTTCAAACAATATTGCCAGAACTTGATGAGGAAGGAAAAATAATATTGGAACCCGAAGTGGTCATGGAAACAAGAACTCGACAGCTACGGAATCGATCAATTTCAGAGTATCTCATCAAGTGGAAGAACTTACCCACTGAAGATTCTACATGGGAGGATGAGAATTTTATACAGAAGCACCCGGAGCTACTCAAGTGTTGAGGACAACACTTTTTTTGAAGGAGAGGGGCATGTTAGGTCCCTACATCACTAGTATAGTCCCTTATTATTGTTAGTGTAAACCCCTTATTGTTATTATTGTACCCTTGTAACCCCCATTTTGTTATTATTGTGCCCTTAAATTATTATCGTTAGGTCGGCTAGGATTACATTGTGGCCCACTAGGATTACATTATGGCCCCATGGACTCCTATATATAGAAAGGAGGTTTTGTAAATTGTATCATCCAAGAATTGTTCATTTATGTAATGTATTGGAGGTTGCCCCCTGAAGTGGCTCATTTCTAAGACGTTGATATCTCTTTTCTTCTCTTTTTGGAGCTGGTTACACAACAATATTTGAACATATTTGTTTGATACTTATGTGAGAATCATCAAGAAGGTCTAATGCCCTCTCATAATAGCTGCAATAAAATCTGTTAGCTCATGCTTTCAATAACCATTCATCAACTTACAAAACATATGAAGAGCCATAGTTTGAACATGTTATGAAACCATGCTTATAACCAACATATAACCATAATGACAACCATGATAGAAAAACCATCAAAGCCACATAACAACAAATACAAGTACTCATGAAATAGAAGAGGAAAATAACTCTGATTAACATATGTAAAATCCAACCAAGTCAGGGACTTCCACGTATGACGCGACCATATATTGGGCTAAACCAAATATTTTTTTCAGCCAATCACCCCTATGACATATTCCAAGCATGAATGTGGGACTCATGAAAAAAAAAACCAAGGATTTATGGAGATTAAACCACCTCCAACCTCATGCTCTCGCGATCCCGCCAAAAAATATGAAGAGATCACATAAGCAAACATATACAAAAACAACCAAGGATTTTTGAGATTAAACCATATCCACCCTTAGGATTTTCCACAATCCCACCAAAACTGGTCAAGGGATTACTAGGCCCAAAAAAATCTTGGATGCCCCAAAATTTCTGCACTAATACCTTGAGGAATTTTCTTGTCTCCACCCTCATGCTTTATCAAAATCCCGCCAAACTAGTCAAGGGATTCCTAGGCCCTATGGTAATTTTCCTGAGACCGCCTCACCCAATTCCAAAACCATCCAACAATCCATAGCTTAAACAAATTAAAGAACTCCATCACAACATGGCTACCCATAAATTGAAAGGAAAGGCTGGAACCACTACCACACCTAGAAAAACCCATGTCAATGGCAACAAAAGAACCAAATACACAAATTGATGTACCATGCATTCAAAAATTAGTTAGTAAATAACACATGCAACCTATTACTTGCAAGTATTCCTGCTGAATTTTCTTGATCCAATCTTCCTTTATTGTCCTTTGCTTTCCTTTTCCTTCCTTTTCTTTCTTATCCAAGTGCTTGCTCTACATTGTTTTCTACACTTGCTCTAAAACTAGGAAAAATCTGTCAATTGATTCGTAGGTGTCATTTTATCATTTTTGCTTATATTGCTTCATTTTCATTCAATTTCCCTCTCATGCAAATTTGTGAAATTTCATCTCCCTTCTCTCCTATTTTCCTTTAGTTTTGTAAATAAATGCCAATTAATGCCTCTTTACCTTTATTAATGCCTTTGCCAATTTCCTTAGCCATAATAAAACGAAATGAACACCCATTAGGATGTTTTTCCCAACATTAAACTTGGAATACATGTACCATGACCTTGGTCTTATTTTTCCTTTATTAACTTTATTGCATGAAATTTTAACCTGGGGCTGTAACAAGAATAATTTCTACCAATTGTTAAATTTTAAGTGAAATGAACATTTACTTAACCATTAGAGTTTCGAGAGAATTGAACTCATGACCTCTCAATAGAAAATTAAGGTTCTCTGACAATGGGTACTTGACCGTTTAAGCTAACCCTCAATGGGGCTAGTAAATACATACCATGATAAGGATGGTAAAAAATAATAAATAATTTCATCTCCTCAACATTTATGTTATAGTTTTTTTTAATTATTTTTGTGATTCATATTTGACTCTTGGAACCCTCCCATATCGACAACACATGCATCTACTATAACCATGTAAAACTTTAGTGCATACAAGCACAAGCCAAAAAATTTTCAATATTGGCCCCATTCAAATCACCCTATGCGTGGGATTAATTAATTAAAGCATAATTTTAATTTATTGCTAAATCTTAAGTGAATTGAACATTTACCTTACCTCAAGAGCGTCGAGAGAATTGAACCGATGACCTCTTAATGACAAATTAAGGTTCTTTGATTATGGGTACTCGACCAATTGAAATAACCATCGACGAGTGTAGTAAATACATACCATGATAAGGATAGTAAAAATAATTTCATTTTTTTCCTATATTATGTTCCATGCCCCCCATGGATTTTGTTTCATTTTTTATTCATCCCATGTCACTTAGGGATTGTTTTCCCTTATTTTTTAGTTTATGTTCTAACTTATGCTTTGTGTGCCTCCTTTGCTCACATTTTTTTTGCATGTGTGAAGAATGAGCTTGAGCTCACTGTTCACAATAAAATAATACGTAACTCCTCTTTTACATTAATGAAGGAAGTCAATTTTTTTCGTTTGAAAAAAAAGGACAATAAAAAATAATAAATAATTTCATCTCCTCAAAATTTTTGTTATAATTTTGTCAAATTATTTTTGTGAGTAATATTTGAGTCTAAAACCCTCCCATACCATCAATTCACGCATCTACTATAATCATGTCGAATTTCTGTGCATACAAGCACAAATTGAAAAAATTCCAACATTGGCCCCATTCATAACCCCCTTTGTGCGGCTTTAATTAATTAAAGCATGATTTCCAATGATTAATGAATTTTAATCGAATTGAAATTTATGTGACCCTATGAGTGTTAATAGAATTGAAACCATTAACTCTCAGTAATTAATTAAGGTGCTTTGATGATGGGTACTCACCAATGGAACTAATCCTCAACGGGGCTAGTAAATACATACCATGATAAGGACAATAAAAATAATAAATAATTTAATATCCTCGAAAATTATGTTATAATTTTGTAAAATTATTTGCGTGATTCATATTTGAATCTTGGAACCCTCCCATACTATCAATGCATGTATCTACTATAACTATGTCAAGTTACAGTGCATACAAGCACAATTTGAAAAAATTCAATGTTGGCCCCATTCACATCCCCCTTTGTGTTGGGTCAAATAATTAAAGCATAATTTCCACTAATTGATAAATGCTAAGTGAATTGAACATTTACCTAAACTTGATAGCATAGAGAGAATTTAACCCGTGACTTATTAATAAGAAATTAAGGTGCTTTGATGATGGGTACTTTACCAATTGAGCAAACCCTCGATAGGGCTAATAAATACATACCGTGATAAGGACAATAAAAAATAATAAATAATTTGATATTCTAGACATTTATGAATTAATTTTGTTGAATTATTTGTGTGAGTCATATTTGAGTCTCAGAACCCTCCCATACCATCAACACATGCATGTACTATAAGCATGTCAAATTTCAGTGCATACAAGCATAAACTAAAAAAATTTCAACGTTGGCCCCATTCACAACCCCCTTTGTGCAGGGTCAATTAATTAAAGAATAATTTCCACGGATTGTTACATATTAGGTGAATTGAACATTTAACTAACCCTGAGAGCATCGAGAGAATTGAAACTGTGACCTGTCATTAAAAAATTAAGTTGCTTTGATGATGGGTACTCGACCAATTGGTCTAACCCTCCATGGAGCTAGTCAATACATACCATGATAAGGAGAGTAAAAAGTAATAAATAATTTCATCTCCTCAACATTTATGTTATAATTTTGTCGAATTATTTGTGTTAGTCATATTTTAGTCTCGTAACCCTCCCATACCATCAACACATGCATGTACTATAAGCATGCAAAATTTTAGTGCATACAAGCACAAACTGCAAAAATTTGAATGTTGGCCCCATTCACAACCCCCTCTGTGCAGGGTCAATAAATTAAAGCACAATTTCCACTAATTTCTAAATATTAAGTGAATTGAACATTTACTTGAACTTGATATCATTGAGAGAATTGGACTCATGACCTCTCAATAGAAAATTAAAATTCTTTAACAATGGGTACCTGACCAATTGATCTAACCCTCGATGGGGCTAGTAAGTACAACCATGATAATGACAGTAAAAAATAATAAATAATTTCATCCCTTCGACTTTTATGTTATAATTTTTACGAATTCTTTGTGTGAGTCATATTTGAGTCTCATAACCATCCCATATGGCCAATACATGCATCTACTATAATCATGTTAAATTTTCGTGCATACATGAACAATCTGAAAAAAAAATTCAATGTTGGCCCTATTCACAACCCCCTTTGTGTGGGTCAATTAATTAAATCATAATTTCCACTAATTTTTACATATTAAGTGAATTGAACATTTACCTAACCCCAAGAGAATTGAGAGTATTGTACCCTTGACCTCTCTATAGAAAATTAAGGTGCTTTGAAAATGGGTATTCGACCAATTCAACTAACCCTTAATGGGGCTAGTAAATACATGCAATGATAAAAGTAGTAAAAAATAATAAATAATTTCATATCCTTGAAATTTATGATATAATTTTTTCAAATTCCTTGTGTGATTCATATTTGAGTCTTAGATTCCTTTGAAACTATCAATGCATGCATCTAATACTATAATCCTAAATTTTAGTGCATATAAGCACAAACTGGAAAAAATTCAATGTTGGCCCCATTCACAACCCCCTCTATGTGGGGTCAATTAATTAAAGAATAATTTCCATTTATTGTTTAATTTTACGTGAATTGAACATTTACCTAATCATGATAGCATTGATAGAATTGAATTTGTGACCTATCAATAGAAAATTAAGGTGCTTTGATCATGAGTACTCGACCAATTGAGGTAACCCTCAATAGGGCTAGTAAATACATACCATGATAAGGAAAGTACAAAAAATAATAAATAATTTCATATCATTGACATTTGTGTTATAATTTTGTCTAATTCTTTGTGTGAGTCATATTTGAGTCTTGGAACCCTCCCATACCGTCAACACATGAATCTACTATAACCATGCCAAATTTCAATGCATACATGCACAAACTATTTTTTTTAATGTTGGCCCCATTCACAACCCCCTTTGTGTAGGGTTAATTAATTAAAGCATAATTTTCAATAATTTATAAATTTTAAGTGAATTAACTATTTAACTGACATTTAAAAAAAATAGAATTTAAACCATGACCTCTCAATAACAAATTAAGGTGCTTTGATGGCGTGTACTTAATCAATTGAGCTAACCCTCGACGGGGCTAGTAAATACATACCATGATAAAGAAAGTAAATAATAATTATTATTTTAATCTCCTTGAAATTTATGTTATAATTTTATCGAATTCTTTGTGTGAGTCATATTTGAGTCTCAGAACCTCCCATATCATCAATGAATGCACCTACTATAGCCATTTCAAATTTCAGTGCATACAAGCGCAAAATGAAACAAATTCAATGTCTCCCCCATTCACAACCCCCCTTGTGCAGAGTCAATTAATTAAATCATAATTTCAATTGATTTTTAAATTTAAAGTGAATTGAACATTTACCTAATCCTGAGAGTGTCGAGGGAAGTGAGTCTGTGACCTCTCAATGGAAAATTAATGTGCTTAGATGATGGGTACTTGACCATTTGAGCCCCTAACCCTCGACGAGGCTAAATACATACCTCAATGAGCTTCTCTTGGTTTCAAGAATGGTATATTCTCTACTAAAAAAGGCCAACCATGTGAAGGTGGAAGCTCATATGGTTCCTCTCCCCCCCACGTTACTCTTAATTCCCCAATACCTAATTAATTTATTATAAAATATTTTAAAGAAACATAGTAAGAAGCATAGCTACAAATGAATAAGAAACACAAATTTAAGGTAAATGAAAGAGGAAAAACCAACTGAAAACACATAAACACATACCTTGTACATCTCAAAATTTTGATATCATTAATCTTATTCTTCATCCAAGTCAACATTTATATCATCTGGATCAAAATTGATGTTGAAAAAAGGATTGGCCATATCAACATCATCATCAATGTCATCATTTCCAATCATATCATCATCATTATCATCATCAGGAACACTGTCTCCAACATTTTTCCTGAATTCTTCAAGTTATTCATGTGGCAGTACATTGTCAATATTATCTTAATCTAGAACATTGTATCGATTAACATCTACATGAATTTATTTGACCTCTTCGTATAACACATGAAGTAACTACTCATTTACATCATCTTCTTTCGCTACATTATACTCTACCTCCTTCCTCTTGGATAATATATAACAACATATGACCAACCCCCCTACTTGGAACATTTGAGTAAAATAATTGTTTGCATTGGTTTGGAAGAACATAGCAATATAGTCCTTCTCAAATGACCTTGTATTAACCATGGTATATACATTATCATGTTGAATAATGGTTCTACCAGGATCACATCCATTCATTTGTAGGATGTACCATTTGACATCGAACAAAACTAATTTGAAGGAATTAAAGTCACACATGTATGTCATACAAATACCCATAGTATAAAGTTTTAGAGACTTGTGGAAGTGTGCCAATTCAAGAGGAAACATTAGTGACCTGGAAGGCTACAATTATCCCACAATCAGAAGTTTTCCTCTTTTCATGCAAATTTTTGATATGAAATTTACATCCATTGTACCACATAGCCTTGTGGTGTTTCAACTGCAATATGTCAAACACATAACAAAAGGCATTGTTAATAAGGACATTTATATAAATAAGAAAGCATCTCGAAAATAAAAATAAAAAACCTACATTCGAATTAATCATTTATAAAATAACTCAATAAAATATTGTAGAATGAAAATGCATGCTTGCCTATTTATCATTCAAACCATTTACTAAATCAATTTCCCTCTATGTAATATTGGTATCTCCTTTACGATGATATTCTATGACCAATGTAGACATCCCTTCCCATAATAACCTACCATCACATTGTATACATATTTCAACACATACCTTCATTCATTCAAGATTGTTTGCAATGTACATATGTAGTGAATCCCACTTTCGACCAAATTTATTTGAAAATCATAATTCACCAATAAATATTAGTTACCATGCTTAATATTACTAATTTATGAAAGAATAAAAATTAAAAAAACATGATATAAACAAAAATGAAATTTTATATGTATTATAAACAATCTCCACATTAAATATTTAATTACCTCTCACTTTGATAATTCTACCTTTTCCTAATAGGTGCTCACCTTAATTTTTTTTTTATGGAGTTCACATCCAAAATGTGATCCACATGCATATTTGCTGCTAATTTAGGAAGATACTGACTAATATACACCATGGATTGATATATCATCTATCCCTCCACCATAGAACCCTTAGGACGTGCTCTTTGTCTAACAAAAGCCTTCAATTATTTCAAATTCCTATCCACTATCCACATTGACCTTTTATGTATAGGTCCACACAATTCAATCTCCTCAACTTGGTGGACGACATAGTGTTCTTGTGCATTGAAATTTTTTAGAGGTAGATACTTTTGCATTTCACAGAATAGTCAAGGAATTTCTCTCTTCCCAATAATTTATATCCTCTTTATGGATTTATTTCAATGACAACCATCTATAGATGATACAAACAAATAACATGTTTGAACAAAACATAATATATTACATTACAAGTAAAACACATTTCATTAAGTTGAACAAAAAATTGAAAAAACACTTTACATATAAATTTCTACTTACATCTGTATTTACCAAGATCATATATAATTTGTTTGAGTTCTTGTTGAAGTCGTCTAGGAGAGATAGATGTAAAACACACTTTAAAAATAAAAATGAATAATTACTTGTTTAATAAAAAATAGACAAAAAGAATATGAATATGTATACCAATATAAAAATATATATAACAAAATAATTACCTTAACGAAGGTATTCTAGTCATGTGTTTTTACCCCACCAAATTCACCTTTCTTTTTAAAGATATTTTATGTTTGAAGAAAAAACCTATGGGGAATTTAATTCTTTGAAAGGCCCCTTTTACACCATTTTTTTACTTCTCTATTAATAACCATGGAAGGCTATTTCAATCTCCATCAGTATTTGATCAAATCACACTTTGCATTGCATGATTGGATTCTTGAACGTCACTACAAATTTTTATGATTAATTCTTTATCCCTCGTACCATCTATGATTTTCCATAATGTTTCTATCACATTCTCCTTGATATGCATTATATCAAACAAATGATCTATTCTTAGGTCCTCATAGTAGGGAAACCAGAATTTAGTGGGATCAATTTTCCATCCTTGTGGAAGCCCATTATTAATACCTTCATGACCTTCATGGTGAAGAATATAAGAAATCACAACAATAATTATCAAATATAGTAAAATAAATTATATAAAAATCAAAATCAAAAAATTATATATACGATACATAAAAAAATTGCATACCTTGACGATTTTTGTTATATTCCAATTTCCATATGCGAGTTGTCATTCTTCGTGGTTTTAATCCAGTCCCTTCTTTCCCATTGAAAATATGCTTTTTAGTCACAATGATACCTATATGGTTCTTAGAGAGGAAGTTCCTATACTCATTAAACACCTCCTTTCCTAAACTTTTTGAATGATAAGAATTCATCTCATGACCACAAACTAGACATGTAAATTTAACCTCTATTTGAAAACCTACATTAAGAGATGGATTAATGTTAATTATAAAAAGGGATTATTATAAAAACATGCATGATATGTTCAAATAATTATATACTATTGAAGTGCAATATTGGAACATTACATACCACAAAAATTTGTTAGCCATGGGGCATCATGAATTGTACATATAATTATTCCATGGAATTGAAATTTCCTCTACCTTATTGGTTTACATATGTCATGCATCGTGATGTAAGTTTTTGGACAAAAAATTATCTCCTACGGACATAAGTGAATTCCCTAGATCTACTGGCTTGATCTAGAAACAACATAAGAAAAACACTTGTGCTTTCCTTAGAGAAATTATAATATGGAGTAAGGAATTACCTTGAGTCAAACAAAATTTCTCCTCTTCTCCCTGCTTGTGAACTTTATCTCCAACTCCAATTGCCCCAAATGGAACCTGCAAAACAATTATAACAAGCACAATAACTACAAGATACACATACCATAGACCAATATCTCTAATCAATGAGTCAAGAAGGAATTGAAATACATATGCATCAAATAGATATAAGTATAGAAAAACAAAGCATTTTTTACTAATGAAATGTAGGATAGTATGACAACCCTTTTATAGATCTTGACAATGTAGAGGACTCCCACCAAACTTGTCCTTCCATAGCCACAAAGGAAGGCTTCAATAAAAACTCAAGGATAGTAATATATCATTAGGTAAAAAATAGTAGCATTAGGGCATATCTAAGAGTCTCCAAAAGTCAAACCAGAGCCTATCAGAGGCAGTGAATTTATAGGGTAAATGTGCTAGCTTAGGATTTACCAATCTAGGAATTAGATCCACATATGAATGAGGATAAGCTTTAGATATAAGAGATAAGACCTATAGGATAGGATAGGATAATAATTTGAGATTTCAATCAATAGTAAATTGTTAAAACTACCTTAGAAGCCTTTGGAAAGAGAATATTCATAATTTTTTTTTTTTTTTTACCGAAATTCCAGAACCATCACACCTGCAACAAAGGAAACATGCATTGGTTAGTGCAAGTGCCTAGTTATGCAACATGAAAATAGTGTAGATGGCTAGAAGGTAGGGTGCGATGAAGCCAAAACTAGGGTTTTAAGATGATTAACCCAAAGTTCTTGGACTTTTTAGAGAGATAATGCTTAAGAATTTTCAAATGGATGATTTTAAGGTGTCAAGGATGTTGATTGATCTAGTTTCTAGGTCATTCAAGAATATGTGACAAAATAAATTGTAACAGATTATTTCGTAAAGTACAAAGTCAGAAGTAGTGGCCGAGGACTGAAGTGATTTACTTTGTGACAAGTTCGAATCAAGAATTTGGTCGGTGGAGATCATAATCTACTACAATACATAATAATAATGATATTATTGTTAAGGTAGGCATACCCATACTCATATTATAAGATAATATTACATGTACAATGATCAAAAGTCCCATCCACTGACGAAAAATGGTGGACCCATGTTTGGTTGAATTTCTGAACAATCATAGCCATCATACTTTATGATATGGTATGAATCTTGAAAATGCAAACCAAATGGATGAAACTAGATCCAGGGTCACCTAACTCGCCACTCGATAGTATGAGTCTAATCATGTGAATAAATGAGTTGGATTCAAACATGGTAGACACCATATGATTACCAACCAATGCTGTAAGCCGTTAATAAACACAAGAGGAACTAATGATAATAAAAATGGATCTCAAGGTACTATAGTACAATCCATGCAATGTGAATAAATGATTTGAAGTTGAACACCACACGAAATATTCTGGTCAAAGGCTAATGATGAGTACCTGTCGCCAAAAGCAATGAAACTTTCCATTGAGATAAGAAAGTTTCAAGGCACTAAAGGGAGTTTTTAAGTAAACTTCATATATAATGTGCTGATGTCGACATGAAGCAACCCATCACAACAGGTCCTTGGTGTATCCCCCATTAATGACATGAAACATGTATCAAGATCTGATCAGGAGAGGCAAACATGAAAAAAGACTTAAAGTATATTAGTAGATTTCAACTTTCGTTGGAAATTCTCTTTAAAATATCGGTGACACTGAATGGAGTTGGCAACATTGACTCAAAGATCCATCATGAAGATGTGATCAATAGTGAGGCAAGTAGATTCCCCAACCCAAATAAGTCACGAAGATGAAGTGAAAGAGTGTCACATTCAAGAGCGACTCACTGCCATTAATATGTATGATTCCTTGTTTTCCAAATTTCCCAACCATTTATGGAAAATAACTCTTTATTTTTGACAAGCTTGATGAGGATAACATATCCTTGATTTATAATTTCATCCTTCAGATGAATCTTTTTGAGTATTTTTAACAAAACTAGAGAAGGAGTGGTTCGTTCTTGTCATGCTTAACGAGTCCATCATTGTTTAATAATTTTATGAGTCTAATGAAGGCGTAACTAAACTCTTTTTTCATGTTTTAAGAGTTTGAAAAAGAGGTGAAAAATTAAAATCCAAAATGTTCCTTTTCATAAATTTAGTTTCTTAGGCCTGAAAAGGCATAAAACAATATCCAGGAGAACCTTTTAGTCATGTTTGACTAAAGTATTCCTTTTTCTTAAATAGTATATCCCAGTCCAGAAAAGGGTTAAACTTATATTGGGTAGATGTATTTTCATTTATTTTAACGAGTTTGAAAATACAAGTGCTCGATAATCTTTTCATGTTTTGGGAGTTTGAAAAGAGCTCAAGGAAATATCCTACTAGAGGAACAAGTGGTATAAAGCATAGCAACTGGTTCCAGTCATGATGGAATTTCTCAAAACATGTATAGGTCAAGAGGCACTAATAAGGCTGCTCATCGTAGTGGTTCCCCAGGAAAGGGTAAAAAATGAAGTGAAAGTGTATGATCTACCAAGTAGATGGTAACGAAGGAATGAGAAAACAAAGGCTCATCTTGCAAAAACAAGATATTAAAATGGTAATCATAGGAGGGGGTTTCATTTTTCATAAGTTTTAATGAGCCTCAAAGAGTGATAAAATTATACTCAGTAACTTATTTTCATGTATTTACAAGCATGAGAAGGAACAAAGACTAATCTTAGAATATGTTTCATTTTTACACAAGCTTGAACCAAAGAAAAACTATGCTTGAGAGTGAGAGTGGTCTCATTTTTACACAAGCTTGAAACAAAGGAAAAAATATGCTTGAGGGTGAGAGGGTTTAATTTTTATACAAGCTTGAAACAGAGAAAAAATTATGCTTGAGAGTGTTTTCATTTTTACAGAGAGTGTTTTCATTTTTACACAAGCTTGAAACAAAGGAAAAATTGTTCTTGAAATTATAAGTTGCATGTACTCAACATAATGGCTCAATTCTAGGCATGTGCCCCCCAAGATTAATTTCATTCACCTAATTAGAATATTGGTTACTAATAGGAAGATGGAATGAAGGTTCATTTACGAGATCAAGTGAAAGACTCGACTCAACATTTACGAGATCTAGTCAAAGGCTCGAGTTCTAGGGAGATATGTTTCATTTTCTGATGAGCTTGACACAGAAAAATAACTATGCTCAAGGGAACTTGTTTCATTTTTTAACGTGATTAACAAAAGAAAAGGAAATCTTCTCATACATCAGGTCATGGCCCTCAAGAGGACATGGCTTCCAAGAGGTTCTCATTAAATGGGATGAAAATGATCTAGAAGGGACACATACCAAGGGATATAATGGAAACATTAGGCTCCAATTCCCCAGTAAATTATTCACAATATCACCTATTGGATCTAGGTCAAAATAAGTTTATTAAACCATGAAAGGCTCATCTTCATTAGTAGGTATAGGCATGGGACAAGTTACCACATAATTAACCTATGGAAGGCGAGATACCACTTACATATTTGGAACATTTAGAGAATTTAGATGATTGGAATTCAAATTAGGACTAATGAATGAAAGCTAATTGATAGACACTATTTTTCCATCATGCAAGAAACACATCACTTGAAAGAGTGTGAACAAAAAAATGTTCATAGCATAAGCATAGTCTCATCCCAAGAAAAAATTGAAATCTAAAGGGTTCATGACTACCATAACATCAATATATACAATTTTTCTTTCCATTGTAATAGGAAACCAAGGAAGGTTCCCTAAAGGTTGATTGGTTGTTTCGTTAAAATATAACATATTTAGAGCAGTAGACATGAGCTAAGGGGAACCTAAATCTTTCCAATCATTTGAGTATAAAATTCTAACAGAAGCACCCTCATCAATAACAATGCGACATATGCTCTTATCACAAGAATTCACTATGATTTGAAAGGGCATGTATGAAGGGAGACAAGGCTCTATGAATTGATTCCCAAAAAAGGAAATGGCCTCATTCTTACAATGGGTTCTATGAAAATAGGATAAATGCCCCCTTGTTTGGTGGAAACCAAAGAAACAAGAAGAACCTAAGTGGTATGATCTCCACTCTCTACGAGAAAAGCACAATTGACTGAAGGTGGAATAAGCTTAACCACTTTCTCAACCAATGGCTGGTAGGGAATGGAATCATGGAATTCACATTTGGAGATAGTGGGATTGATTGAAGATGGATTTGATTCAATTACTTCATCAACTAGTGGAGGATTCATGGAAATTTTTAGTAACGAGTTGGAAGTTGTGGTTGAGAAGTAGTAAGGGTTATTAAAATTTTTAAGGCATCATCCAAAAAAAGGAAAAGGTGAATTTGATGATCCCCTTCGCACAAATTACAAGGAAACTTAACTTTCCCCTTCTTTCCAGAAACCTTATTAGCACTATTTGAAGGATGGTCACCAACATGATCTCCAGAGGATGACTCTTTTAACATCCATGGAATATCAGGACAATCTCTCAGAAGGTGATCACCCTTATATACCTTGGAAGGAAATTTAACTTTACAGGGATTTGAAGGTTTCTCAACATTAGTTGCATTCATAGTAATTTCCCCCCCCCCCCCTGCTTATTTTTATTCTTATTCTTCATCCATTTCTTCTTCTTCTTAGCTTCTTGGTTACTAAAAAAATACTTTCACCATGCGAGGAGGAATAAAGGGATGAAGAAATAATAGGTGAAGAAGAAAAAGTTTCAAATTTAGTATTTATGGCGTATGTGTTATATTATTTCCATGATTAGTCGCATGTGCGGTGGGGTCATAAAGGGGGAGATAGCCCCCCCTGTACATTGCGACGGGCAGCAACACCCTAGGAAATTTTTTTTTGGACCTTATTTTCGATGGGCGGACCCACCCACGTTTTTGTGCTTGGGTTTGCACATGTTTTTGGGGTATGATGGTTTTCGGCCCCTGGTATTTTGTAGATCCGGTCAAGGGAACTACTATTATGTTCTAATCCAGGGTTAATGAATTGGGGTTTATGAATGCTTCAACATGTATATATATGTGTTGTAAAAATAAAATGAATATAATGAAAAATGAAGCTGGTATTCCCGATTTGGGATCCAGGGGAAAATATCTATGTATATCTGTTTTATGTTTTATTCTCTAGCTATTGCTTATTTTCTGTTTTTAAGATTCGTTTGTAGATAATTTTTGTACAGGGTTAAAACCTACAGTATCAACTTGAGGTTGATGTTATTCATGGGAGGAATACTTGTTTGAGGAGAAATTTGGACATTCATGAAAAATTAGCTTCAAAACAAGCATACAAGTAAACTTAAGTTAAATCTAGGAAGAGACAACATAACCATTTAAAGGGCACCAATATTTCCAAAAGGAGGAAAAGCACCAGGATTCCCATCAGAGGGGTTACCTTGAGTGGTATACTTGGGAATTTTTTCCATCAGATTCAACCTAACTAATGACTAAAGTGATAATTTAATGTCTCACAAATGCCGAGCATTTTGTTTCGCGATTGATTAGTTAATTTTAGAACAAAAAAAATAATATAAAAATGGGAAACTAGGAAAACAATTTTACCAAGTCACTGTGAACTACAATATACCATTTCCAGTACGTGTAGGAAATATCCTTGAATTCTGTGTTCAGTTGATCAAAGTTAACAAGGAGGGTGACTCAGTTACCTATGGTAGGATAGCAACCTAATGGGGACTTCAAAAATATATCCTAAGGTACATCGAAATTAAGTTCGTAGTAGTGTTGTCTAATGCATCATGTATGATAGGAATTATTCTGATATTATTTTTGTACATGGAGCACCATCCGATATACCTGAGGGTACGTGCATAAAAATATAATATACTTAGATATGTGGAATATCGACTACCTCCATAATGTAACACAAACAAGTAGTGACAACTACTATGTTTAACTGTGTTAGAACATGTCTTCTAGCCTAAACCTCAATATGTGTCATTAATGTTCCAAATGATCCTCGGGTTAATTCATAAATTTTAAATTTTTTTTTTTTTGGTAAGTTGAGCTATTCTATTAATTTCGAAAAAATAAAATTAAATATGCTACAGGCTAGGTTGGTAAGTTGTGCTTAACCAATCCCAACCTTTGTTACACTATTTCTGGGCTACCTCGAGGGAGGAAACTAGCCTAGACAAACCTTAGAAACAAGCAGTACATTATGCGTAGTAGCTCTAACGCATCTAAAAACCAGAAAGTAAATGATAACAGTAAAGCCATGAGGGCACATATGACAAAAAAAAGAAGAAAACTGTACAGCTGCATAGACGTTATTCATCATCTTCATCACTACTATTGGGGTTCTCCTCTTCAATGGGATAGTCTAGAGCCTGCGCAACAACAACTTCCACATCTGCAACAATGTGTTGGGGGATGCTTGCAGGAGCGCAGAGGATGGGGGAGTCTAGGTCTACGCCATCTGGAAACCTCATCCAAATGCCATCGGAGTTCATGATCTGGATGTCCGTGTCCTCATCATCCTTTGCCGGAGTATTCAGGGGGAGAGGAGTGTGATGCAAAGAGTGCGTTCTGCAAGAGGTGGACCTCCTCGTGCCACGACCACCTCTCTGTAGCTTTCCTGAAGGATTTCGTGCACTGCTCGGGATCAGGTTTATGGCTCACAAAAGTGCTGGACAAGGAGCCATCAATCAACTCGAGGCGATTATCCTATCTGCGATGATAACGACCCATGAGAGCCCCTCTCTGGCCTCATCGGATAGTGCATTAGCACAGTCTGGGAGCCATTTCACACCTGGGATGGGGTGAGTAGGTCAGGAGAAACAAAGGCACATAGGGCCAAGGAAGGGAGGTAGGAGTAACACTAGGGCTGAAGGGCTGCAATGTCTAGGGGGCAAGTTCACAGGATGGAAAGTGCAATCAAAAGGAGTCTACGCAGCTCCACACTGGGACAGAGGATTCGCAGCTGCAGCTGATTGAAATCGGTGAGAAACCAGAGCAGAGTGAGGAGAGTGGAAGGCAAAGGTGACAGGATGAATGAGGAAAGGGGCAGATGTCTAGGAGTTATATAGGGGTGAGGATGAGATATGTGAGGATGGCAATGAGTGGCCTTCTCACGGATCTACGTGTTAAGCTTGAGCACCTGAGTAGGCGCAGGGGAGGAGGTATGGCTGCAATGTTGGTTAGTCATGATGGAATTAATGGTGATAGGAGTGAGGTGATGTTCAGGGCCAAGTGACGCAGTACCCATCCTCTCGTCATCATCTCTCATTCTACGAGGAGCTAACGGTAATTGGATCCGCAGTAGGTGAAGTTCTGCATTGGATTTCTCCATTGTCTGGGTGGGGTGAGATGTGATTGCCACTCGTGTCTAGAATGTAACCCGCATCTGGGTAATTCATAAATTTTAAAGTTGATCTTAAATTAAGTTTCAATTTCAAGTGTAAAACAATGTCACTTGAAATCCTACAATGTCAAGTGTAAAATTATTCAAATGTAATCTATGCAAAATTTCCTTTCCTATTGTGAATATGAGAATTGTAACTATGAAAATGTAATCTATGCAAGATAATTATTCAAAACAAACACAATATTATTCCTAATAAGTGAAAGCAAAATATAAAAAGACTACTTATGAATAACAATACCTTCATTCACTAATGAAATTAAATAACCAATCAAGTGTGAGTAAAGGGAATTCCTAATGAAATCAAATATAATGTGAGATTTCATTAATAGAGGACTCAAACTGAAATCGGGTGAAAATTACAAAGATAAACAGATATGGCACTCAAAGGAGATTAACACTCATACATAATTAAATAAGAAAAAACACTAAAAAATTGTTTAGAAATCGAAAAATCCTCTAAGTAGTGACCAATTTAGAGACTCAGTAAAAACACTACAATAGAAAAAAACTAAGAGCAAGGCATAAAAAATGAAACTTATTGCATCCTACAAGAACCATCATAGCCTAGATATAAAAATCAGTGTGATGTATCACACAAACAGATAGAGAGAGAAGTGCGATTTTTCGCTCTGTCTCATAACAAAAAGTGCATTGGGGCTAATTTTGTTCAAAAAACAAAACAAAAACCATACCAAGCTCAGAATTATGTTTTCCTAAGATTGATTACTGTCTAAACAAGTCAAATTGAATTATATTGAAATGTCTAAAATGACTAGGAAAAGGAAAACATTATAGGAACATCTTGTTCCCCAGTATGGTTGCCAAGTTGTTAGACGAAACATTCTCTCCTGTGGAGAAAATTGAATTCCCTAGATCTAGTGGCTTGATATAGAAAAAATGGAAGAAAAACACTTGTGATTTACTCAGAGAAATTAAAATATGGAGGAAGGACTTACCTTGAGTCAAACATAAGTTATCCTCTTCTCCTTGTTTGTGAACTTTAGCTCCATATCCAATTGCCACAAATGGAACCTGCAAAACAATTATAACAAGCATGAGAACTACAATATATACATAGCATAGGCTAATATATATAATGAATGGGTCGAGAAGGAATTGAAATACATATGAATCAAATAGACTTAAGTATAGGAAAACAAAGCATTTTGTATTAATGAAATGTAGGAGAAGATTACAAAACTTTTATAGAATTGGACAATGTGGATTACTCCCACCAAAATTGTCCTTCCTTAGCCACAAATCAAGCATTCAATCACAACTTAAGGATAGTAATGGATCCTTAGGTAAAAGGAAACAACATCAAGGCATAACTAAGAGTCTCCAAAATAAAAGTTGGACTCTATATGCAATGAATTTATAAGGTAAATGGGGTAGCTTCGGATTTACCGATCTAGGACTTAGATCCAAATATGAGGGAGGATAAGATCTAGAGATAAGAGATAATACCTCTAGGATAGGATAAGATAGGAATTCGAGATCTCAATCAATAGTAAATGGTTATAACCACCTTAGATTGTTTTGGAAAGAGAATATTTGTAATTATTTTTTTATTTTTTCCAAAATTATAAAACCATTGCACCTGCATCAAAAGAAACATGTGTTAGTCAGTGCATGCACCCAGTTATGCAACATGCAACCAGTACATGTGGCTAGAAGGCAGTGTGCGATGGGGGAAAAACTAGGTTTTTTTAAGCTGATCAACCTAGAATTCTTGGAAATTTTAGAGAGATAATGCTTAAGGCTTTGCAAAGGGATGATTGCAAGGTGTCAAGGATGTTTACTGATATGATCTCCAGTTCATTTGAGAATATGTGACAAAATGACCTGTGACACCAGTCCATAACTTTAGAGAATCATTGATAAGAGGCTTGATATATACATTCATATCTTTAACTTGGTACTTACCTAGTAATTGCTTGAAATCACACATAATTACTACCATGATATGTATGTATGTAAGTAAATAAACAAATACAAGATATTATGCAACAAATAAGTCAAATAAAAATGTTACATTCAAAAAAATATTGTAAAAAAAATACCTGGAACAATCATTATCAACATTGTGTTCTCCCTCTTTATTAACATCTAGGGAGAGCCAGAAGATATAGAGATTTTGGCAGATCATTGGATGAATGAAAAACGAACTGGAGGAAGACATGAATCCAGAAATGGAGAGACAAGAGGGAAATATGTCGAGTGCCACTAGGGTTTGTAGGTCTAGTTCTTGCAGCAATGCGACTATCCCGCACTTGCTGCACGCTATAAACAAGAACCAAACACATGTATCGGGGGTCATCAGCCTTGGAGACTAGCTGCTCAAGATCGACAGATCGGTGTGGGTTTTCCTCGAAGGCAGCTGCTTGGGGTTCATGGCTCCGTTAGACACAAACCAAGGAACCCCCATCTACTACCACAACCTTTCTTGCAGGAAGGGATCAGAGCCCATAGACCCACTTTTGAAAGAACAAAGAATAATCAAACACAACCTTAGGGAACCCACGAGTGGTGGATTTCGATGGCAGAAGAGGACGATGGTTGTAAGAAAAACAACCATACTCATTGGATGCACTCGTCGGAGGCACTTGACGACACTTGAAAGAACAGAAAACAAATTTGAGGGGCAATAAACTGCAAAAGTATTCTCCAGTCACAGAAGCGCAACCCACTTAGCCTTAAGAAATATTTGGGTGGCATGTCTCTAGAGGACACAAGCATACTCCCATCCTCGGTTGGTAGCTACAAACAAAACTACTACTACCGCCCCCTGACTGATACCAACTCCCTGTTAAGCACCATAAATGCCCTGCATCCACAGGGGAAATTGAAGATCCCATTGCAGAAGGTCTCAGAAACAGATTCGGCGGGAAGAAGCAAAAGGGCATCGTTAGAGCTCTGGCCTCATGTGCCTCCGCGGGGAGATCATTTAGCTTTTTGCATATCATTCTTAGGTGTCTCGCTCGTTCCACTTTGTTGCATTTCGCTAGGGGCATGCCATTGGCTGACGAGAGGGTCTGGTCTTCTTGTGTTTCCTCATGATTGTACCTGCAGGGCTAATTAAAATTCCTCAAAAATCACTGAAGTTCAGGTCACATCATTTATGGTCATGAATAATTATTTTTGTCAAAAAAAAGTCTTTAGTCCTAGAGTCTAGGGTTTTCAGTCTTTAGCTACATGTAATAAAAGCCTGCAGGCCATGAGGTTGGTTTCAAAAGGTTCCTATTTCACGTTTTTATTATCAAAAACATTTGAAGACATTTCTAGTCCAAAACTCTGTTTTGGAACTAGAAATTGTCAAATTTCATTTTTTGTAATAATTGTATTTGTTTCACCATGAGAAGTTCCAGAGCAAGCCTCTGATCTTTGCCAAAGCCAAATGCCAAATCCCTGCAAAAAACAACCAGGTGTCATCAGTCCAAGACTCAGAAAAAAGCAAGGAAAAGCCAAAGGACAACATTGTTTTAAGTGATCAAATGACAAAGTGCCGAACATTATAAAAGTGGGTTATGGAGCAAATTTAAAATCAAATCTGATTTTATGAGATATGTTTCTACACATATAAGCCATGGAAGACAATTCATTTGCACAAATTTTCAAGGCAGAGTTCGAATTGGTGAAGTTGAGGGCCGAAAACGTGTTTTACAAAGCTGTGGACCAGAGCTGGAGGTGCGCGCTACGCACAGAGAAGGCGCGCTATGCACAAGAGGCGCGCTACACGTTGGGCCTCCCCAGCCTGTGTAAATTTACAAGCGCGCTACGCACTGGGTAAGAGCGCTACGCATATAGTCTCAGAGCCAAATTTTTTGCCCTTGCGTCCAGTTTCATGCAAAACGCCTCAATCGGCTTGCAAGTAGGTTCTTCACGATTGTTAAGTGATTTTTGAACATGATTGTGGTGCTTTCAAAGTGGGGAAACAAGTATTTGATGAGGAGAAATGTGTAAACCCTATGTTTATTTCAAATTCATTTCTTAGGGTTTTGAAAGATATGTTGATAGTCTTGTGAAGGGTTTGCAAACTTGTGTGGTTGATATATATGCTCATGCCTATATTGTCTGTGGCGCCCCTGCCCATTATTTACATCATCCTCACACCCTTTCTTTTCCATTACATCACTGTTGTCACTATGATTGCCATCGTCATTTTAGCACTGCTCATTATTCATGTTTTCACATAGTCTCATTTTCACTTGTCCATATCCTCCATTGACATTGTCGAAACACTGCTGTCATTGCTATTATCTCACTATGGTTATTGTCACATTGTTTTTCATTCTCCATTGACGAACAGAGTCCCGTATCCACTGCTCCCTTGACAAATCTAAACTACCATTGCAAAGGTTGTACCCTACACTACAATATTTTCTACTCATTTGTCAAAACCTTTTATAATCAAAGCAGTGACTGTTTTTATGCTAATCCACTCAACAGAGCCATTACCACTGTGGCTTGTTTTCCTATGATACTTTGATACATATGTGACATATTTGGGTTTTGAGCATACATTGAAACTTTTGTCTTCACTACACCTATATCAACATACATATTGCAGACATCTTGTTTTCAAAGCCATGTCAGAGACAGATTCAGTTTATGAGCAGGAGTATGACAGTGATTCCACAGCAGAGGGTAATGTGCCACGGAGGTCTCACAAAAGTGGAAAAGGTGGTAAGCATCTCAGGGAGGAGCCTACTTCTTTTTCTCAATTGCAGGCTTGCCCGCTTGCAATGGATTGTTTTCAGCGTTAGTCATGTTTCCAATACTGTGAGATGATTTCACAAACCCAGCATCATCGTGAACTAGCTCGTCTATTTGTTCTACATTTACATGATGGCCGTGTAAACCTTGCCGGAGTAGATTTCATTCTGTCACCAGAGACTATTGCTCGGGCCACCAGGATACCAAATATAGGAGAGGAATGGAACAAACGACAGCAGTTAGAGAAATCCTACTATGAGCCATACATCAAACATGGGTTTATGAGGCAGCTGAGCAGGGTTTTTCCTTTCAGATTCCTGAAGGATGAGTTTGCACCATTGATGAAACTCATCATTCGATATTTCAGTTGCGAGGGCAGATTCTCGCGTCTCTATGCGTACCATGTCCGTTTGTTGATGCATTTCACAAGGGTACGTATGATGAACATTTCGTACTTCATGTATCGCAACATAGAGAGGATGATGATTTTTGTACAGAAGAAGACCCCAGCACAGCAGCGTAGAAGTATATATCATTACGCGCTGATCAAGATCATAGTGGTACATCAGTTGACACAGCAGGGCATTACTTGGGAGGATTTCATCTCCCGTGACTTCTTCACAGCGCCACAGCCGCTTCCCGAGGTAGTTCATGATGAGGGAGAGCCTTCACACCAGCCTGACATTCCTGAGATCGAGCATATCAGTGCTCCATTGTATGTGACATACCAACGAGGCCACAGGGCCTTATTTGCAGCTACACGACGAGTACTATCTCCACCCGGGGTGGAAGGGGTCTCGTTGACTTCATCAGCAGCGCGAGTATTATCTCCACCAAGGGTGGAAGGGGTCTCACCTTCTTCTTCAGCATAGGTACAGATCCCGGACAGAGGCAAGAGGCCTATGCATGATGAGGGCCCATCAGGTGGTCGAGACACTGATTTCACATTCATCGATGTTGATGCGAGCTCTCCTAGCTCGAAGCTAAAAGAGATCATCCAGGAGAAAAAGGCCGAGAATGACACGCTGAAAGAGAAATTGCAGAGGGCTCAGTGGGTGATAAACTACCTGGAGCAGCGTAACAAACAGCTAGAGGATGAGCACACACTGTTAGAGCTGCGGCGAATCCGTGAGGATCGACAATTGGCCCGGAAGAGACCTGGTGATATGACACCGGCTGATCGAGATTCTTGCCTCACGCATGTTAAAATTCATCTGGAGAAATTTTTGGCAAAGGCCAATAGAGACAAAGACATGCTTCGTCACATGAAAGGTCATTATTGGGCCCGCATGCATGTCTGCAAAGCAAAAATGAAGATTCTGAAGAGGAGATTGAGCGAAGCACTAAAGCGGCGAAAGAGGCCTGATCCACTCCGGATTTTTGCCGAGGCTTCGTTGGCTGGGCATGATACATGATGGAGGGTCTTCGCTCCGAATTTGAGCAAATTCGGAGAAATTTTTGTCATTTTGAAATATTTTGGTCTCAAAACAGATTTTTCAGCTATACGAGTAGCGCGTCGACGCGCTCGCTTATGATTGGGACACTTGCTGGAGGAAAAATTTATATTTTTGGGTTTTTCATGGTAATTTATGCATGCTCCAGTATGGCCGAAGCATTTCATCAAGTTCTGGATGATCAAAGGGCCCAAAAACACCATGAAAACCACCTTTCTGCCACCTTTTGCACCAGCAAGAAGTACTTCTAGGAGAATGAATTTTTGGAGGGGAAAATGAGCTCCAAATTGGGAAATTCTACTTGGGTTGGATAGCCAACATCCAGGGCTTTCCAACGAGCTATCATGAGCTCAATTTGGATTCCAGAAAGTGCCCCAAAAGCAGGCTGAAAGACGCGCTACGCATATAGATTTTTGGTCAATTTTTCACCTTCCAGCTCAGGATTTCGGCCAGTTGGACCAGTTTTGCTTGTGGATGTAATTTTTGAGTTGTATTGATGTAATTTTATGGTTGGCATGTAACTTGGACTCACTTTTACCTATTCTAGATGATTCAATCCTAAAAAAGTAAAAATCAAATGTAAGAATCAGTTTCCTTCCTTTTAGAGGCAAGTTGTTTGGATGCCTATATTCTAGCTCCTTGTTTAGAATTAGTTGGAACTACTCCTAGAAGGAGGAATTCGACCCCTAGAGGTGTGGGAAGGGGTTAGGATGGTCTATATGATGTAATTTCTCAATAATTTTCAGAGGTTGGATAGGTTGGACTCTTGGGAAGATTTTTGCACACTATTGTACATATTTTTCATATTTTGGCTAAGGAAAGATCAGAGGTTTTGCAGCACCTGTTGGGATTCTTGTGGCTTTCAGTTCTTGATGGTGTTTTCTCTTAGTTTATTGTAATTTCTTTCATGTTTAATGTATGCCATTCCCTTCTTATGCTTCTGAAACTAAATGAATGAGTAAATGAAGTTGAATCCATTGTTTCAGTGCTCTGCCTTTAAATTTGTTTAGTTTTACATGTTTTCGCCTGTTTGGAGAGGATCCATGTTCTCCCTTGCCCTCTTCAGCTCCTTTTCATTCTGATCCATCCATATACCCGATCAAAAGCATCAAGACTACTGCCTACCTTGCCCCAACTCGAATTCTGCAAAGATCTGGCCTTATCCCCGGACCCAAAATTGTTTTTCCCATCTTTTCAACAAAAACCCAAAAAATCAAAATCAAACTTTCCTATCTCTTTACTAGCCTAAAATCAGTACCAATTATAAGTCATCTCGCACCCTATTGCTCAATTTATCGAGATAGACCCAGAGAGAGCCCTCTCCTGTCCTCGTAGGGCTAGCTACGAGGCTGAGCGTGGTTTGATGTAGCCTTGAGTTTTACCTTATTTCAGCCTAAGGTAGATTTGAGCGCTAACATAGTGGCGACCATACTGGGGAATAAAATCTCAATGGTTTGCTTGTTGATGTGTTTGTTTCATGAGTCTTAGACGGAGTCTGAAGTCACGCCAGGTAGCTTTCGAAACGCTTTTGCCATGCATAAGCGGAAGTAGATAAACGCTGCTTCAGTCGATCTCCGGTTAGCTTGTGAATGCAGCACTTGATTTGCAAATCACCCCAGTATACTTGTTCGTTCTAGACCTTTGGATGATTGAGTCTAGAAGTCGATAGGCTAAAAATAATCTATTGTGTCCTTTGAAATTTTCTTGGATAGATCAATACACTGGCTTCAAAAAGGCATACCAGATCAAATCCTGATCCAAATCCGCCTCCAGTATATGAAAACCCCAACCTAATCCCAAGAATTTTTCGTCGAGAAACTCCCATTATTCCTTTGGTCAAATCTCACTCATACCCCACTGTTTTTGAATACATTGATGATATTGAGTTTGACGATCAGTTTGAGTTATCATTGTTTGAAACCAAATCCGAAAGTGCCACTGGTTCTACCGTTATCAATCCTGAGTTCATCAAGTATTTAGAAGTTGAGCAAGAAAATAGATCTATTGATAATTATATTCTGAATCTGCAAAATTCCATTGTGGCAACCAACATTCCCGAATTCATTGAATCTGCTTCACAAACTCTTGGGCCATCTGAGATTGCATCTAGTTCACAGATTCCCACTGAACCTCCCTTTATTCCTACCATTCCCATACAGCCTGAGATCTCTGATCAGCAATCAGCAGTAGTTTCTCCCCCATCTCCACCGCATACACCTCGTTCACCTACTGCTCCCATTCCACCGGTTTCTCCGAGGCAACAGATTATAAATCCGCCAAGAGCCATGGCTGCGAGATTTGCACCTCTTGTTTTACCTGCAAATTTGGATCCTATGCCTGCTGATTATCAGAGCAAGATTCCCATATTCGATGGCACACCACAGAGTATATCCGCTCAGCAGCATATTGTCAGAATGACAGATTTCTTGGACCTGCATGAAATAGATGAAGAAAATGTGTCCATGAGGTTGTTTGCCCAGAATTTTGGAGGTGAGGTTCGTAAATGGTTCAGAGCTCTACAGCCCGCAAGTATCAATACATTACAAGAGCTTCAGACACAATTTTTAGATCGATGGGAGATGAAAAAAGATCCGCTGCAGATCACTTCAGAGTATACCAGCATCAAGCGTAATCCTGGTGAGTCCGTTCAGGATTATATTATCAGATTCAATACAGTGTATAATGCAATTCCAGATGACTTGAGACCATCTAGAAAGTTAGCTCTTCTTAAATTCTTGGATGGTTTCGATCCAGAGATGGCTTATTCACTACGAGACAGAGATCCCCCTACCTTAGAAGATATGCAGAAGATTGCTGTTAGTGTTGAGGCGAATCTGAATGATAAGAGAGCCCGGTTGAAAGCAGAGAAAAGAGTGACCATAAAAGAAGAAGCTTCCACATCTGCATCCGAACAGCACTTGCTTCGTGAGATGGAAAAAATGTTCAAAAGAATGACGCTTGATAAACTAGAAACGCAGATTCATAACCCCAATTACCGTGGCCAGCAGCAGCCACAGTTCAGAATTAAGCAGCGTGAACAGAGAGCACAAGAGCCGGCAGCCCAGCAGCAGATTAAAACACCTCTTTTGCAGAATTTTGTGAGTCAAGAGTCCGATGATGATGATGATGTAGTAGGTTAGCAAAACCACTTCTTTACTCCCGACGATCTGCCTATTTACATTACTGAGGATGAAGAATATGGAGAAAGTTCAGCTGCTCAGAAAGATGAGGATTTCATTTTAGCAAACGATGCAGATTTAGAGGAAGAATCAGATGAATACCAAAGAGGATATCTGAATGATTTTTCCGCTCAACAGAAGCAGTACTCATTGAGAAACCGAGATGTGCCCATAAATCCAATTCAGAAAAGAAAAGAGGCTTCAGCACCAAAGACGGATTCACCTATACCACAGAAGAAAGGAAAAGAGACAATTGATCCCGCAGCTAGTAAAGTATCATCAGCAGAAAAGGTAAATCAGTCAAGTATAATGAAGGATAAGGCTGAAAAGAAGGAAGTTCCGGTCAAAGAAGTCGAAAGAGTTTCAGCATTTAGTTTGGAAAATGAAATTTCCAAATTAAAAGTATCTATTCCTTTGACATAAATTATGAAGAACAGCAGCTACCGAGGTCAAGTCTCCAAAATTATGAATTTTGATCCAATGTTTGACACGGTAAATGTTGAAGATGATCAGCCAGAATTGATATTTGGGCCTGCATTAGATGGTGAGTCCCCTGACAGTGATGTTCCTCCCTTTTATATTAGTTTGAGGTTGCATGAATATGTATTGCACAATGCCATGTTCGATTCGGGTGCTTCGCACAATTTGATGCCAAAGGCGATCATGGAAAAATTGGGACTAGACATTACAAGAAAATATCATGATTTGTATTCATTTGATTCCAGCCGTGTGAGGTGTATTGGACTCATCAAAGATTTGGTTGTAAGCTTAGATCAAATTCCAGCGAAGAATGTCTTGATGGATGTGGTTGTGGCGGACATTCCTCCGCGATTTGGGATGCTCCTTTCAAGATCTTGGGGGGAAAAGTTGAAAGGTACACTACAGTTAGATTTCTCTTATGCAACAATTCTAGTCTTCGATCAAATGAGAAAGTTATATCGAGAGCAGAAGATGAAATACATGATAACCAGCAAAGAGAAGCCAATCAATCATCCTGTAAATTATGTACATACCGACTTAGAATCGTTTGTTTTATTTGCTGATAGTTTTAATGATATTGATAGTCAATTAGTTCAAGCGGAAGATATACCAGAAATCACTGAGAATTTTAGAGAAGTTCTGCAAAAAGAAAGAAGAGAAAAACAAGCTACTATGGAGCAATCAGCTGAAGACAATGGGCAGCAAACAGGAAAAACAGAGCTGGCGCAATTTCAGCATTTAGAGGACGATGAAGATGGTCTTTGGACCATGGATTTTGATGGCGCAGTGGGTAGTGACGGTGCTGGAATTGGTGTTTGGATTCGTAGTCCATTTTCTGCTCCGGATAAGGTTCCAAGCAATGTGAGAGTATGTTCCTACAAACTAGCATTTGACTGTTCTAATAATGAAGCGGAATATGAGGCTCTAATTGCTGGCCTTAAGATTCTTAGAAAGCTGAAAGCGAAAAGGATTGCAGTCTATGGTGATTCAGAGTTGGTGATAAAGCAGGTAAAGGGTGAGTTTCAAGCCAAGCATCCTCGCATGAGGGCTTACCGTAATGCAGTTTTAGACATTCTGAAATTATTTTCTGATCATACCTTGACATGTGTGCCTCGCATACAAAATGGTGTCGCTGATGGACTTGCTAAGGCAGCAAGAAATTTAAAAATTCCAATGAATTCCAGCAACAAGTTCGAGATTCATGTGAAACATCGCCCCACCGTTCCAGACAATCAGCGATGTTGGCAAGTCTTTCAGGATGACGAGGAGATTAGTGATTTTCTGCAGAATAAGGGTAAGTTTAAAGACACCTCCATAGACACAGAACATGATGATGGTAGTGATGATATACAAATAAATCAAATGGAAGTGCTGCAACTTAAAGATAACATCATTCCTAAAGGATTGATTCCTTTGGAGGAACTCTTTGATCAAGACGATGTAGCCCGCAAACCGACATTGAGGCCGACTGAAAAAGGTGTTGAAGAGGTAAATATTGGGACAGCTGAAAATCCCAAGATGGTAAAGTTATCAAAGTCATTGTCACCAAAGGTAAAATCGGAGTATGTGAAATTGTTGTCTTCATTTTCTGATGCTTTTGCATGGGATTACTCAGATCTAAAAACATATGACACTAATATCATTCAGCATACTATACCCATCAAACCAAATCAGAAGCCTTTCCGTCAAAAATTGAGGAGAATCAATCCAAAGCTGCTACCATCGATTGAAAAAGAGGTAAACAGGTTGTATAAGTCAGGAATCATTGTGCCTATCCGATTTTCAGATTGGATATCAAATTTGGTGCCCGTGAGAAAGAAAACAGGTGAGATCCATTTATGTATCGACTTCAGAAATTTGAATAAGGTATCATTAAAAGACAATTATCCACTGCCAAAAATGGACCATATATTGCAGCGAGTAGTTGGAGCATCAAGGATGTCACTACTCGACGGCTATTCAGGATACAATCAAATTTTAGTGCATGAAGATGATCGTGACAAGACTGCGTTCACCACTCCATGGGGAACGTTTCATTATGCAAAAATGTCGTTTGGTTTGAAGAATGCAGGTGCCACCTTTCAACGTGCAATGGACATGGCTTTCGCCAACGAGAAAGATGTATTTTTGGTTGTTTACCTTGATGATTTAACTGTGTTTTCAAATTCTGATGAGGAACATTTATATCATTTGAAAGTTGTTTTCCAGAAGTGCAGAAAATATGGCATTTCGCTGAATCCGAAAAAGAGCCTTTTTGCCATGGATGAAGGCAAGCTCCTTGGCCACATCATATCGAAAGATGGCATTCGAGTTGATCCTGCACGTGTTGAAGCCATATAGCAGATTGAACAGCCCCGGAACAAGAAAGAAATACAGTCATTTAATGGTAAAATGAATTTTCTGCGTCGTTTCATTCCAAATCTTGTTGAGCATCTTAGAGAAATCACGAACATGCTGAAAAAGGACAGTCAGGTAAAGTGGACAGAAGAGGTGGTGAAATCATTCAATTTGGTAAAGTTAGCTCTTTCTTCAGCCCCTATTTTAATCAGCCCGGACTACACACAGGACTTCATTTTGTTTTCCTTTGCTTCTGAGCACACATTGGCAGCTGTTTTAATGCAAAAAAGGGATGGAGTTGAGAAGCCCATTGCTTTTTTCAGTCGGATTATAAGGGACGGAGCATTGAAATACAACATTATTGAGAAACAAGCACTTGCGCTTGTAAAGGCCTTGAAATATTTCCGTGTGTATATACTGCATTCCCACATTATAGCATACGTTCCTAACGCAGCAGTTAAAGATGTTTTGGTACAGGCAGATCCAGAAGGAAGGCGGGGTAAGTGGATCGCTGCGTTGTTAGAATATGATGTGGAGATTAAACCGACCAAGATGATCAAAGGCCAAGGATTAGCCAATCTCATATCTGAAACAAATCTGCATGCTCTAGATATAAATTTGATCGCTGCCATGTCCGATGAAGATGAGGAGAGTACATCATTTCAGGTATCTGATATTTTTGTTTCTTCCCCTTGGTATGCTGACATTTTATACGTACTTCAGAATTTATCTCCACCTCCCGGGATGCCTAGAAATAAGAGTAGAACCTTGAAGTTGAGAGCTGCAAAGTTTTGCATACTGAATTCTGCATTGTATTGGAAAGACCCTGGTGGAATGTTATTGAATTGTTTGGTAGAGGAGGAAGCCAAAAGAGTTTTGGAGGAATTTCATAGAGGAGACTGTGGGGGCCATCTGTTTTGGAAAACCACAGCGAATAAGATTCTAAGGGCAGGTTACTATTGGCCTTCTTTGTTTTCTGATGTATATAAGGCTGTTAAGAATTGTCACGAATGCCAAATTTTCGAAGGGAAGCAGAAACTACAGCCTTTGCCTCTCAAACCAATTGAAGTTAGTGCACCATTTCAGTAGTGGGGATTGGATTTCGTCAGGGAAATTCACCCAGCATCTTCCGGACAACATAGATGGATATTGACAGCTACGGATTACTTCACGAAGTGGATCGAGGCGATTCCCACTCGACAGGCCACGGATGCGGTAATTATCTCTTTTCTTGAAAATAATATTCTGTCACGTTTTGGGTGTCCTAGTAAGATAATCACAGATAATGCAGCGGCCTTCAAGTCTAAGAGGATGGTTGAATTTTGCTATAAGTACAATATCAGCTTGGGACATTCGACCGCCTACCATCCGCAAGGAAATGGCTTGGCAGAATCTTCAAATAAGTCCTTGGTGAATATCATTAAGAAATTGCTAGAAATCAACAAAAAGGGCTGGCACAAGAAATTAGTGAATGCACTGTGGGCTGATAGAGTAAGTCAGAAAAAGTCTATTGGCATGTCTCCTTTCGAGTTGGTGTACGGAATAGACACGGTTTTTCCTACTTCGCTTGCTGTCCCGGTGGTCAAATTGCTTCAGGAAGCTGGTAGTGAGGAAGATCCCATGCAGCGGAGGATTAATCAGATGATTCATTTACAGCAGACACGGGAGGAGGTCTTTCAAAATACTTTCAAGTTGCAGGAGCGCATAAAGAAGATTTATGACAGGAAGGAAAAAGCAGATAAGTTTCAGCTGGATGAGGTGGTTTTGAAGTGGGATGCTCGGAATGAAGATAAGGGAAAGCACGGCAAATTTGAAAACCTATGGAAGGGTCCTTTTAAGATTGCAGCGTCTCGCGGTCAAAACGCCTTTCTTCTCAAGGAAATGAATGGAGATGATTGTCCTGGAGGGCCGATCAATGGTCGGCTGCTAAAGCGATACCACTTCTGAGTATTTTCTGCTGATTTCATCATCATTGTATATATCATTTTACTTCTGTTCTATTGCAAGTGTGTACTGATCTCTCATCTTCAGTCTGGGGCCCAGAGCGAAGGCTATAATTCTGGAGATGGAGGTTAGTTGGTTTGAAGTTTGTCAAGTCAGTTTTATCAGTCTTTTCAGTTTAAAAATCGAGTCAGTTTTGGTCAAGTTTCAGTCGGTTTTCAGTCAAGTTTGCAGTCCAATAAATGTATCAAAAGTTTTGTGTTATCTGTTGAAATAATGACTCCATCGCCCAATGGATGAAGGCACTGTCTGACTCCCCCAGAGATCTGCCGTTCTTGGCATCTCCTTGGAGCCACCATTCCCCATTGGAGCCAATTTTAGAGTCGGTCCTTACAGCCCTCCGTCAGAGATCTTTTCGCTTTTGGCATATCATTCTTAGGTATCTCGCTCATTCCACTTTGTTGCATTTCGCTAGAGGCATGCCATTAACTGACGAGGGGGTCTGGTTGTCTTGTGTTTCCTCATGCTTGTACCTGCAGGGCTAATCAAAATTTCTCAAAAAAATCACTTAAGTTCAGGTCACTTCATTCATGGTCATAAATGATTAGTTTCGTCAAAAAGGGTCTTTAGTCCTAGAGTCTAGGGTTTTTAGTCTTTTCATACATGTAATAAAAGCCCGCAGGCCATGAGGTTGGTTTCAAAAGGTTCCTATTTCACATTTTTATTATCAAAAACATTTGAAGACATTTCTAGTCCAAAACTCTGTTTTGGAACTAGAAATTGTCAAATTTCATTTTTTGTAATAATTGTATTTGTTTCACTATGAGAAGTTCCAGAGCAAGCCTCTGATCTTTGCCAAAGCCAAATGCCAAATCCCTGCAAAAAACAACCAGGTGTCATCAGTCCAAGACTCAGAAAAAGCAAGGAAAAGCCAAAGGACAACATTGTTTTAAGTAATCAAATGACAAAGTGCCGAACATTATAAAAGTGGGTTATGGAGCAAATTTAAAATCAAATCTGATTTTATGAGATATTTTTCTACACATATAAGCCATGGAAGACAATTCATTTGCACAAATTTTCAAGGCAGAGTTCGAATTGGTGAAGTTGAGGGCCGAAAACGTGCTTTACAAAGCTGTGGACCGAAGCTAGAGGTGCGCGCTACGCGCAGAGAAGGCGCGCTACGCACAAGAGGTGCACTACGCGTTGGGCCTCCCCAGCCTGTGTAAATTTACAAGTGCGCTACGCACATGCAGCATGCTACGCACTGGGTAAGAGCGCTACGCATATAGTCTCATAGCCAAATTTTTTCCCTTGCGTCCAGTTTCATGCAAAATGCCTCAATCGGCTTGCAAGTAGGTTCTTCATGATTGTTAAGTGATTTTTGAACATGATTGTGGTGTTTTCAAAGTGGGGAAACAAGTATTTGATGAGGAGAAATGTGTAAACCCTATGTTTATTTCAAATTCATTTCTTAGGGTTTTGAGATATGTTGATAGTCTTGTGAAGGGTTTGCAAACTTGTGTGGTTGATATATATGCTCATGCCTATATTGTCTGTGGCACCCCTACTCATTATTTACATCATCCTCACACCCTTTCTTTGCCATTACATCACTGCTGTCACTATGATTGCCATCGTCATTTCAGCACTGCTCATTATTCATGTTTTCACATAGTCTCATTTTCACTTGTCCATATCCTCCATTGACATTGTCGAAACACTGCTGTCATTGCTATTATCTCACTATGGTTATTTTCACATTGTTTTTCATTCTCCATTGACGAACAGAGTCCCGTATCCACTGCTCCCTTGAAAAATCTAAACTACCATTGCAAAAGATGTACACTACATTACACTTTTTTACTCATTTGCAAAATTCCCTTGTGATCAAAGCAGTGACTATTTTTATGCCAATCCACTTGACAGAGCCATCACCACTGTGGCTTGTTTTCCTATGATACTTTGATACATATGTGACATATTTGGGTTTTGAGCATACATTGAAACTTTTGTCTTCACTACACCTATATCAACATACATATTGCAGACATCTTGTTTTCAAAGCCATGTCAGAGACGGATTCAATTTATGAGCAAGAGTATGACAGTGATTCCACAGCAGAGGGTAATGTGCCACGGAGGTCTCACAAAAGTGGAAAAGGTGGTAACCATCTTAGGGAGGAGCCTACTTCTTTGGCTCAATTGCAGGCTTGCCCGCTTGCAATGGATTGATTCAGCGTCAGTCATGTTTCCAATACTGTGAGATGATTTCACAAACTAAGCATCATCGTGAACTAGCTCGTCTATTTGTTCTACATTTACATGATGGCCGTGTAAACCTCGCCGGAGTAGATTTCATTCTGTCACCAGAGACTATTGCTCAGGCCACCGGGATATCAAATATAGGAGAGGAATGGAACAAACGTTAGCAGTTAGAGAAATTCCACTATGAGCCATACATCAAACCTGGGTTTATGAGGCACCTGAGCAGGGTTTTTCCTTTCAAATTCTTGAAGGATGAGTTTGCACCATTGATGAAACTCATCATTCGGTATTTCAGTTGCGAGGGCAGATTCTCGCGTCTCTATGCGTACCATGTCCGTTTGTTGATGCATTTCACGAGGGTACGTATGATGAACATTCCATACTTCATGTATCGCAACATAGAGAGGATGATGATTTTTGTACAGAAGAAGACCCCAACACAGCAGCATAGAAGTATATATCATTACGCGCTGGTCAAGATCGTAGTGGTACGTCAGTTGACACAGCAGGGCATTAATTGGGAGGATTTCATCTCCCGTGACTTCTTCACAGCGCCACAGCCGCCTCCCGAGGTAGTTCATGATGAGAGAGAGCCTTCACATCAGCTGGACATCCCTGAGATCGAGCATATCAGTGCTCCATTGTATGTGACATACCAGTGAGGCCACAGGGCCTTATTTGCAGCTACACGACGAGTACTATCTCCACCTGGGTTGGAAGGGGTCTCGTTGACTCCATCAGTAGAGCGAGTATTATCTCCACATGATGTGGAAGGGGTCTCGCCTTCTTCTTCAGCACAGGTACAGTTTCAGGACAGGGGAAAGAGGCCCATGCATGATGAAGGCCCTTCAGGAGGCCGGGACACTGATTTCACATTCATCGATGTTGATGCGAGCTCTCCTAGCTCGAAATTGAAAGAGATAATCCAGGAGCAAAAGGCCGAGAATGACATGCTGAAACTGAAATTGTAGAGGGATCAGTGGGTGATAAACTACCTAGAGCAGCGTAACAAATGGCTAGAGGATGAGCACACACTTTTAGAGCTGCGCCGAATTCGTGAGGATCGACAATTGGCCCGGAAGAGACCTGGTGATATGACACCGGCTGATCGAGATTCTTGCCTCACGCATGTTAACATTCATCTGGAGAAATTATTGGTAAAGGCCAATAGAGACAAAGACATGCTTCATCACATGAAAGGTCACTATTGGGCTCGCATGCATGTCTGCAAAGAAAAAATGAAGATTCTGAAGAGGAGGTTGAGCAGAGCACTAAAACGGAGAAAGAGGCCTAATCCACTCCGGATTTTGGCCGAGGCTTCGTTGGCTGGGCATGATACATGATGGAGGGTCTTCGCTCCGAATTTGAGCAAATTCGGAGAAATTTTTGTCATTTTGAAATATTTTGGTCTCAAAACAGATTTTTCAGCCATATGAGTAGCGCGTCGACGCGCTCGCTTATGATTGGGACACTTGCTGGAGGAAAAATTTATATTTTTGGGTTTTTCATGGTAATTTATGCATGCTCCAGTAGGACCAAAGCATTTCACCAAGTTCTGGATGATCAAAGGGGCCAAAACACCATGAAAATCACCGTTCTGCCACCTTTTTCAGCAGCAGGAAGTACTTGTGGGAGAATGAAGTTTTAGAGGGGCAAATGAGCTTCAAATTGGGAAATTCCACTTGGGCTAGATAGCAGACATCCAGGGATTTCCAACAAGCTATAATGAGATTGATTTTGATGCTGGGAAATTCCCCAAAAGTAGGCTGTAAGGCGTGCGACGGATAGAGCTCAGGCGCGCTACACATAGAGATTTTTGGCTGATTTTTCATCTTCTAGCTCAGGATTTCGGCCAGTTGGACCAGTTTTGATTGTGGATGTAATTTTCAAGTTATATTGATGTAATTTTGTGGTTGGCATGTAATTTTGATTCACTTTTACCTGTTCTAGATGATTCACTCCCAAAAAAGTAAAAATCAAGTGAAAGAATCAGTTTCCTTCCTTTTAGAGGCAAGTTGTTTGGCTGCCTATATTCTAGCTCCTTGTTTAGAATTAGTTGGAACTGCTCCTAGAAGGAGGAATTCGACCCCTAGAGGTGTGGAAAGGGGTTAGGAAGGTCTATATGATGTAATTTCTGAGACATTCTACAGGTTGGACAGGTTGGATTCTTGGGAAAACTTTGGCACACTATTGTACATATTTTTCATACTTTGGCTAAGGAAAGATCAGAGGTTTTGCAGCACCTGTTGGGATTCTTGTGGCTTTCAGTTTTGATGGTGTGTTCTCTCAGTTATTTGTAAGTTCTTTCATGTTTAATGTATGTCATTCCCTTCTTATGCTTCTAAAACTAAATGAATGAGTAAATGAGGTTGAATCCATTGTTTCAGTGCTCTGCCTTTAAATTTGTTTAGTTTTACATGTTTTCGCCTGTTTGGAGAGGATCCATGTTCTCCCTTGCCCTCTTCAGCTCCTTGTCATTCTGATCCATCCATATACCCGATCAAAAGCATCAAGACTATTGCCTACCTCGCCCCAACTCGAATTCTACAAAAATCTCGCCTTATCCCCGAACCTAAAATTGTTTTTTCCCATTTCTCCAACAAAAACCCAAAAATCAAAATCAAACTTTCCTATCTCTTTACTAGCCTAAAATCAATATTCATTATAAGTCATCTCAGCCCCTTTGAAGACCTTTTGCCGAGATAGACCCGGAGAGAGCCCTCTCCTGTCCTCATAGGGCTAGCTACGAGGCTGAGCGTGGTTTGATGTAGCCTTGAGTTTTACCTTATTTCAGCCTAAGGTAGATTCGAGCGCTAACACATTACTATATAAATCTTCTTATTTTCTTTTATAGGTTACACTATTGTTATTTGCAAATTATTCGCTAGAAACCAGACATTATCAAGCTTCCAGTGCCTGCTCATTCCAGCTATCTTGTATGTTCCCTGTCTATAATGATTTCTTTGTTCATTATCTATATTCCTATTAGATTACACTCCCAGCCTTAGACATCATGCCTCCCAAGGATAAAGGACCCAAGGAAAACAACAATTCTCTGATTTTCCCTCCTTTATACCTTCATCATGTCCCTATGGCTGATAGAGACTACACGATTTATGAAACACTTTCTGATATTGATATTCTTGAGATGTATTGTTGGCTCGAAGATAAATGGATTGAGAAATCAGATAAAATTCATCTCTGGGAGCTAAACCTACCTTTTTGTATCTTTCCTCCTACCCATAACACTCCCGATTTCATTAGGAAATGACATTCCTCATATTTTCCAAGCCAGAGGGCCATAACCAATTCTACTGGACAAGTTATTTGTACCATAACCCCTTAGGCTATTGATCAAATGATGTTAGCCCCTATTGTTGACAATGGTGCCCCATTTTCTCATGAAGCTTTGGTTGAAATATACCCGAAATTAGACCTTGCTAAGAGAACCCAAAATCTTGAATTATTCCTAGCACAAAATGCTTCATTTCCTAAGAAAAATCCTCCTCATCCTTCATCCCTATTCCCTGAGAAAACCAAGCAGATAACCACTGTTCTATCTTACCTTATTGGATACTACTATGATCAATATGTAGATGAGGCCATTATAGGATTTTTATCAATATTTTCTAATGATGCCAAACCTTCAATTGTGTTCAATTTCATTCTTTTCCTTGCAGAGTCTATTCATCAGTAGTTGGTAAATTTCAACACAGAGGAGGTATTTAAATATACCTCTGCCTTAGTCTACATTTTCATATACTTACAGGGGGACAACATGAAATTGTCATTGTAGAAACTAAATGAGAAAGGAGACCAATAGTCAGTCATTTTATGGACCACCCTGGTTATGAAAGATCAGAATGAGTTCACATATAAATAGTTCATCGAGATGTTTGTTCACCCAACCATTGGTATTCTAAGAAACATAAATGAACCAGGAATCAATGAAGAAATCAAAAATATTTTGCAGCTGTCATAATAGGTACAAATAGGAGATTGGTACTTATATGAAAAATACACAGAGATAAGAGTTTTTGGATGTGAGCTTCAACCATATAATTTTCCAAGATTCCTCCCAATGCGGATTTTTTCCTTAGAATTTATCAGGGAGAATCTGATAAACATGGATCAGGTCCATTTTATTGTTGCTAAGAGAAAGTCTCAGTTTAAGCTAAAAATGTAGGTTGGCCCATTCATATGTAACAGTAGGAAAGCAGGAGAAGAGGCAGACCAATTATTGAAGAAAATGCAGTTTGATCTTACCTTCACTTGGTCATATGATCCATTAGGGATACTTTCCAAATTAAGGATAGAAACCAAATCTAATCCTTATTTTCACACACCAAGGCTAGAAATAGAGAAGTATAAGAACCAGCCAGAGTGGATAGAGAATACATTACATGAGGCAGAAAAACAACAAGTCTCTTTATCAACATTGCAGACTCCTACAAATCAAGAGAAGACAACCAAAAGGAACAGAGAATAAGGATCCCCTTCAAAGAAATATACCTTTAGCAAGGGATTTAAAATCATGTACATAAAGAAGGCTAAGATTAGTTCCAGATTAAGCCTTAGCAAAGATTCAAATAAAGAGTCTCCTATCAACACTAATGAGCCTCTTATATCTTCATTAATAGGTGAGAAGTCCACACAGTCTCCTACCACTTCCATGACTACAACAGAACAACAATAGATTATGCACACAAGTACATCAACTTCAAGCGAGCTAGAGAAAAGCACCATGGACATCTTCAAGGAAATCAAACTAAAAATGAAGCCTTGAAGATAAACACATAAAATCAATTTTGGAAACAAATTTAGGTGCTGAGGCTATTGTGAGCCTTCAACTCAGAGAAAGGAAGAATGCTAATGGCATTTCTTCAAGCACAAGTTCCTCAGCCCAAAGGAGAATCAGACTATAAGAAGACATATCTTGAGTTTGATGTCAGGGACATACATCCCATTGATAAAATGGAGATGCATAAACAAACTAGGGAGATGATTTTCTCCACTGTAACTAACACTATTATGACTTTATCTAAATTGCAGGTCACACTAGCAAATGTCTGGTCACAACTCAACATGGAAAACGTTTTAGCTTTTTCCAAAGATATCAAGATTAAATCCTTGGAAGATTTGGTGATAAAACTGGGTTATGATCCTACAAATTTTAATGCTGCAGAGGAGTTTATTAAGAAAAATAATGCATATATTGCAGCATTAACGAAGCATTTAAAACTACCAGCAACAGAAGATCCTTTAGCTAAGGAGATTGAAGAGACAAAGACAAAAAATGAAGAAATAATGAAGCTCATTTTAGAACAAAGTAGACAGTTAAAGCAAATGGAAATAGAGATGGAGAAGTGGATTAAAGAAAGAAAGAAACAAGCCAAGAAATTTGTTAATAAACCAACTCCAAAAATAGAAGAAAAGAGAGATCAATGCCTTAGAAATAGCCACTTCGAGGGGGAAACCTCGAATACCTTACATAAATGAACAATTCTTGGATGATACAAATGACCAAAACCTCCTTCTATATATAAGAGTCCATGGGGTCATAATATAATCCTAGCCGACATAACAATAATAATGTAAGGGCACAATAATAACAATATTTGGGTTACAAAGGTACAACAATAACAATAAGGCGGTTACACTAACAAAAATAAGGGACTATAATAGTAATATATGGACCTAACATGCCCTTATCCTTCAAAAAAGTGTTGTCCTCAACGCTTGAGTAGCTCCGGATGCTTCTATATAAAATTATCATCCTCCCATGTAGAACCTTTACTCGGTAAGTTCTTCCTTTTGATGAGATACTCTGAAATTGATCGATTTCGTAGCTATTGAGTTATTGTTTCCATGACTGCTTCAGGTTCCAATATGATTTTTCCTTCCTCATCAAGTTCTGGAAATATTGTTTTAACTGGAAGTTTGTCCCCTATAAACTTATTTAAGCATGAAACATGGAAAACTAGATGCACCCGCGAATAAGCAGGAAGCTCCAATTTGTATGCCATAGTACCAATATTTTACAACACCTTGTAAGGACCATAATACTTTGGAGATAATTTATTATCCTTCTTAGCTTGCTTGAGGGACATTTTTTTGTATGGTTGTAGCTGTAAAAATATTGAGTCTCCTACATCAAAACTTCTCTCACTGCGATGTTGATCTGCATGTTGTTTCATTAGATTTTGTGCCAAATTTAGGTTATCGTTTAAGAGTTGGAGAACTTCTTTTTTATGCTCGATGTGATCTTCCACTGCTTGAACCTTAGAATTTTCTCTTAAAGAAGATGTGATAGATGGTGGATGATATCCATAAAGTGCTATAAATGGGGTCATTTTTGCTGCAGTATGGAAGGAAGTGTTATAACACCATTCGGCGAGAGGTAACCACTTGACCCATTGTGTTTGCTTATCAGATACAAAACAACAAAGATATCCTTCCAAACATTTATTCACTATCTCAGTTTGACCATCAGATTGAGGATGATAATATGAGCTATGAGCTAGTTGAGTACCCAAACAAGAAAATAATTTCGTCCAAAAATTTCCAGTAAAAATGGGATCTATGTCAGTTACAATAATCTTTGGGTTTCCATGTAGCTTTTGAATTGTTTCCATAAATGCAGTAGCAACTGTACTTGCTTTAAATGGATTAGATAATGCACAAAAGCGTGCATACTTGGTCAATATATCAACTACCACCATGGTGGCAATCCTTTCTTCGGACTTAGGTAAACATGTGATAAAATCCATTGAAATCTCCTCCCAACATTGACTTGGAATGGATAAAGGTTGTAGAAGACCTGGGGTGTTAATTGTCTCAACTTTATTTTGTTGGAAAGCCAAACATTCCACCACAAAATTTTGAATATCAGATTTAAGGCCATCCCAAAAAAAATCTTTCTTCACCATGTGGTAATTTTTTAAAAATCCTGTGTCCTCCTAAAGGAGAAGTGTGCAATTCCAAAAGAATCTTTTGTTTTAGTTGGGAATTCTTACAAATATATAAGTGATATTTGTACCATAAGGAATCATTTTTCGAACTAAATGTATTAGATGTACTAGGATCTTGTTGCAACTTTTGAATGAGCATCCACACTTCTTTGTCCTTATTCCATTCATCCCTTGCTTTGGTTATCCAATTTGGTCGGAAAATAGAAATGACACAAAGCAATGATTCCACCTCTTCATCCTTTCTTGAGATTGCATCAGAAACAACATTTAGCTTCCAATTTTTGTATATGATTTCAAAGTCGTAATCCAACATCTTTGTGACCCATTTTTGCTGCTCTTCTGAAGATAGTCTTTGTTCCAAAAAGTGTTTAAGACTATCATGATCAGTTTTTATCTTGAAGTGTCTTCCTATTAGGTAACATCACCATTTATTTAGTGCATGTAGTATTGCCAAAATTTCCTTCTCATAAATAGCTTTCTGTAAATACTTTCCTTTGATTGGACGACTTTAAAAAGTAATGGGTCTTCCTTCTTGCATTAAAACAACACCAATTCCATTTCTTGAGGCATCACAGTCCACAATAAAGGTTTTTGTGAAGTCTGGCGTAGCTAAGACTGGTGCTAGGCACATTGCCTCTTTAAGATGTTCAAAGGCCTTAGTTGCTTCAGGAGTCCATGAAAATGCATCTTTCTTCAATAATGTTGTTAGAGGTGCTGCTATTCTCCCAAAATCCTTAACAAACTTGCGATAATACCTTGTTAACCCGATAAATTTTCACAACTGCTTTATGGTTGTGGGGACTTTCCATTCCTCAATGGATTTAATTTTGTTAGGGCCTACCTTAACACCCTCGTGAGATGAAATATGACCCAGATACTCCACCTCTTACACTCCAAAGAAACATTTGGATGTTTTTGCATATAATTTTTTTTCCTCCAATAGTTTGAGCACCCTGTCAACATGTTGAACATGATACTTCCAAGACCTGCTGTAGATTAGTATGTCATCAAAAAATACTAGCACAAATTTTCTAAGGAAGGGTTTTAAAATGGAATTCATCAACCCTTGAAATGTAGAAGGTGCATTGGTAAGGCCAAAAGGCATGACCAAAAATTCATAATGAACCTCATTAGTTCCAAATGCTGTTTTTGGAATATCTTCAGTCTTCATTCTAATTTGATGATATCCTGAACAAAGATCCAACTTGGTAAAATAAATTGCTCCATGTAATTCATCCAATAATTAATCAATCACAGGAATGAGAAATTTATCTTTAATAGCGAGCTTATTGAGCTCCCTATAATCCAGACACATGCACCATCACCCATCCTTATTATGCACCAATAATACTGGAGCAGAGAAAGAACTTTGACTAGGTTGAATTATACCAGCCTCTAAAATTTCTGCGATCATACACTCATTTTCGCTCTTTTGGACATAAGGATATCTGTAAGGCTTGATGTTTGGAGGAACACTTCCTGGAATTAAATGAATAGCATTATCATGATCACGAATAGGTGGGAGTCCTTTGGGAGTTACAAACACCTTGGAATGGTTGTCCAAGACTTTTTGGAGATATGGAGAAATAGATGATTTTGATGTTGGAACTTCTAGTGAGCATAATTGTGCAATTATGCCTCGTTGTTATTTGTTAAGAAGATTTGTCATGACATTAGAGATTATTATCTTTCCTGGCTTCCCTATGATACCTCCTAATTCGATTTCCTTTCCTTCCGAAAAAAATTACAAGAAAAGTTCTTGAAAATTAAAAGCTGTTGTCCCCAAATATTGTAACCATTGTACTCATAGTATATCATCAACACCTCCCATTGGAATTCAAAGAATTGGAATATTTGATACATATTCCCCCATGGTTAGATTTATATTATGGCATTTTCTACAAAAATTTATAGTTCCTCCATTTGTAACCATAACTTGACATTCTGGTGTTGGGTATAGGAAACAATTCAATTACTTGGCTACCTTACAATGACTTAAATTATGGGTACTACCCGAATCAATCAACACTATTACCTTTTTCTTCTTGATATGTCATTCTATCTTGAGAGTTTTAGGAGTGGTAATTCCTGCCAATGCATTACACGATATGGTTGGACTCATTTCTTCTTCTTATAGGGTTGGTTCCTGGTGTATATCCTCTTCTTTTGAAGTTTCTTGTTCATTTTCTTCCTCCTCTTCACAATCTATCTAAAATAATTTCTTCTCAGCACACTTATGACATTTAGTGTATTGCTATCACAACTGTAGCAAAGCCCTTTTTATCTTTTTTCATCCAATTTTTGTGGTGTCAACTTTGTATGTTGTGGAATTCTAGGAGTAGTAACACTTTCATCTTTATAGATGTGAGTGGTAGGCTTCTCGTCACCTTAATTTTACATTCAAATTTTCTTGGCAACCTGAATGCCTTCTCCAATGAATCAGGTTCCAAAACGTGAACTTCATGTTGAATTTTATCCTTTAAAGTCCCTATGAAGACAAAAATCCTGTGTTTCTTTGGAATATCAGTTACCCTTATATTCAATTTTTGGAAGTCCTCAATGTGCTCCACCACTGAACCCTTTTGTTTGAGATTTATCAATTGACTAAAGAAGGTGTTGAATTATTTTTAGGTGGAAATTTAGAACCCAATATTGATATCTATGCTTCAATATGCCCTTGGAATCACTTCAAACTTTTTTTTCACACAAGACTTATGCAATTCGAAAAAAAACTACACACCTTTTTCTTGCTTTTGGGGATCTCCATATTGAAACTAGATTATCTCTATGATTTTAGATCTTCAATATCTAAAATTCAGCCATGTAGTGTCCCTATGAATCTTATTTTGGATGCCATAGATCTGACCTGATTTTGATTCTTCAAGGAAAATTTATGTCCAATATCCCACAAGGACCTAATTATCGACTAGTTCAGCATCACGAACTTTTACGACGTGCCATGTGTCACTCTTTCCTCCTTCATCTCCAAAATTGATATAAAATAAACTACAATATGTGTACTTGCGGCCAATTTTTACATAATTCCAATCTGAGGCCCACAAAGAGAGTTATGATGATTTTCCCACGATCACCTCTTTGAGATGAAATTCGTGAGCCTTAGAAAACCCTAACTTCCACACATCATTTCTCCGAAAATATTGTGAAACAAGCTCTAAAATTTTTACAAGAAATTTATCAGGATTTCGGCTTCTCTTTGTACAAATTTAAGCTTCTGAACCTTCTTACACAAAAATTTACAGTGAAAATTCCACGATGACCTGTTTTAGTTGAAATTCGGGAGCCTGAAAAAAGCCTAACTTCCACAGATCATATCTTCGAAAATGTTGTGAACCAAGATCTGAAATTTTTATGCGATGTTCCTCAGGATTTCTGCTTTGCCATGTGAAAATTTCAGCTTTCGTACCTTTGTAAAAAAAAAATTATAAAAAAAATTTCATGATGACCTATTTGGAGCAACGAAACCCTAGAATCCAAAGCTCTGATTCCAAACGTTAAGAAAACAGCTCCAAAAATAGAAGAAAAGAGAGATCAATGCCTTAGAAATAGCCACTTCAAGGGGGAAACCTCCAATACATTACATAAATGAACAATTATTGGATGATACAAATGACCAAAACCTCCTTCTATATATAGGAGTCCATGGGGTCACAATATAATCCTAGTCGACCTAACAATAATAATGTAAGGGCACAATAATAACAATATTGGGGTTACAAAGGTATAACAATAAAAATAAGGGGGTTACATTAACAACAATAAGGGACTATACTAGTAATATAGGGACCTAACAAAAGCTTCTCCTTTAGAAGCACTTCCTATCACTGCTATTCCTATTGCTATATCTGCAACCACTAGTAAAGGAGATGTTGTAGAATAGTTAGCCTCTAAAATCCAAAATATGACCTTGCAGACTGAAGGAACAAAGAAGTTTGAGGACCAAGTGAAACTTCTATAGGATCAACAAAAGAAATCTGACACTTTCCATGCATTAGAGCTTCAGAGAGCTCAAAACCAAGTAGAAATATGGAAGAAATCAACCACTGAAGCTTCTATTTCCTACACTCTTGGTAACGTCAAAGAAATTATTTGGAACAACATCTTTGAGGAAATTAATGAAATCTGGCCATGTATCAAGATCATCTTTGAGAAAAATGAGTTAGTGGAAAAAGCAAACCAGGGAATTTTTGATATAAATACTCAACTAGGAGAAATGCCTAATACAACCAACAACATTATAAAGTTTCTAAATTATAAATACAATGAAGAGCTGGATGAGCTAGGGGTAGATGAGAGGACTGAGACCATTCTTGAGGTAAGGAAAGTTCTGATAAAAAGGAACTTAGTAGTGTAGTTAACAGAGAAGTGACACACTCTTGATGTTGCAATCAACATATTTCTCTCAAGAATTGATGCATTGATTAAAAAATGTCTACCCTCACTATTTGTTATAAAGGATAAATTAATGCCCAGGGAATATTATATGAATAAGCTCAAAGAAATAGTAAGGTCTACATCCAGGTCTTCTATTCAACGTTCTATGATAGGCAAAGCATTTTATAAAGCTGTTCAAAACATCAGTTTTATTCATCATGAGATAAACCATATTTTCACTATAAAAACCACTTTTGCAAAGTATACTGAGGTAGATGAAAGCTACCCAAGGGTTATTAAAGTTTTAATTCAAGATCAGGAGTGGTGGGAGAAGCTTTGTGAATATCTGGATTAGAGGACAAGTCATCTTGCTAGTGCAACAACATAATAGTGTCCACTCAGCAACAGTTTTCCTTTAAACCAGTGTCGGACACGCTGAATCATTCTTTTGGATCAAATTCCTTTTTATTTCTGTTAAATTTCATAAAATATAGCTTGCCTTATCACTCGGGCATTTATTGTAACTTTATTTTTGTTTAAATACTTCATCCATGGAAGTATTCGAGGTTGTACCCTTGAGCTAGTTATCAAACATATTTGTAATAGCCGGAGCATTTTTTATTGAATAAAGGATTCTGGATTTACTTCATATGGCTTGTGTTCTTGTGAGTTATTTCTATTCTATTTTTTCATTATGTATTCCTCATATAATTTAATTCACTAACAGTTATCCAATTGGAAATTTAATTGAATCTCAGTTTCATTTTCAATTCATTGTGAGGTTGTAGTTGGATTAAGAGATTAATTTACAAAGCTATCTGTTATTGTAAATTCCTCTTGGAATTTAATTACACATAGGTTCCTGTTATGAACTGATTATATTTTGTTGATTATGAAAACATATTTTTTATAATTTATGCTTATAAATGATAACATACTCTATTTGAGTATTAAATCATTTAAAATTCTCTACATTCTTCTATCCATCCCATTTAAAATAAAATTAACCATATGTATTTAAAGAGCAACCTTTTATTTTATCAAGGATATTTCTAAGTTAAAGCACTTGTTTCAGAAAAATTGTCTAGTGGTCATCCAAATATTCAAAAACAAAAAATATTTTAGATGCTTTGGCATAACTTACCTACCTTAGGTTATCTAAAAGGATAACATCAGATAGGTGCCGTTTCCGGGGAGATGAAGAATTCAAAGCTAAATTTCTTAGGGGCAACGTTTTCCCCTTTCCTTTAAGGTGAATAAAGGATAAGGATAAACGTAAAATTTTTTCACCTGATGATTCCATTGGTTCAAGTTGGCTCCCTTTAAGCATACTAGATCACATTCTAAATCTGAGATTATTAACCCTTTACCAGATCAAGAAAAACTTATTAGGGAAGCCTCTTTAAGAAGAAAACAAAACATTTCTACTTCTTCCTCTTCAAATTTACACCCTAAAGAGCTTTCATCTGTAGATCCCTTTTCAGTAATACCGTCCCATCCTGATTCAACTCAAGTACCTCCTAGAGTTTCTAAAATTTATTCAAATGGAGTAGATCTTCATTCAGCTTTGTTGACAGAATCACTTGAGTCATATCAAGTTCCATCTTTCCCTTTAGACTCACCTACATTTGAGAGAGAATTGGGTTTACATTTACATGAATTTAAGCCTATATATTTTGTTACTCCAGTTTTTATTCCATTCCATTAACCTCTACAAAACAAGAAGAGAAATTTTTTGTCTATTCTAATCTGTTGTTTGAATATAAGGAAGAAGATCTAACACCATCAGCTCAAAAGTTGATTGTTAGAATCCTTTTGAAATCCTCACTTCCTCCTCCTCCTTCACACTCTCCTCCATCTTCTAATACTCATTCACCTACATCTTCATCGTTATCTTCATCGTCATCTTCATCATCATATTCATCATCATATGAAATGACTTTTCAACCCATTATACAAGAAAGGTATGCTGCTATTATTCTTCCTAACATCTTCGTAAATTTTCCTGATGGATATCTTAAACATTTACCAAGATTTAATGGAGAAGCAGGTCCCTCAGTAGAGGATCATATATCGGCCTTATTAGATTTCATTGATAATATGAACATCGAGCATGAAGATGTTTCTATGAGATTATTTGTACAATCTTAGAAGGTGACATTAGGATCCAATTTAGGCAACTTAGAGCTAATTCTGTTGGATCATGGAATGAACTTGTAACTATATTTAAAAACAAATGGGGAATAAAGAAATATGTTGTTTATTTTCTCACTGAGTTTGAAGAGTTAAAGAGAAATCCTGGTGAAGCAATTGCTAAATTTATTAAGAGATTTAATAAACTCTACCACAAAATGTCTGCTCATTGTAAACCTCCAGTAACAGCTGCAAAGGTCAGATTTTCTAAAGCATTTGATGATGACTTTGCAGTTATGCTAAGGGAGAGAGTTTCTAACACATTACATGACATGAAGACTAATTCTATTGAGGTACAAGCCAATAGGTCAGCTTCTGGTAAAATTAAAGCTAAATAAGAGAAAGAACAAACAAAATTAAAAGCTAAGCTTGATGAATCATCCTCTTCCAAATCCAAAATTGAAGATCATAAAATTGATGAAATCACATATTTGCTTAGAAACCTTTCCAATAGAATCTCTAAGATTGAAACATGACCTAGATCTTCTTAGAAAATTGTTGTCATAACTCAAAATAAAAATAAAAATCAATCTCAGAGAGCTCCTCAACTTCAGATTCTTCAGAGACCAGAGCAAAACATTCAACCTCATTTGTTGATTGATGACCAACAACCACAAGATACTGGCCCTGTAATCACAGAAGATATCAATAATTTTGATTCTTCAGTAGAGAAGATGGCCATAGTCCCTTCATATTCATCACAGTCATTGGAACAAGAACAAGAAGATACTGAAATTTCAAAATACCAAGTTTTTTTTTCTAAATTTCTCATTGTAGAGTTAAATAAAAGGTATGAACTTAGACCAAGATTAGGCCCAGGTACACCTACAAAATCTACCACAATCATTGAACCTACAATAAAATCCATTCAAACACAAAATCCAACACCTCATACTATAGAGTCATCCACTGAAACTATTTCATCTGATAAAATCATTTTGAAAAATTTTAATATTGAAAAGGAATTGGAAAGGGTCAACATTTTTATACCATAAGTAGAACTTTCCAAAAGTACTAGTTATAAAAATCATGTGTCTAAGTGGATACAATATTCTAGTGTAGATGCTAAGGGAGATATTATCAGTTTTCAAGATGAAAATCCCTCAGTAGTGTTTAGCCCTAGTTCTAATCTGATTGATGAGATTGTCCCACCATTTTATGTGATATTTAAGACTCACGAATTTTTATTGTATAAATGTATGCTTGATTCTGGTGCTTCACACAACCTTATGCCAAAAACAATCATGGAATAGCTTCAGTTTCAAGTTACTCATTCCTATCATGATCTTCACACCTTCGATTCAAAGAGGTACCATGTCTAGGGTTGATCAAAGACCTAGTTGTGACATTAGCCCAAACACCTATCAAGAGTATAGTATTGGACATTGTTGTTACTGATAGTCCACCCAAATTTCGCATGCTTCTATCTAGATGATGTTGTGCTAAACTTGGGGGATCACTTCAGATGGACATGCATTTTTCTACTATTCCAGTCTATAGAGGTAAGCGTTTAAGGTTATATAGAGAAGTCAGATTCCTTCACACTGTTTGCAGAGTTGATCATGCGAAAAACCACCCTATCTATGAAGTAGATCAGGATTTCAGTTGCTTTCAGTTATCTTCCCCAAAACCATCAAACACTAAACTTTCCATTGAAAATATAGTTTCTAAACTAGAGATTGTAGAATCAAATATCTGGAAACTTTATTTTGATGGGTCTTGCTTAAAGGAAGGAGCAGGAGCAGGAATGGTTTTAATTTCACCAAACAAAGAAAACATTACTTAGTCATGTAAAATTGAATTTGAAGTTACCAATAACGCAGCTGAGTATGAGGATTTTTTTCTTGGTCTTGAGTTGGCAAAGAGTTTAAAGGTTAAAAACCTGAGTGTTTTCTCTGATTCTGAACTTATAATTAAGCAGGTTAGAAACCAGTGTCACACTAAACACCCAAAGCTTAGATCCTATAGAAATGAAGTTTGGGATACATTTGAAAACTCTTTCCTTGGATTTAACATAACTCCTATTCCTAGAGATGAAAATATGCATGCTGATTCACGTGTTGTTTCAACAAGCTCTTTCAAAATTCCTGAGCCAATATCATTACAGTACCAAATTCAGGTTAAATACAGACCATCAATCCATGATAATATTAAACATTGGCATATTTTTTGAAGATGATGAACAATTAAAGTCTTTCCTTCAAGTCATCGATGAATTCTCAAATATGCAAATTGAAGAAGACCACAAAGATATTAAAGAATTAAATCATCAAAATCTAGAAAATTCATTTACTTCTAAAATTCTTGATCATGATATCATTCAATTATCTAATAATTTTATCCCTAAAGTATTAATTCCATTGGAAATATTATTCTATGATAATGATGTCTCTAAAAACCCTTTGTCTAAATCATCAAAAGAAGAAATTAAAGAATACAATATTGGGAAATTAGATGATGTAATAAATGTTAAGTTATCATCAACCTTGCCTTTGGATGTGAAACTCAAATACTTGAATCTCCTTACAAATTACAAAGATGTGTTTTCTTGGTCTTATAACGAATTAAAAAATTATGATACAACTTTAATAGAGCATAAGATTCCTTTAAAACCAGAGGAAAAACCTTTCCAACAGAAATTAAGAAGAATTAATCCCATACTACTTCCAACCATTGAAAAGGAACTCAAAAAGCTGCTTGATGCTCATATCATTTTACCTTTAAGGTATTCTAATTGAGTAGCTAACCTAGTTCTAGTGAGGAAGAAGAATGATGAGATTAGGATATGTGTAGACTTTCAAAACCTGAACAAAGAATCCTTAAAAGATAATTATCCATTGCCTAAAATGGATTATTTACTTCAAAAAGTTTCGGGATCAACTAGGATTTCTATGCTAGATGGATTTTCAGGTTATAACCAGATCATGGTAATTCAAGCTAATCAAGAGAAAACTTCTTTCACCACTCCTTTGGGTACATTTATGTATGCCAGGATGCCATTTGGGTTAACTAATACTGGAGACACTATTCAGAGAGCAATGGATCTAGCATTTGTAGGTAAAACTACTAAATTTACTGATATTTATTTGGATGATTTAACTGTTTTCTATGATTCTAATGAAATCATTTAAAACACTTGAGTAAGATTTTTAACAGCTGCAGGAAATTTTTCATATCCATCAATCCAAAGAAATATTTATTTTTTGTAAAGGAAGGGGAATTACTAGGGCATATAATCTCTAAGAATGGAGTTATAGTTGACCCAAAGAGAGTATCAGCCATTCAGAATATATCTCTACCAAGGAATAATAAAGAGATTCAAAAATTCCTTAGAAAGATTAATTTTCTCAGAAGTTTCATCCCTAATTATGTAGAGATAGTAAAGGACATAATTGATGTGCTAAAGAAAAGAAATGAAGTAAAATGGACAATTCTAGCTAGATAAGCTTTCGATCAAATAAAAAAGGTAATATCTGAAGCCCCTGCATTAGCTAGTCCTGATTATTATTTACGCTTCAAGATATTTTATTTTTCATTTGAGACAACCTTAGCTCCTATAATTTTACAAAATAACTCCAATGGTGATGACCAGTATATAGCCTTCTTTTCCAAAGTTATGAGGGATGTTGAACTTAGGTATGATATTATGGAAAAGAAAGTTTATGCCTTAATTCAAGCCCTCAAATCCTTTAGAACCTATGTCCAACATTCACACATTACTGCTTATGTTCCCAATCATGCTGTCAAAACCGTTTTAACCCAGCCTAATACTGATGGAAAAAGAGGAAGATGGATTGCTAAAATCCTTGAATTTTACCTTGAGATTAAAACCACAAAGCTAGTAAAAGGCCAAGGCTTAGCTAAATTATTAGTTGAATCCAATTGCAAAGTATTAGGGATAAATATAGTTGCTGAAATGTCATCAAGGGAGAATCCACAAGAACCTCTTTCATCATCAAGGGATAATCCACAAGAACCTTCCTTTATATCAGAGGAGAATTCACAAGAACCTCCTTCCCTTATGGAAGGAGAGAACCCACAAGAAACTCTTCCTTCATATCAATCTATTCTTGTTCACATAGATAAGAAGTATCTACTCTTAGATTGGTATTATGATATTGTGTAGTTTCTCAGAGATTTTCAATGTCCAATTGATCTTAATTTGAAGCAGTGTAAAGCTCTAAAGCTCAAATCAATAAAATACTGCATTATCAATGCTAATACATACTAGAAAGACCCTCTAAATATTCTTCTTATTTGTTTAACTGAAAATGAAACAGAGGGAATTATATATCAATTCCATGTCAGATTTTGTGGTGAACACTATGCTCGGAGAGCAACAACCTACAAAATATTGAAAGCATGTTTTTATTGGCCCTCATTTTTCAAAGAAGTTGGAGCAAGAGTAAGGGGTTGTGTACAATGTCAATTATTTGTAGGGAAAAAAAATTGTTAGAAATTCCTTTGGTTCCAGTATCAATTGATTCTCCTTTTCTACAATGGGGGTTGGACTTTATTGGGGGAATTCATCCATAATCAAGTAATCAAAACATATGGATTCTAACTGCTACTGATTATTTTACCAAATGGGTAGAAGCCATACTTGTTAAAAATGCAACTGATACTATTGTGATTAAGTTTCTTGAAGAGAATATCTTATCAAGATTTGGATGTCCTCAAAAAATTGTAAAATATAATGCAAAAACCTTCAACAGTGTTAAAATGGTAGAGTTCTATCAAAACTTTTCAATCCTTGCATCATTCTACACCATATTATCCTCAGGGTAATGGAATTGCAGAATCTACCAACAAGAGCTTGGTTAAGGTCATTAAGAAGACTATTGAAGATCATAAAAAGAGTTTGCACAACCACTTAATCCATGCCATTTGGGAAAATAGAGTTTCTCCTTAGAGATCAACAGGAAAGTCTCCTTTCCAATTAGTTTATGGTAAGGAAGAAGTTTTTCCTACTAATTTAGCTTTACCTATTATGACATTTCTCAAGGAATCTTATGAAGAAAAAGATGATTTATCAAGAAGGCTTAACCAAATTATTGAGTTGAATGAAGACAAGGATGAAATTCTGTATCAGCTAAGAAAATACCAGAACAAGATGAAAGAGTTGTTTGCCAGAAAAGCAAGAGAAATAAATTTTAAGAAAGGTGACCATGTGCTCAGATGGGATACACGGAGAGAAGACAAAGGAAAACATGCTAAATTTGATAACTTATGGTTTGGTTCATTCAACATTGCAGAAGTCAAAGGGAAAAATACATTTATCCTACCAAATTTTGAAGGAGAGTATTCCTCATTACCAGTCAATGGGAAGTACTTGAAACATTATATTTAGTATTGATTCTCCATTCATTCAACATCTATAAATATTCAGAGATTTTATTTATTTTCAAAAATTGCAAGTGAGTATATGTTTCAGCAAAGACTTTATAGCCCGAGGAGAAGGCTTTTGGATCTTCTTATTCTTTGCATCCCACATGGGGAAGTAGTCCGCAAATGGAGCCGATGTTGTAACATTATCTAGTTTTGATAAGTTAGCATAATTAGTCAAATAATTTTGAAAATGTTAAGGTAGGATATGGATGCAAAAGAATGAAAAAGTTAAAAATTTTAGGAATTTTTTTATGTTTTATAGGCATCCATATCAATAAAATGATAGGTGTTAGCTGCTCTAAATAAAGAAGGGAAATCAAAATAAAATGTTAGGGAAGCAAAAAGAAAAGGAAAACTTCATTTATGTTATAAAAAATTTCATTGGATGCTAGTCTAGATGCACCCATAAAAGGAGATAATTATATTTTTAAACATTATTAGCAATATCCTAAGTTTTTAAACCATATTAACATATCCCGCCATTTATTCCCTTTATTTTTGTTTCCCTAAATAATTTCCGCTCATATTATTCCCGATGCTTTATTAATTAAATCCTGACCCCTCGATTCCACATAATCGCATCCTACCATCCTCCCATATCCCCAGACATCCAATGATCCTCCTCACATCTGTCGGCATCCGACGACTCTCACAGCCTTTCGACCCCCCTTTACGATCCGAACCTTATCACTCGGGGGGTGGGGGGGTCCGAACTCAACAATAAAATAAAACCACTTACCGATACATGTCATCACCTCAGGCTTTTGGACCCCCCATGTGCGAAACCATAAACCACTCAATCCCCCCTTCCAAAAGATGATTTCTAATACCACTCATCTGACCATTGATTCCCCATGCAATTCCACTGCCGCCACCTCATCTGTGATCTCATTCACCCATTGAACTGTCATATCTCCATTATTAAGTCACTGTTAAGATTTTAATTAGCTTAATACGTTAACATGCGCCACCAACGAGAAGCCTAAATTGCTATATAAATCCTCTTATTTCCGTTTACGGAGTTACACCGTTGTTATTTGCAGGTGTTATTCACCAAAAAACTAGACATTACCAAGATTCCAACACTTGATCATTCCAACTATCCTTTATGTTCCCTATCTATAACTATTTCTTTGTTCATTGGCCGTATTCCTACCATATTACACTCCCCATCCTTAGCCATCATGCCTCCCAAGGATAAAGGACCCGAGGAAAACATCAATCTTCTCGATTTTCCCTCCCGTGGACCTTCATCATGTTCGTATAGGGTCGATAGAGACTACGATATTTATGAAACACTTTTTGATATTGATATTCTCAAGATGTATTGTTGGATCGGAGATAAATGTATTGATAAATCGGATGAAATTCAGCTCTAGGAGTCAAACCTACCTTGTTATATCTTTCCTCCTACCCACAACACTCCCGATTTCATTAGGAAATTCCATGCCTCATATTTTCCAAGCCGGAGGGCCATAGCCAATTCTAATGGACAAGTTTTGTTTACCATAACCCTCTCGAGATATTGATTAAATGATGCTAGCCCCTACAGATGACAATGGTACCCCATTTTCTCATGAAGACGATGGTTTAAAATATACGAGAAATTAGACCTTGCTAAGAGAACCGAAACTCTTGAATTATTCCTAGCACAAGATTCTTTCATTTCACAAGAAAAAATCCTCCTTATCCTTCATCCATATTCCCCTCGAGAGAACCAAGCGGATAAAAAATATTATATCTTACCTTCTTGGATACTACTCAATATTTATAATGATGCCAAACCTTCAATTGTGTTCAACTTCGCTATTTTCTCGCGAGTCTATTCATCGACGAGTTGGTAAATTTCAACCTAGAGGAGGTATTTAAATATACCTCTATCTTAGTCTACATGTTCATATAGTTTCGTGGGTACAACATGAACAACTGAAAAACTCGAATGAGAAAGGAGACTGGGAGTTGGTCATTTTCGAACCACCCTAGTTATGAAAGATCGGGAATGAGTTCACATATAAATAGTTCATTGAGATGTTTGTTCACCCAACCATTGGTCTTATAGGAAATAGAAATGAACCAAGAATCCATGAAGAAATCCAAAATATTTTGCAGTCGTTAGAATAGGGTACAAACATGAGATTGGTACTTATATGAAAACACACGAGAGATAAGAGTTTATGGGTGTGAGTTTCAGCAACCATATAATTTGCACAAAATTCCTCCCAATGAGGAATTTTTCCTTAGAATTTATTAGACATATAATCAACATGGATCACGTCCACTTTTGTTGTTGCCAAGAAAAGTCTCGGTTTAAGCTAAAAATGCGAGGTTGGCCCATTCATATGTAACAAAAGGAAAGTCAGAGACGACGGACCAATTATTGAAGAAAATGCGGTTTGAACTTATCTTCACTTGGTCATATGATCCATTAGGGATAGTTTCCAAATTAAGGGGAGAAACTAAATCTACTCCATATTTTCACACACCAAGGCTAGAAATAAAGAAGCATTAGAACCAGCCCGAGTGGATAGAGAATAAATTACATGAGGCGAGAAGAACAAAAAGTCTCTTCATCAATCAGTGCGACTCCTACAAATCAAGAGAAGACGACCAAAATGAACATAGAAGAAGGATCCCCTTCGAGAAAGATATCTCTGAAAGAAGGGATTTAAAATCATGTACAGAAAAGAAGGCTAAGCTTAGTTCTCAGTTAAGCCTTAGCAAAAATTTAGAGAAGTAGACTCCTATCAACAAGTAATGATCCTCTTATATCTTCATTAATAGGTGAGTTAGTCCCATGAGTATCCTACCACTTACATGACTACAATAGAAAAATATCGGATTATGCACACATGTACATCAAATTCAACCGAGCTCCAGAAAAGCACCATGGACATCTTCAAGGAAATAAAAACTAAAAAATTAAGCCTTCAAGATAAACACATAGAATCAATTTTGGAAACAAACTTCTGGGTGCCTAAAGCGAGGCTATTGTCACCTTCGACTCAAAGAAAGGAAGAATGCTAATGGCATTTCTTCAAGCACAAGTTCCTCATCCCAAAGGAGAATCAGATTATAAGAAGACGTCTCTTGAGTTTGATGATCGTGGGACATACATCCCATTGATCAAATGGAGATGCATAAATAAAGCTGGGGATATGATTGTATCCATTGTATCAACACTTCTATGAATTTATCTAAATTGCAGGTCACACTAGCAAATGTACTGGTCACAACTCAACATGGAAAAAAGTTTTGACTTTGCCAAAGATACGCAATTAAAAACCTTGTAAGATTTTGGTGATCAAATTGGGTTATGATTCTACAAATGTTAATGCCGCAAAGGATTTTATTAAGAAAAAATAATGCAGATATTGATGCATTAAGGAAGAAGTTAAAACTACCATCAAAAGACGATCCTTTAGCTAAGGAGATTGAAGAGACGAGTAGATAGAAAAGGTAGACATGATGATGCTCATTTTATAACAGTTACACAATTGAATCAAATGGAAACAAAGATGGAGAAGTGGATTAAAGAAAGCAAGAAACCGACCAAGAAAGGTCGCTCCTTTAGAAGCACTTCCTATCACAACTATTCCTCCTACTATATTTGCTACCACTAGTAAAGGAGATGCTCTGCAGAAAAGTTAGCCTCTACACTCCAAAATATGACCTTTCATCATTTTGAAGAAATAAATAATTTATAGGACCGAGTGAAAATTCTAGAGGATCAGCAGAAAATAAATGCGACACTTTCCATGCATCGAGCTTGAGAGCTCTGAACAAAGTAGAAATATGGAAGAAATCAGCCACTAAAGCTTCTATTTCCTACACTCTTGGTAATGTCAAAGAAATTATTTGGAACAACATCATTGAGAAAATTAATGAAATCTGGCCATGTATCAAGATCATCTTTAAGCAAAAGGAGTTAGTGGAAAAAGCAAACTAGGCAATTTCGATATATGCTCAACTTGGGAGAAATGCCTAATATAACCAACAACATTATGAAGTTTCTAAATTCTAAATACAACCAAGAGCCTGATGAGCTAGGGATAGATGACAAGATTGAGAACATTCTTGAGGTAAGGAAAATTATGATAAAAAAGAACTTAGTAGTGCTGAGTTAACAAAGAAGTGTCACACTCTTGATGTTGCAATCAATAGATTTCTCTCAAGAATTGATGCATTGATTAAAAAAGGTCTTTTCTCACTATTTGTTATAAATATTAAATTAATGCCCATGGAAGATTATATGAAGAAGCTCAAAAGAAACATTAAGGTCTCGCATCCATGTCTTCTATTTAAGGTTCTATGACATGCAAAGCATTTTATAAAGCTCGTTGAAAATATCGAGTTTTATTCATCATGAGATAAAACATATTTTCACTATAAAACCCTCTTTGTACAGTATACTTAGGTAGATGAAATCTACCGTAGGGTTATTAAAGCTTCAATTCGAAATCAGGGAGTGGTGGGAGAAGCTTTGTGAATATTAGGATTAGAGGACAAGTCATCTTGCCAACACAACAACAGAATAGTGGCCACTCAACAACAATTTTCCTTTAAAGCGGGGGCCAAACACGCTCGATTCATTCTTTTGGATTGAAGTCCTTTTTCTTTCTATTAAATTTTAGAAAATATAGCTTGCCTTGTCACTCAAGCATTTATTATAACTTTATATTTTTGTTTAAATACTTCATCCATGGAAGTATTTGAGTTTGAACCCTCGAGCTAGTTATCAAACATATTTGTAATATTTGGGAATATTTTTTATTGAATAAACGATCTGGATTTACTTCATATGACTTGTGTTCCCTGTGAGTTATTTCTATTATGTTTTTGATTATGTATTCCTCATATAATTTAATTCATTAACAATAATCCAATTGGAAATTTAATTGAATGTCGGTTTCATTTTTCGATTCATTGTAAAGTTGTAGTTGGATTAAGAGATTAATTTACAAAGCTATCTCATTATTGTAAATTCTTCTTGGAATTTAATTACACATAGAGTTCTGTTATGACTTGATTATATTTTGTTGATTATGAAAACATAGTTTTCATAATTTATGCTTATAAATGATAACATACTCTATCCCTCGAATATTAAATCATTTATAATTCTCAACATTCTTCTCATCCATCCCACTTAAAATCAAATTAACCATATGTATTTAAAGAACAAACTTTTATTTTATCAAGGATCTTTCTAAGTTAAATCAAATGTTTCATAAAACTATTCACTCTGGTCATCCAACTATTAAAAAACAACAAATATTTTAGATTCTTTGGCAAAACTTAACGACCTTAGGTTATCTCTAAAGGACAACACAACCAATAATGAGTGTCCTCCACCAATAATGGTTGTCTACGATGCTAGTTTGACAACTAAGTTATGATTTTCTCATTGTTTGATAAGTGAGGGTGGGATAAAGATGCCTAGTCTAGGTTGGATCATTGGGGAAGAATGGAGAAGATCTATACGGTAGAGATCCTGATAATATTAAGAAAATATTATCACTTTTAAATTTAAGGAGAAATTGTAGGAAAATAAAGTAGTCAAGGAAAAAGGGGATTGAACTTCATAGTGAAACTTGGGTGTTGGTCATTTGCCCTCTTGATCAATTCCCACAATGCCATATGATGGGTGATGGAAGATTCTATCATTTGTAGGATCCTAATTGAGTTGAAGATGAAAAATTCATTTTCTCTTAGATTATCCATTTGCTGTTCACATTCGATCTAATTTTCAAAAATATTTGTCACATTACAAACCTCTGTTGACCTTTTAATTCAAAAAAAGTATTCTCTCACTTTTTTTGAGCATAAACATAATTTCTTAACTAATGCTATTAATCTTGTACCTTCTTAAAATCGTTAAACTATATATCAATAAAGGTTAACATCTTCATTATCATTAGTATTATAATAGAAATATAAATATTTTAATGCTTTTTTTTCTTTTCCAAAAGTGGTTCACGTTCCTATGTACCCGCACACATGTACTAGCTACATCCCACGGTCTTAACATATTGAGTAAATCCTCCCGAGGATCTCTATCGGCTGTCTAACATCGAGGGCCCTAACCCCTCGCAGCGTCTAGGAGATTTGATCCCTGTGACCTCTCAATGCGAGAATGCTTCTAAGTGGGGACTCAACCAATTGAGCTAACCGTTGGGGCTATAAATATTTTAATGCTACTAATAATAATTTTTATATTTATATTTTTTATTTAAAATTTTATTTATTGAATTTTGTTTATATAAAAAATTGTATTTGAACAATTGGAACACCTATCATAACTCAATTGTCAAATTAGTAGTGGGGATAATTATCATTAGTTTCTATTTGTGAATGTGATGCAAACTCATCAATTCAATTTGTGAATGCACTGCAACTCATCAATTATTAGAAAATCATGCCACCTTGCCATCCAAAATTAACCATTGATTGACCCCTAAAAAGGCAAGTTCTTAGACCTTTTAACCTATTTTTTCTTCCATACCAGAAAGACAAACTATTAGCCATACATAAATAATTTTAAATAAGTATTAATTAATATAAATTCATTTTATATAATTAGAAAAAAATAACTTTCAACATTTTATTTTATATATCATAAATTCATATATATTTATATTTATAATAAAAAAATAATTCATATAAATTTATATTTATAATAAAAATATATTACTTAAACGAACCAAGTTTCCATTAACTTATTTTACATCAACTTGAGAATTATGTAATTTATTACCTTAATTAACTTATTTACATTAACTTGGGAAATTATATAATTTATTACCTTATAATTATTATAATAAATTATTATTATTATATTAAACATTTTTGAGTTGAAGTGTATGAGAAAAAAGCATCACAGTTTAATCATTATTAAAAAATGATGCCGTAATAAAAAATATAATTTATTTAAATTTAATATCGTTTCCTAATAACGAATTCGATTAAATCCTATTAAGAAGGCTCGCTCTTTTTTTAATTATCATTTTATAGATTGCTTTTTAGTAATAAATGTATATTTGAATTATCAAACGTTTCTATATTCTCGTACTCAATTCCAAAATATGTCTAATAATTGTAGGGATATTCATAGTTAAATGTTGCAGTGATTATGGAATTAATAATGATGAAAATTGTATATTTTTAAACGAAATAGTTAGGTTTTTCTGTTACTTTCAATCATGGTTTCATGGAACATTTTACATCTGTAACTGACGTTCTCTAATTGAGTTTAAAATTGTCTCAAAGATTTGATTTTTTTCTCCATTGTCTACATACTAAAACTTTACGTTGTCACTCTTTATAAACCTACCAACCTAACACTAATATTTACTTTGACTAACATTAATTTAAAAACTAAAAAATAATAGCTTGTATTATTCAGACAAGGTTCCATGGCGATTTCTTCAATTTCCTCGTTATTATTGCCACCTCTCCGCCCTCCATCAGCATATCTAAAGTTGCAACCAATTGTTCCTCCATCACCCCACTCCTTTTCATTTATGGTATCCAACACTGATGCACCAGTGGCCATTTTTGATCCAAACAAAGTACTGAAAAATCAATTTTCAGTTGTAGTCTTTCCAACTTGGTCCGTAAAGAGGCCATTTTATTATTATTTAAAAGAGCTAATTCGGCTTGAGATTTGACATACCCCATCTACCCCTATTTTAATAACAAATATAAAATATATTCCATGGTGGCCATAAGATAATCTAAGTGCTGAATAAAATGTTCTTTCGATGTTGCTCTCAACTACTCCATGTGGAAACTAAAGCAATAATCTTCTTCCTCTTGTAGAATTTTTCACCGAGCCTTACCCAAACTTCTACCAAGATCTTTGAGGAATGACCTCAGCTTTATAACACATTCCATTCTCCACTAATCCATCAATTAGCTCACCATTTTCAATACAATAAATGTATAGAAAAAATTAAACCATAGAGGAATGAAACACATAAAATATTATGAAACATAAATTTAGAAACAAATAAAACAAGAGAGACATAGATATCGTGGTTCACCCTATTTGGGCTACGTCCACCGAGAAACAACCAATAATTCATTTATATTATCCAACAAAATGAAGAGGTACAACCTACAACAATTCCAATGTACTTTCCTATTTTCTCTCACATAATATCCTCTCTCTTTCTTACTCGAATAATAATACACAATCGCAATACAATTCCCTTATATAAAGCGAGGGTTTTCTTCTAGGAAAAAAAACCCAAAATTAACATAAATTCTACCATCTAATCATTTGTCTAATGAATGAACCACATTGACTATGAAATTACAATATTTTACAAGGCGATTTTTCATCTATTTTTAGCTTCAAGGGTGTTTCCCTCGAACCCCTGTCTGGGCCTCAGCCTCCGAACCTCCCGAGCCTAGGGGGGATAGTCCCCCCGACCCCCGTGGGAGGGAAAAAAGTCCCACCCGCGTGGAAGGGTGTAAAGTATTCTCGGGGGTATACACCCGATCGAAACAAGACCTCTAAATATGGGAGATAATCAAGCTCCACACCCAACAAAACGAATCTGTACATTCTCTAGCCGGAAATTTGAATTCGATATTAAAGACCATTCAATTTTTATCCCTTATCGATTAAAATTTATACTCCAAACATGCATGCAACTAATTGATTATATAAATGTCGTCCCTCGCTTAATCCCATGTTTATTAAGGATTTGAAACACCTTCCATCTCGTCTCTAGATTTGCTTGGAATCACGTGGATTTCCCATGTGTGTGTATTGAACCCGACCTCAACGGAAGAGAGGATCCACCAAAGTGTTTGCAAAGGAATTTGTGGGATCTAAAAACTAAACTTCACCTGTTGACATTAGGCCATCAATCCACCCGCCATATTATTTTTCCCTTTAATTCTATTGCTATTTTTTAAAACACCTAAAATCCGATTAATGTTTGAATTCTTCATGCTCAAGGTTTATTCACTCCACCTATTTCATCCTAAAAAAAGGGTATTTTTCTAAGGAGGGTACTTTTTTTCTAAAAAGCATCCGCCTTTGAATTGAGATACTGTTGATATGGTAGAATTCTAGAATCTATTTTTTTTCTATTTACAGACTATTTCTATGAATAATTGAAGACTAATCTTGATTAGAATTCTCTTTGAGCTTGCACACTTGATGTGTGACTACCATAAAATCTCAAAATACTATTAGCTACCAAATTATTCTATAGAGATGATTCTTAACATTTACCACAAAGCTAAAAATTCTACTTGATTATTGGTGGCACTCCCAAAACCCCATGCATATTGAGTTTCTATTTCTTCATCTGCATTTGAAAGATAACCCATCTCTCCCTTTAATAAAACATATTATAAATTAATAAATTTTAAAATGTTATTATTAGAAATATATTAACATAATATCTTTCCTAGTCGAAGGCATGAAATTTCATTGAAATTTCCTTGAATTTATGTCTAAATAAATTTACACTTCATTGAAATGTTGCTACATGGAGGAAAAGTATGGAAACATATGACTTTAAAAGAATGGATTATTTATTTATCACATTCTACCAATTCCCTATGCACATGGAAATTTATCATAAAGGCTTTAATTTTTCTATTGAAATGTCTATCCAACAACATTTTCATTTCTTTAACACATTTTTATAACATATATGGAGGCAATTCCGTAAGTGAAATATGTGTATGTATATATAGAGAATGTAACGACCAAAAAATTAAATATGCAACTAATTACTTAAATTTATGCGATTAATATTTTCAACTCACAAATATTCAACTAATTATCATAGAATTTAGAAAATATGAGCAAAGACAAATTACTTGTAGACGATGATATTCCTTACTTGTGATTTAAGAGTTGAATGCTATTTGAATCCTAGCTAACCCGTCAATAAAGGTTTGGGAATGACTTTCCACCCACAACCGTAGGCTCAATTGCACATAATCTTTCTACAGGGTGGTCACCCTCGAGCCTTCAATCAATGTACTATTGCTAAGGTTTCCTTTGTCTCTCAACACTCTTCTCTAGAAGAATGAATGATATCATTCCTCCTTAATCCATTAAATATAACCAATTGTTCCAAAAATGGAAGGGAATTGAAAAGGGATTCATATGCACACAATCCATGTAGTCAACATGCAAATTTTATTTCTTTGTTTTTAAATTTTACTTAATTCAATAATTCTACTAATTTAACTCTTTCTTATTTGATTCCTTTTTACTTTTTGTTAAATTTACTTATTTTGACTATTTTCATAGTTTACACACACACACACACACACACACCCATAATCCGAGCTTTATTATTTACTATTAATATATGTTATTCATTATTTATTATTTATTTAATATTATTATCTTTTATTTCATATTTATTATTTATTTACTTATATATTAATATTATTTTATTTATTTATTATTATTATTTTTTATTAGTATTTTGGGGCATTATAGAGAACATGTGGAGGCAATTTCTATAGATGTTTCTTCCAAAAAAAATCATATGGAATAAATGTACAATGATGAAAGCTGTAGGGAGAGTCGATGGTCATTCCAGAGCTTAGATTCTATCCCACAAAGGAGGAACTGGGTAGGTTTTTATCTAAAGAAACACATGGAAGGGGATGACCAATCGCATTTTAATTCAATTATACCAACTTTGGACTTGTATCAATATGATTGATGACATTTACAAAGTACATTTAACTTATTGACTGCTTCCTCGGCTTTGAATTTGATATAATATTATCCCTTACAATTAGCGAGTGTAGATTAGTCTCTACTTGTTCCCCTAACTTCAATTCAAAAATGATTTTTACATATATATATATATATATATATATATATATATATATATATATATATATATATATATATATATATATATATATATATATATTCTTTCAAGTTTCGCTAGTGATGCTCGGGAGAGAGGAAAATTTTCTTCTTTGTTCCAAGAGATAATAAGAAATTCCCTCGGCTAAATATATTGAGAGCTAGGGTTATTAGAAAGCCATCAGTTTAGACGGAGTCGCTCATAATGAGTAGCTTCGGTGCATCAATATCAAGAAAAATTCTCATCGTTTTACAAATGAAGAGCCCCACTTCAACAAAGCATGGATTGGATCATGAATGAGTATAGGATGTCATATTTGAGCTCGGGTATTGCTCAGATTTTTTTCACACTCGATGCAAACCCATCCAAGGGAAGCTCTCCTTTTGAAAATAACATTTTTTAGCCATGATCGGAACTATTAGTATTTCTTGCTATATAAGCTAGTTAAGGGAAAAATTGTGTAATATTAAGAATCTTTATATGTGTTGTTGGGCAGATTTCTCAATAGGAAACCCATAACACCAGGAAAAACACTCTATATATTTTTGTACCCTATAATATAACGTCAAACCTTATAAAAAAAAGGATAGCTATTAAAATTATTTAAGTTACTTAGAAATAATCCCAACCATTAATAATATTACTTTATAGGGCTAGAAGTCTTTGGTGTAGATAATTGCATTTTCAACATTTTTCACATTGCATTCACCCCATATCATCATAAGCAATTATGCACAGAGAGACAGTGGAATAGTCACGTGTCTTTCATGATATCTTTTGTCATAGGGCTCATCATATCTCCCTAATATCTTTTGAAAAAAATATTTTCTCATATCACATATAAGAAGGCCCAAATAGGTCATTGTCATACGCAAGAGATGACACCCATTACGAGTTAGTTACACCATGAGAATGAGGCCCATTAGGGAGTCAGCTACACCACAATAATGAGGTAAAATTTCACAAAACCCATGTGATGGAATGATCATTATATCACTTCCAATTAATTACACGTCATGAGTGTGCATTTTCATCGAGGCACACAAACCCCGCCTTTTACTCTATGAAATTCAAGAAATTTGGAGTATTTTTTGAACAAAAAATATATATATGTGAAAACTTAAAAAATATTTGATTTTATTAATGTTACTTTATGAGTAAAAAAAATACTCTCCAACTTGAATCATTCAATTTTTTCCTTGAAATGAAGGTTGGGCATGCATTTTTGCTAAAGCGAGCCAAAAATTGCATCAGCTCACTAAAATGCATGTCCATGATTAATTTCTTGTGCCAATCCCGATTGATTCAAATTATAGATTGTTTATTTTACTATTTAAAAAAAATTAAATTGTTATATCTTTTCTAACCGATAGATTAGTACCAATGCTAATTTTCTTAGGTCTAGAAGTTTTTCTTGTATATAATTTCATTTTAAAACCTTTTTCAATATTTTCACTAGTGCAGTTCTCCCCATATCATCATAAGCAATTACGTAGAGATAACAATAAAATTAACATTGCATTAGAATAGCCACAGTCCGCCATGATATCTCTGTATATGGCTTAACATATCTCCATTATACCTTTGACATAATATTTTCTCATATCACAAATAAGGAGGCCCAAAGAGGTTGATGTCACACCAAGAATTAAGGCCCATTAGGGTGTTGTTACATCAAATATTGAAGCCCATTAGGGCGTTATTGTTTTTTGTTGAAAAATATTTACATTATACTAATATGGAAATATACATAGATTACATGCAAAAAAAACTTGCGGGGGGCTAATTTCTCATCACCCATCGAGGTTCTCTCTGCCCTGAGAGAGAATCCGGAGAACCTTTCCATAATTTTCAAATCAATTCTTATTCAATGCATCATCAGAAAAAATGTTTAAGATAAAACTTACAAATTTGGAACCCTTGTTATGTGGTGGGACCGAGAAACCAAGAGACATACCTTGAAGAGAAGACAAACCATAAAATAAAATTACTGCATTGCTACATCACAACACAAAAATGTGGCTCATCCTCGATCCACTCGGTCATTCTTCTATTCCCATGGATCTAGAACCTCTGTCCTTACTAAGGTTGCCTTCTTTCTCCTAGTACAACAAGCTACAAGGGTAAATAGGGAACTTGGTTTCCTTAGAGCTCTTTGAATGGACTAGGAGGGGTTAGTCACATCCCCCTCCCCAAAATGGTGCTCTTAGAAATAGAAATGTGACCACCACTGTTGCTCCAGTGTCTTGGTCCCATGACTATCCTAGACCATAGCTATCTTCTCCATGCCCTACCTACTCCTTCCCTTTGGCGGGTAGCGACAATGATTTGGTCTCCCTTCCTTCTTCAAGATACTCCAAGTATTCCTTGGTGGGGTGTATAATAATTTTTTCAACAAGCCATCCCATTTCATCAAAGTGATTCCAGCTCCTTCTACCCGTCGGAATAGAGATTATTCTAGATTTAAAGTAATAGTTAGAGTAGGTCCCTTATCCTACCATCTAAGCAATAGGGGAATAATCTAGTCCCTACCTGCTACAACTCCTAAGGTTGGAACTATCCCAATACAATTCCGCCCATATGGACTCGCAAGTCCTTTCTTCAAGGGGTGTTGAGATACACTCACTCGTGAGGCGTAACATCACGTGAGAAACATACATCGTACGAGCTGGGAGGGGCCCTCCCTAGTCTTGGCCACCCATCACAACTTAACCACCTACCATGGATGAAATATCCTTTTTTGTATCTTTCGCTTCTATCTCTCTCGACACAATCTCTTCTTCCATAACCATGTCACCTTACCATGCCCACTCCTTGAGGCCCATTCTATAATAATTTACTCCATATCATTAAATTCTCACTTAGCTCCCCTCATACTCCTTCGATTTGGCACCACTCTTGTTCTTCTTATCCTATTTATAGCTTAAACAACCCTCGTCACACCTGCGGTCCTCTATTACTCGAAGAATTCCTTTCATCAATTCTTTCATTCCTCAATCATCCCTTGGGTTTCATCTGAATGGAGGAGTATTAGTAAATGCTCCGCTAAGTTCTTTTTTAGAATATAAACATGCTTTATTCTTATGTGCATAAGATTTGTACTAAACAACATGTTATCCCAAGAGTTTCTTTTAAGTGTCTTTCTTACGGTAATTACATGAATTTTTTTAAAATATGAAATCATCAAAAATTGAATATAAATATGCATCAAATAGAAATACACAATCCATTGTTGAAGTATTTCACCCCTCCTAGTTACATCTCCTTGAATCAGCTCTAAAGGCATGATTCATTCTCATTACGCTCAAGGTTTCAACATGAAGAGTACATCAAAGTGTTGAACTGAAATGGTAAGTTTCTCCTATACTCCTACAAAGTTTCTTTTACCTTTCAATTGTTTATCTATAGTCAAGTATGCAACTATCTAGACAACACATGGGCATCTTGCATCAATATCCCTTACTCCTATTTGAAAGAGAATCAACATGTACCAAAACAAACACAAGTACATAAAAAATATTTTTCTCTAAAACATATAAAAGAGAAAAGATGAGAAATAGCTACAACACTACTTTGCAAATCACTGTTGCAACAAACATATGGAGGCTGGGAAGACCCCTTCAAGATCATCTCCATCTCCAAATCCTCCAAGAATTGATTCAACACGTTGGTTTTCCATAGCACCCATAGGCTTCAATTTGATACAAACCCATCCAAAATTTCTCAAATGGTTCTAAAAACTATTCCAATGAACTCAAAATTACCAATAATGGCTATATAGCCTCTTATTTCTCTTCAATTGGTCTCCAGTGGAAGCAGATATGACCTAACCCTCTAGTGGCCCTGGGCATCCTTAAACTTCAAGATGGAAAAATCCCATCTAGAAGTGATCCATTTCTTATGAAACCTACACCATTGAGTCCAGAATGTCCAAGAATGTATATCTAGCCTCTTCTTGCTCTTAAATTGGTCTCCCGGTGAAGAATATATGGCCTAATCCTTTGGTGGCCCTAGGCATCCTTAAAATTAAAGCTGGAAAATCCCATCTAGAAGTGCTTCATTGCTTCTAAAAACTACACCATTGAGTTTAGAATGGCCAATAGTGGCTATCTAGCCTCTTTATGAACCTGAATTGGTCGAAAACTGCCTTAATGATGACTTCTTCCAGTTTCACCTAGAAAAACTCCACTAAATCTAGCAAACTTCACTTAGCTAGAGTAAAAATGGTAGTCTTCCACTGATATTGGTGGCCCACCAATTTAATCCAGTTTTAACTTTAACTAAGCACATTAGTACTAATTAAATGTGGTTAGCACTTAAAACCCACACTTAACCCTTAACACAGTGCTTAGTGTGCTAATCTTGATTAATATGCACTAACTACATATTAGTGTTTAATTAAACACGTTTTAAAACATAAAATCTGCATTAGTGTTAAGCCCTCGCCAGTGGTCATGGGCTTTGGTTCTATGTTTTGGGGCTGGCCCTCTCTCCTCCCGCCATTGAACATTATACAATTCAAATATGTATGGAAGTCATAATAGGTTAAGAACCAAGTAGTAGCGGATGTGGTAAGGCATGGCACTAGCAGTGGGGAGGTCGCGGGGTCAAACCCCGATGCCTCCACCCAGACTTTTTTTTTTTTAATACACCATACAACCATGGGGGGGTGTGGGGGGAGCACATGGCGGCCCCAAGATGCACCACATGTCCTCGCCCAATTGGACAAAATCAAACCAATAAAAAATTGCCACGTACCCTAGTTTCTCAGCCAATAACACACTGCCACTTGGCATCCGTTGAATGGTCCACCTGTGGAAGTATTTTGAGAATATTCCAAGGAATATTCCTTGGAATATACCTTTTTTTTAATGGATTGTATGGATGCGTTGTCAACATCCTATCATCCCTGCACAAAATTTTCCTGTTTATTAAAGCAAACATATAGCTTTTCCAAGAGCATAAGGAGTCCATTTCGCACGAAAAAAAAGCGTCGGAATCAGGAAGACGAGAAATACATGGTTGTTCAGGTTTCATGTCATTTTGAGGAATTTTATTTTTGAGCTAAAATTTGAGCTCCTGATCATACCTCCCCACTAAAATCTTTTGGTCTCCAAAAGAACACTTTTAGTTATCAAATTGAAGAAGTCAGAACTCAAAAATATCCCAAAACTCAATTGCAATGTAAAAAAATCAATTGGTGCCCTTCAAGCCCCAATCAAGGCACTTCACTTATATTCCTCATGCAGACCTGTTGTCATGTTAAGAATTGAGCCATAATTCTTATCGATGTTGCAAAACAAACACTGAAGAGTGGAATCTTAATATTCTCTTAAAAATCATCTTTATACGGCTCCAAAAAACACTTCATCTTGAAGCATCTCTCTTGACGACAAACTTGACCCCATCCTAGATACCGGAAACAAATCCACTTGCTTTGGCATCTTCAAACTGAGCTTGTACATATAAGTACCTTTTTGCAAAAAATTTCATGATGTTTGTCTTTGCCTACAGAACATAGTTATATTTAAACAATCTTAACAAAAAGATTCATTCACACAAGTTTCGACATGAATACTTGTATCGGTGAATATGAGACAACTAGTAGACAATTTCTGAGCAAAAATTTGTACATTCATAAAGTCCATAAACATGTGGACTATCAAGACAAAAAAATACATCAAAGAGAAAAACATATACTTGCTAAAAATAATGACAATAATGTTAAATTTACAAAAGTACCTTCGAAAGGTAATGATAACAAGTAATTACAAAACTTTCAAAACAACTCTACAAGAAGTCTACCCAATATTGCCTCTCCTAGGCTTGTGGGTTCTCTTTTTTCATGATATTTTCTTGAGGAGGTCACTTAGGATTGTGCAGAACCCTTTTTTCTACCTTTTGTCTCCCTTGAATCATGTGACATAACCCTTTTACCTTTCCTTGAATGAAGTTTTGGATGCAACTTCCAACAATGTTCAATATCATGTCCATGCACTTGTCAATGAACACATAAAAACTTCTTCTTGTTCATAGACATAAATGTTATCTCTTGTGAAAAGGATTCGATATTCTTGATGCCCAAAATCTGGTCCATCCTCTTTACCATTACCATGTGTTGCTCACACATAGCCATGCAATGGTCAAAATATTCACAAAAAGTACAAGGAATTTTCTCCAACAAATAATCAAAATCACCATGCTTTGCATAAGCCTCTTGAGAGTTATACCTATCTTTAGCGCTACTGCTACGATGATATTCTCTTGGTGATGAAATCCCATTCTTGGAGGCTTGATGAGGTTCCAGATTTTTAGAACACTCTCCATACTCATCGTGACCATAACCCAACCCCATGTATTTTGGCCTTTCCTTAACAAAAATAGGATTGGTAATTCCTTGACCATTTATGCCAAGACCTCCACCTTCGTAGCCCATCTTGGAGAGCAACCTCATACTTATGCCCTTGGTATGTTGCTAAAATTTTGCAAAGGTATTATTATGTACATGGATAGAAGAAGTAGTACTGGAAATATGAATAACCTCTTTAAGATTACCATTCACATTCTCACCCTCTAATGATGATGATGAAGGCCAACTTGTCGATGACTCAAGCCATCCAATTTCATTTACATGCATGCGGTGCGTGTTTTGAAGAAGTTTGCAAAAATCACATGCAAAATTTCCATTTGCACCATGACAACATACTTGCTTACCTTTAGAGGTTTCCTTTGCTGGTATGGGAGTAGAGATTTTTGCAATTTTCTCATCAAGCAATTGTTGCATTACAAAACACTTGTGCCTCTTCTCCTCTTCAGACTTTTCCAACAATATTCTCAACTCCATTGTTATGAATATAATTCATAACATATATAATTAATATAGTTATTAGTAGTTAAATAGGGATTATGTAAGTAGTCATTAAGTTAATGAAAGGGCATGTCTAAAAGACATGCCCATTCATGAAAGGACACCTGCATAGGTATATAAGCAGGGCCTCATTGTAATATTTATCATCTCATCTTTTATCAATAATAATATATACTTATCAAGTTTACCAGATTTTTTACACTCCATTGATATCGGAGCAATCGCTGTTCAGGATCTGTGTGATCACTACTACTACCACCTGCTTTCCGGTTTCATTACCCTATCACAGCCAAAACACCATTATCAACCCCCGCACACCCTCACCTTCATTAGAGTAGTGATCTTGTCCCCTGGAAGGAAGCACCTACGCCACAGTTGGCTACCTTCAGCTATTACATGCAGAGCCTCGAAATTGCTATTGCTCGATGTCTTCATCAATGATGATGGCCGATCAGATAGAAAGGAAAATATGGCTAAATCGTATGGAGGCCAAGGACAATCATAACAAAATGATGCAGAAATTTAAGGCCATTATGGATAAGTTAAATCTAATGCAAAAACCAATAGTCCAAAATATTGAACATAGTCAACAGAACAATTCAATTGATTCAGAAAATTCAAAGGATAATCATGAAAAATCACTACATTCTGAAGAAGATCAGGTTACGGAAATTCCAACTTATGAGAATGAAGGTGAACTTAAAAATAAAGATGAGCCTGCTAGTTAGGAAACGGTTGAAGAAACAAAAGAAGAAGTTGATTTTAATAAGGAGGAAGACATTGTTGGTGACAATGAGGAAAAAGACATCTCGGCCTTCTTAGTTGATGGGGACTATGACTGGAAGGGAGAATCTCACCATAAGTCAGCCACAAATTTTCTACACACAGAAAATAGTTCACATCTTCATATTCTTGATGAATGTGGTATTACTATATCACTAAAGCAGATTCATGTCTCTCATCTTCTCAGAGCACACACCTCAAGCAAGAAATTAGATATTCGAAATAATGGTCATAAGGGATTTAATGTACCGGATGCTATAATTATGCCTATTAAAGCAACTTCAGATGTTTTGGATTTGATGAATTTTGGCCAAATGAATTGCACTGTTAGCTATATTGCACTAAACGACTGAAGCAACTATTCTCACAGTGTCTTTGACTGTGCATGTGCAAAGTACAGATCAAGTTTATGGTTGTAACCTTCATAGCTATCCTAATTGGGTAGATCTTGTTGGAAGTAAGAGGGTTGATAAATCTGAAGTAACTGGAGATTGTTTTAAGGAGGCACAATACATTAACAAGTCCCTTTTATCACTAGGATATGTTATTGCAGCAGTGGCACAGAGGAATTCGCATGTGCCATATCGAAATAGAAAATTGACTAAATTGCTTTAGGAGTCATTAGGGGGCAAGGAAAGGACTCAAATGTTTATGCACATAAATCCTGAACTAGATTCATATGGAGAGACAATAAGCACCCTTAAATTTTCTGAACGGGTGTCCACTGTTGACCTTGGTGCTGCTTCTTCCCTCCACATCCAATAGAAGATGCTCCATGATCCTCGACTTCACTTGATTTCCCAAGTATCGAGTAGGTACCCACATGCCTCACTTCACTGTGACTTCGAGAAACATTTTTTACAGTGAAGGTGTATGGATTTTGAAATTCCTCGGACACCCATTCACTGTCAATGTAAATGGAAGACTGCATACATGCTCGAGGATTACCTTCTGTCGCGACACCAAATTGCTGACTGTAACGTTGCATTTCCATGACTTAATTTTATACAGAATGGGTGATGGGTTATACGACATTGAATCGAAGTGGTATTCCATGGTGTCTACACCTTCTGCTACCACCTGCACTACTATTCCACTAACTTCCATTGACAAATTGCGTAAATTCTACAGCCACTGACGAGTGTTCCCAATACGTCAGATCTATCACTTAAATTCTCCGAAGAAGGAAGACAATTATTTTATTATGTTATGTTTCTACAATAAAGGAAGATCGAGAGGTGCTCTTCAGACTAACAAGGAGAATGGTGGGGTCACTGAACTAAACTAACAGTTAAAAATTATTCCGTCTATGGGATATCGAGGAAACCCTTGAGAGCAATGCAAATATGGAGTAAGTCATGTCGTGTGGGGTGAGACATGACTTTTCGGTTAATTTTCATTTTTAATTAAACATATTTAATGAAACATTAAATTAAATATATAAATATATAATATAATATAATATAATATGTAAATTTAATTTAAATTTTTTTTTTTCCAATATAATCCTATTGAAGACTTACATATTCTGCAATAATGAGAGAAAGTGAAGAATTTTATTATCGATACAACTTTGAGGACAAAGTTTTGAAGGAAGGGCCAATTAATAAGTAAACATTGATATATTAACAATTAGGCAAAGACATTAAAATAAAATTGATTGAACTGAAGGAAAGTATCAACTATAAGTTTGGAGGACAAATCTTTTGAAGAAAGGGGAAATGTTATTAATATAATTCATAACAGATATAATTAATATAGTTATTAATAGTTAAATAGGGATTATGTAAGTAGTCATTAAGTTAATCAAAGGGAATGTCTAAAAGACATGCCCATTCGTGAAAGGCCACCTGCATAGGTATATAAGTAGGGCCTCATTGTAATATTTATCATCTCATATTTTATCAATAATAATACATGCTTATCAAGTTTACCAAAGTTTTTACACTCCATCCATGTTCTCCATTTGAAGAGCCAAAATTTTCTCCTCTAGCTCTTGGAGTTGCTTTTTACTGCCCATAATTTCCAAGAGCTTGGGCTCACTGCCTATGTTTCAGATTTCATACAACATTCCAAGTTTTGTTTCAACTTGAATTATTTGAAAGTTGTGCACATGTTTTCTTTAGTTTTTTGTTGGGAAAAACACTTGTCCTTTTAATTCAGAGCAATAGTTCCAACTCTTTACATTAATTGTCAATCCAAGTATTTTTGTTATTGCAAGGCCATGACAAAAAATATATGCAAGGGCAAGTGATGACTAGTGCTAATGAATCTGAAACACAATAGTTGCAATCATACTCTCAACAATTCAACACTCTCACTGTTACACTCTTAAAATTTGTTTACACTCTCAAGAAATAAACACAAAATGCAGAATAAAACCACTCTATCACACTATCACTCTTATTGAGAAAAGAATAACACCCTTGAAAACAATTCTCTCAACAAATACTGAAAGTGCATTCAAATGAAATGAACACACCATAAACTATAACGAGAATTATTTTTGTCACATTAACAAAGGGACTGGTCTAGGACCTATGCTATTATACATTGTAGAGGTTAGGATTATGCAGTCATTAAAGCATCGGCACGACTAATAATAATAGTAACAAAAATCACACATGAATTATAATTCCATACTCATCGTGACCATAACCCAACCCCATGTATTTTGGCCTTTCCTTAAAAAAAATAGGATTGCTAATTCCTTGACCATTTATGCCAAGGCCTCCACCTTCATAGCCCATCTTGGAGAGCAAACTCATACCTATGCCCTTGGTATGTTTCTAAACTTTTTCAAAGGTATTGTTATGTACACGGATAGAAGAAGTAGTACTGGAAATATGAATAACCTCTTTAATCTTACCATCCACATTCTCACCCTCTGATGATGATGATGAAGGCCAACTTGTAGATGACTGAAGCCATCCAATTTCATTTATTGGCATGCGGTGCATGTTTTGAAGAAGTTTGCAAAAATCACATGCAACATTGCCATTTGCACAATGACCACCTACTTGCTTACCTTTAGAGGTTTCCTTTGCTGGTATGGGATTAGAGATTTCTGAAATTTTCTCATCAAGTAGTTGTTGCATTACAAAACACTTGTGCCTCTTCTCCTCTTCAGACTTGTCCAACAGTCTTCTCAACTCCATGTTCTCCATTTGAAGAGCCAAAATTTTCTCCTCTAGCTCTTGGAGTCACTTTTCACTGCCCATACTTTCCAAGAGCTTGGGTACGCTGCCTCTATTGTGCCTTTCAAAGGCTACTTCCTTCATTAGAGAGCCTTCTCCTCTTGAATCTCTAGAAGCTTCACCTTGTAGTTGTGATTTCCTCTCTTCATAAAGGACATTCACCATCCTTGACATGTCCCAGAAAGCCTTTCTGAAGCTTTCATTTTTTGCAAGTCTTGTAGACTATCCTCCTAGAGACATGCTTACTGAAGCCTCAAGAATCTCTGGAGGTGAAACTTTAGGTGGAGATTGTGGAAACTCTAGCCTCCTTCTCCTTGTTCCAACTTGGGAATCTGCACCAACAAGTTTTCCTTCTCTTCTATGAAGTTTCATCCTTGTAAGAATTTTCACCTTGCAAATAGTCAAACCCTATTTGCACAAAGAAACACAAGCTAACAATAAAATTGTAGCTATGATATCAACTTATCTGAATGAAGGATTATTAGTAAATTCTCTACTAATTTCCTTTTCAAAATATAAACATTCTTTCTTCTTATGTGCATAAGGTTTGTACTAAACATCGGGTTATCCCAAGATTTTCTTTTAAGTGTCTTTGTTATGGTAAGTCCATGAACAAATTTTAAAACATGAAATCATCAAACACTAAATGGAAATATGAATCAAACAATAATACACAATCCATTGTTGAAGGAGTTCACCCCTCCTCGGTTACATCTCCTTGAATCAGTTATGAAGGCATGATTCATTCTCATTATGCTCAAGGTTTCAACATGAAGAGTACATCAAAGTGCTCAATTGAAATGGTAAGTTTCTCCTACAAAGAAACAACTCCTACAAAGTTTCTTTTACCTTTCACTTGTTTACCTATAGTTAAGTATGCAACTATCAACAACACATGGGCATATTGCATCAAGATCCCTTAATCCAATTTGAAGGAGCATGAACATGTACTAAAATAATGCAAGTACATAAACTATATTTTTCTATAAAACACATAAAGAGAACATATGAGAAATATCTACAATACTTTTGCAAAGGATGTTGCTACAAACATATGGAGGCTAGAAGACCATTGCAAGATCATCTCCGTCTCAAAATCCTACAAGAACTGGTTCAACACGCTGGTTTTCCATAGAACCCATAGGCTTCACTTTGCTAGAAACCCATCTAGAAGTGCTAAAATTGTTCTTAAGCCTATTCGAATGAACTCAGAATGGCCAAGAATGGCTATCTAGCCTCTTCCTGCTCTTCAATTGGTCTCTAGGTGAAGCAAATATGGCTTAAACCTCTGGTGGCCCTGGGCATTCTTAAACTTCAAGCTGGAAGAATCTGATCAAGAAGTGCTCCATTTCTTCTGAAACCTACACCATTGAGTCCATAATGGCCAAGAATGGCTATCTAGCCTCTTATTTCTCTTTAATTGGTTTCCTGGTGAAGCAGATATGGCCCAACCCTCTGGTGGCCCTAGGCATCCTTACACTTCAAGCTGGAAAAATCCCATCTAGAAGTGCTCCATTGCTTCTAAAATCTACACCATTGAGTCCAAAATGGCCAGTAATGGCTATCTAGCCTCTTTTTGCACCTGAATTGGTCAAAAACTGCCTTAGTTATGACTTCTGCTAGTTTCACCTAGAAAAAGTCCACTGGATCTCACAATCTGCACTTAGCTAGAGTTAAACTGGTAGCCTTCCATTGAAATTGGTGGTCTGCCAACTTAATCTAGTTTAAATTTAATTAAGCATGTTAGTGCTGAAAACCCGTGCTTAACGCTTAACTCAACGCTTAGTGTGCTAATATGGATTAAGGTGCATTAACTATGGATTAGTGTTTAATTAAACATGTTTTAAAACATAAAGTCCACATTAGTATTAAGCCCTTGCCAGTGGTCATGGGCTTTGGTTGTATGTGCTGGGGGCTGGCCCCCTCTCCTCCCTCAATACTTGGATCTCAACCAATTCGGCTAGTGGCTCCCTTGGGGAGTCTACCCAACCTTTATTATTTAAACCATTCAATTCAGAAGCTTACCAAGGCAGGCTAGGAGTAGCACGGAGTACGAGATAGAGTAGAAAGTTGAGCGCCTTGCAAGAGGGGGGTGGAACCATGATCTGAGCTCATTTACAGAGGGCCTAGATTTGTCCAGCGTCAGAATCATGAAAATTTTATATGTATTCTGCACTTCTTAGTGCCATGAATCCAACTGTGATGTCCATTTCTTCATCAGAGGTCTCCAATTTTCAAGCACTTTCAGCTATGGAGGTATAAGGGTGTAATTTTGCATTAAAGCTTATACTTTCATTTTATTTTCCACTTAATGAAAGAGGGCCTCCCCACTAATTGAGCAGGGCCCGGAGACGTAGTCCCTCCTGGACGAACTTCGATATCAATTCCTTATCTTCTTGCATGATTTTATGTGCTTATCTCTTCTTATGTTCATGCTTTTTAAGTTTCATGGTTAAGATGCAATTTTACATGTAATTCTTTAATACATCTCAAAGCTAAAGATCTTGGATCATATCCTATGGTCAAGATTTTTCCAATCATGTCCAATTTCAAGTTTCATTACTAAGAGTGTAATTGGTTTGGCCTAGGAGTGCATATTTGTTTCGACTGTGATCATTGCCAGATATGATCAATTACTATTTCAACAAACCTGGATTTTAGTGTATAACATTTCCTCTATGAAAGAGACTATGAAATGTTGCAGAAAAAGGTTTTATATTTAGGCTGGAATCGTCATTATCACACAATTGATTAAGTACAAGTCTTGGTGTGCATTTATTTTAGGCACACAAACCTTGAATTTAAACCTATGAAATTGATCCAATTTGGCGTATTCTTGCACAAAAAAAATTTCAATTTTAAAAAATAATGTTAACTATGAGTAAAAAAAGTACCCTCAAAGTTGAATCATTCAATTTGGACTTGAAATGAAGAATGGGCGTGCAATTTTGTGAAGCATGCCAAAATTGCCTTCCTTCACTAAAATGCATGCTGAGGCTTCATTTATTGGCTAATTTGATTGATTCAAATTGTAGAATTTTTATTTAATTATTTTACACAATTTTGAGTTATTATATGTTTACTTTTTTTGTTAAATAATTATGTTCCAGATTTCATACAACATTCCAAGTTTTGTTTCAACTTGCATTATGTGAAAGTCGTGCACAGGTTTTTCTTTAGCTTGCTATTGGGAAAAACACTTGTCCTTTTAATTCAGAGAAATAGTTCCAACTCTTTACATTAATTGTCAATTAGAGTAGTTTTGTTATTGCAAGGCTATTACAAAAAATATATGCAAGGGCAAGTGATGACTACTGCTAATGAATCTGAAACACAATAGTTGTAATTATACTCAACAATTCAATAGTCTCACTGTTACACTCTCAAAAGTTGTTTACACTCAAGAAATAAACAAAAAATGAAAACTAAAACCACTCTATCACACTATCACTCTTATTGAGAAAAGAATAACACTCCTGAAAACCATTCTCTCAACAAATACTGAAAAATGCATTCAAATGAAATGAACACACCATAAAACTATAACGAGAATTAGTTTTGTTACATTAACAAAGGGACTGGTCCAGGACCTATGCTATTATACACTGTAGAGGTTAGGATTATGCAGTCATTAATGCATCAACACAACTAATAATAATAGTAACAAAAATCACACATGAATTATAATTCCATACTCATCGTGACCATAACCCAACCCCATATATTTTGGCCTTTCCTTAACAAAAATAGGATTGGTAATTCCTTAACCATTTATGCCAAGGCCTCCACATTCGTACCCCATATTGGAGAGCAACCTCATACCTATGCCCTTGGTATGTTGCTAAAATTTTGCAAAGGTATTATTATGTACATGGACAGAACAAGTAGTACTGGAAATATGAATAACCTCTTTAAGCTTACCATTCACATTCTCACCCTCTGATGATGATGATGAAGGCCAACTTGTAGATGACTCAATCCATCCAATTTCATTTACTGGCATGTGGTGTGTGTTTTGAAGAAGTTTTCAAAAATCACATGCAACATCGTCATTTGCACCATGACCACATACTTTCTTACCTTTAGAGGTTTCCTTTGCTGGTATGGGAGTAGATATTCTGCAATTTTCTCATCAAGAAGTTGTTGCATTACAAAACACTTGTGCCTCTTCTCCTCTTTAGCCTTTTCCAACAATCTTCTCAACTCCATGTTCTCCATTTGAAGAGCCAAAATTTTCTCCTATAGCTCTTGGAGTCGCTTTTCACTGCCCATAATTTCCAAGAGCTTGGGCTCGCTGCCTATGTTTTAGATTTCATACAACATTCCAAGTTTTGTTTCAACTTGCATTATGTGAAAGTCATGCACAGGTTTTTCTTTAGCTTGCTGTTGGGAAAAGTACCTGTCCTTTTAATTCGGAGCAATAGTTCCAACTCTTTACATTAATTGTCAATCCAAGTAGTTTTGTTATTGCAAGGCTATATTACAAAAAATATATGCAACGGCAAGTGATGACTAGTGCTAATGAATCTGAAACATAATAGTTGTAATTATACTCTCAAAAATTCAACACGCTCACTGTTACACTCTCAAAATTTGTTTACACTCTCAATAAATAAACACTTAATGCAGAATAAAACCACTCTATCACACTATCACTCTTATTGAGAAAAGAATAACACTCCTGAAAACCATTCTCTCAAAAAATACTGAAAGCGCATTAAAATGAAATGAACACACCATAAAACTATAATGAGAATTAGTTATGTCACATTAACAAAGGGACTGGTCCAAGACCTATGCTATTATACATTGTAGAGGTTATGATTATGCAGTCATTAAAGCATCAACGCGACTAATAATAATAGTAACAAAAATCACACATGAATTATAATTCAGATGAAATAAATTAAAAAACTACAATATATTCCTTACTTGTGATCCCTAGTGGGAAGGATGGCCTTTCCTTCCTTGTAGGAGCTGGTACACCACACAAAACAAAAGCTAGTCAATAGAAAGGCATGTCACCATTCCATTATTTAATAATGTTTGTTAGAATTGTTGCAAGTTTTATATTATTGGAATGAGATCTTAGCTGTGACTTAATTGATGTTTTATTATGGTATATATGTGCACTTTGATATGATGTAATATCATTATGGTTCTGTTCCATATGTTGTAATATTAGAAATATAACATAAATATTAAATATTGCATGAAATAAATAACAATTTTTCATTTTGAATGTTTTTTTCAAAACATTGGTCTTGAAGAAGATCCAATTGATCCCGAAATTGAGCCAGATTATGTTAGGTCTGGTTCAAGCATTCGCGACAATGATGATATTGTAGATGGAGAGGACATTGAATGAGATGACGATGATGATGATAGACATGATGATGATGATGAGCAGTCTGCTGGTAGTAGCCAATGACATTGATCATATAAAATCCATCATGGATCATTGTTGATAAATCATTATGATGCCTCTTTTCATGTTTATTATCATATGTATTATTTTCAATTACATTACCATATTAAGTTGTATCCTTTTAACATGTATTTTTTTGACATATCATTTGGAGATGTATTATTTGGTCCCGCATTATGTGTAGCTGGTCATGGACCAACAAATTTGTTTATTAATAATGTAACAATACATGTTGTAGTTAAAAAAATTATCTTGTTATTTTATTCCAATGTTGTGGTGTGGTTTGTAACTATAAAAAACATGAAATAACTCTGTTACCAATTATTGTTAAAAAAATGTTGTTAGTTTGTATGAATGTCCATTTCTCGAAAAACTCTTTATACATAGTATGTTATAAAATATTTCAAATGCAATATGAATTACTCCATAATCATATAAGTTATTTAAGTGGTATGATATACTTAAATAATTTAATTAAAAAAATATTAAATTAATAAATTGAAGCTATAAAGCAAGCATCACGAGTTATTAAAATGGAAGTATAATGTGGTTCTAAAATGTAAGTAAAATTCAACATTAAATTGGAAGCGATATTTGGAGCTATTATTGGCTCTAAATAGAAAGCTAAATTAGTTTCTTAAGTGGAAGCAAAATTGAAGGCTAATTCAGAAGACAATCCCAACACTAAAAGGAAGAAAACCCTAGTTATAACAATGAAGAAAACCTAGGCATTAAACATGAAGCAAACCTTCTAGCTAAAAGGAAGCAAACCATGAGGGTAACATGGAAGCAATTATGGAAGCAAAAAATGAGGCAACAATGGAAACAAAACTAGAAGCACACCACAAGCAATCTTGGAGGAAAAACTTGATGTTACCTAAGAAGCACAAAAAGAAGAAATTTAGGTAGGAAACCAAGAAGTAATAATGGAAGCAATACTAGCAAGAAAACTTGGCATTACATGAGAAGCAAAAAAAAAAAAATTTAGGTAGCGAACAAAGAAGTAATTATGGAAGAAAAACTTGGCATTACTTGAGAAGAAAATATATGAGAAATTCAAGTAGCAAATAAAGAAGTAATAATAGAAGCAATATTAGAAGCCAAACTTGACATTCCTGAAGAAACAAAAAAAGAAGCCATTTAGGTAGCAAACTAAGAAGCAATACTGGAAGAAATATTAAAAGCAACAAAATGCATTCGAAGCTAAAGAAGATGCCATAATGGAAGAAAATCTAGATGCAACAAGCAACACCATATTGGAAGTAAAACTTGCCGTTATGATGCAAGCATAACTTGGCATTAATTAGGAAGCCAAAAAAGAAGCTATTTTTGATGCCATATCAGAAGCAAAACATGAAACACAACTGGGAGAAAAACTAGAAGTACATATGGAGGAAATAGTTGAAGCAAGAATGAAAGAAACAATTTATGACACTATTCCTAGCACTATTATAGGCGCTATTCTTGGCGCAAGTCAAGGTTCCTATGTGAACATACCATTTTTCTCTGGATTTTGCGACATCGCTTGAAGCCAATTTGTGTGCTCGGAAAAATTGGATTCTGACACTATTTGCGGCGCTAATTACTTGTTTTGTTGTAGTGGGTTATGCCTTTTTTGTCCTTTTAATTATATTCATTAATTAAAAACATGCCATTTGAACATGTGTCATATAAAATGATTTATGGTTTCTTGAACATGTGGTATTGATAAGCCATGATATTTCCCCATAATATTGTAACAAAATCTATTTATAGATTAAGAATTTCTAGAATAAAGTAATACTAATCTCTATAATAAATAATCTTGTTACATATATCTTTTAAAATGTATATACATTTAATTATATATTATTTATTTTTATCATTAATAATACTGGTTATTATTTTAAATAAAATTATGCTAAATATTATAATTTATTTGTTTTATTTCAACGATTTGAGATTTATTATGAAATAAAGTGTTTTATTTTTATTTAATCTCTTTCAAATTTTCATATAACATAAAATATATTACTTGAACGAATAAGGCTCCATGAACCTTTTTACATTAATATGAGAATTATGTAATCTATAGCGAGATAATTATTATGATGTTAAACATTCGGAGTTAAATTGTATGAAAATTTTAAAACATAACACATCACTCATTACGGAAGAAATTCGCGGCCAACAATTATATCGATAAAATGTAATTAATTTTTTTATTTAAAAAAATTAAATAAATTTTTTTATAACTAATTCAATTGCATCTTATTCAGAAGCCTCGCTGCTTTTATTTAATTATGCGGTAACATGTCACTATTTGAAAAAAACTCCTCTCGCTGCCATTGTGTCCATGTTTGAGCTATTGGATCAAATGTTAGATGATTGAAATGTTTTAGGCCATTAGATGAAGTAAATATTTATATATATGTTTTTTATAATGTTAATTTCTTTCTTTTTAATAAGTTAGATTAAATTTAGGTTTTGGTGATGATAGAAAAGTTATAATGTCATGTTTAACATTTCAACTATGTTAAATTACACAAAATTAAAAATAAAAGTAAATTAAATAAAAATATTGACATAATGTAGTGAACATTTTAACTAGGACAAAATACAATAAAAAAATAAAAATAATAAAATAAAATAATGATAAACTATAAATACAACCCATGGTATTGACCCATGGTATTCATGTGGAATATAATTTCTTTATAAGGGGAACTAAGATGGCCTAAATCAATTTTAACTCTGGATCTAAACTAATTATTTAATAAAATTATACATAAATATTAAATGTTTGGGTACATAAGCATAATTTTTTTATTTATAATAAACTTTATATCATAAAATTAAACTCCACACCAATCAATTAATCTATATTACATGGATAAAAAATTATATATATCTAAAGGAAAATAAGTAAATAAAGAATTAATAAATAAGGAATTAATATAATAATAATAATAGAATAAAAATATTTATAAAAATATTTTATTAAATAATTAAAATTTTAAATTAATTAAATAGAACTAGTCGTTATAATTTTATTTAATAATTAAGTAAATAATTAAATTAATTAAAATAGAACTAGCAGTTATTAAATTTCATACCAACCACTGCTATCCCAACTTATACCTCTAACCATTTCGTATCTATTTGGGTAAATCATCTCTGATCTGATCTCTCACCTAGCCCCGATGATGAACCACACTGGTTGGTTCGAAACACGTCGACAATGTTCATTTGAATGTGATTATTATCGAAAACAATTCTACATAATTTTACGATGGATCTCAAAAGCCAAAATTCTATAAGAAAAATAACTATATATATATATATATATATATATATATATATATATATATATATATATATATATATATATATATATATTTAAATATTACATTTTTGTGTTACTATGATCTTCAAAAAAATAAGATAGAAATGTTGTAAAGTCATGTTTAACATTTTGACTATGTCAAATTACACAAAATTAAAAATAAAAGTAATTTAAATAAATTTTGACTATGTTAAATTACACAAAATTAAAAATAAAAGTAAATTAAATAAAAAGATTGACATAATGTAATGAACATTTTAACTAGGTCAAAATACAATAAAAAATAAAAATAATAAAATAAAATAATGATAAACTATAAATACAACCCATGATGTTGACCCATGGTATTCATGTGGAATGTAGTTTCTTTATAGGGGGAACTAAGATGGCCTAAATCAATCTTAACTCTAATCTAAACCAATTATTTAGAATTTTTTTTTAAATGTTTATAACCATTATTATTTTAGAATTTTACTTAATAAAATGTATCTAGATTTTCATACATCCAAATATATATAGTTTTTCTTGTTCTATATTATTTTTGTTACAACTATTTTATTATTCCGAAAATACATGGTTTGTTTGGTTATATATTATTTAAGTGACAACTGTTTTATAATTCATGAGTATTATTTCTTAATATACAAAAAATTAAATTAATAATGATTTTTTTAAAAATATGTGATCTTTTTTAAATTTCCAAATTATTTCAGAGGACGTGATTTATCTTGAGCAATAATGATGAATGTTCATAACTCTCATTTCTTAAATAACACTAAATTTACTTTTAAAGGGTCGGTAACAATTGTCACTATTTGAAATGTTTTAGGCCATTAGATAAATTAAATATTTTTATATATGTTTTTTATAATGTTATTTTTTTTCTTTTTAATAAGTTAGATTAGATTTAGGTTTTAGTGATGATAGAAAGGTTGTAATGTCATGTTTAACATTTTGTCTATGTCAAATTACAGAAAATTAAAAATAAAAGTAAATTAAATAAAAAGATTGACATGATGTAATGAATATTTTAACTAGATCAAAATGCAATAAAAAATAAAAATAATAAAATAAAATAATAATAAAGTATAAATACAACCCATAGTATTCATGTGGAATGTAGTTTCTTTATAGGGGTAACTAAGATGGCCTAAATCAATCTTAACTCTGGATCTGAACTAATTATTTAATAAATTTATTTTTAGTAAGGAACATTTTAACTAATTGTAAAATACATAAACATTAAATTTTTGGTACATAAGCATAAATTTTTTATTTATAATAAAATTTATATCATAAAATTAAACTTCACAAAAACCAATTAATTTATATTACATGGATAAAAAAAAATATAAAAAGGGAAAATAACTATTTATATATTTAAATATTACATTTTTGTGCTACTATGCTCTCCAACAAAATATGATAGAAAGGTTGTAACGGCATGTTTAACATTTTGACTATGTCAAATTACACAAAATTAAAAATAAAAGTAAATTAAATAAAAAAGATTGACATAATGTAATGAACATTTTAACTAGTTCAAAAAAATATAATAGAAAAGAAAAATAATAAAATAAAATAATGATTTACTATAAATACAATCCATAGTATTGACCCATGGTATTCATGTGGAATGTGGTTTCTTTATAGGGGGAACTAAAATGGCCTAAATCAATCTTAAATCTTGATCTAAACTAATTATTTAATAAATTATTTTTAAATGTTTATAACCATTATTATTTTAAAATTTTACTTAATAAAATGTATCTAAATTTTCATACATCCAAATATACATAGTTTTTCTTGTTCTATATTATTTTTGTTACAACTATTTTATTATTCCAAAAATACAAGGTTTTTTTTGTTATATATTATTTATGTTGCAACTGTTTTATAATTCATGAGTATTATTTCTTAATATACAAAAAATTAAATTAATAGTGATTTTTTTTTAAATATGTGATATTTTTTAAATTTCCAAATTATTTCGAGGACATGATTTATCTTGAGCAATAATGATGATTGTTCATAATTCTCATTTCTTAAATAACACTAAATTTACCTTTAAAGGGTCGATAACAATTGTTTGTATCAAAGTCAAGGATACAAAAGAAAGGAGACATGGTGAAGAGAAGCTTCCAACCTTACAACAAGCCCTAAAAAGACATAACATTGAATGAATGGAATCCATTTTTTGTGATACACATGAGAAGTGCAATGAAAAATCTTGGAATTTGGAAAATGTCACGAAGCTTATGTCATGTTCCATTCATTTAAATTTTAAGTATATGGAGGAAGAAAAGCACGACAATGGATACTTATCAAGAATGTATGATTCTTTAGAAGGAAATGACATCGACAAGGCTATGGAGGACCAAATAGTAGAATTAAAAATAGAAGAGGAATATTCAGAAAATGGGTTACTCAAGGATTTTAGAATCCAGATGAGCTACATTATCTCACTAATTCAAGAAAATGCTCAAAAAGAGACAGACAATAGTGATATAGAGACAATTTATTCGTAAACAAGAGAAAGCTAGAATTATAACCCGAGATAGAGTTATGGGAAGAGAAACATTCCAATTGTAAGGAGGAATCATAAAATACTAGAAAAAAGACACTTATCTATTGCAATCAGTTGAAAAAAAAGGTATCTCTAAAGGGTCACTTGGGGAGGAATCTATTATTTAAAAGATTGAGATAATAATTTCATTTCAAATAAAAAATGTATTATCACTAGGGAAGAGAGTTATTAAATTTAAAATTTGTTCCCATTCTTGTCATTACAAAATTTGATTGTTGCTTTTTATTTGATGGGAAAATAAATGGTCTTTAAAATGCACTAAAGTCTTGAATTGTGATCCTTAAATAAGTTGCTAGATTCCTTGATTATGAGATGATTTTTTCTTCTTACTTTTGGGTCTTAATGATGTTTGTTATTTTTTCTGAGGTGAAAAGTTCCAAAGAAGTGAAATATTTGTCGTTCAAAGAGGAATTATGGAAATATGATTGTAGATAGTTTAGTAATATAGATTATCTGAACCGACTAATGCATTTGGCAAAGTAAACCTCAGCTTCCTTGTAGTTTTTTTAAATAGATATGGTTTCTCTGATGATTTCATCAATTTAATCAAGGCATGCACTTTAGGCCCATGGATAGCCCCTCTCGTTAACAATAGACCCTATGATTTTTTTTCAAAGCTCAAGGGGCCTTAGGCAGGGTTGTCCCCTGTCCCCTTTTATTTACATCCTTATGAATGATTCCCTTAGCATAAAATTGGAGCACAATAGAAGAAATGCCACATTAACATGCCTCTCTATCAGCAGTGGAACCAAAAGAATAAATCACTCATTTGATGATGACACTCTCCTTTTCGGTGGGGAATCTTGCATAGTTGCTATAAGATTAAAAACCCTCCTTGATAACTTCATGGATGTCTCGAGCGGACTGGTTAGTAATGGAAAAATTTTTATTTATAGCTGGAATATAGTCATTAGAATTATTTAGCAGATGTCCCAAATTTTGGAAATTCTTTATTAGAACAATTGGGATCACTTTCAATACCGCTGGCCACCCATCACCAAGAAAAACATGAATATTGAAATATGGAGTAAATATTCCTGAGAAGATGAAAACAAAAATCCAAGTATGGGGCATGCTCTGGCTAAATCGAGCGAAGCAAATCATCCTCATTAAATCCATTATAGAAACTTTTCCTTTATACCAATTTGCTCTAATTGTAGCTCCTGCAAGTGTCCACAAGAAAATTGAAATTATTATCAGGAGCTTCTTATGGAAAGGAGGAAAAAGAGAAAAAAAAAAGTCAGCCTCGTAAACTGGAAAAACGTTACAGCTCCTTATAAAAATAGAGGTATCTCCATAGAAATACTTGGACTAATGAATCTAGCCTTGGGAAATAAGATTTCTTAGAGGTTTCTAACAGGAGAAAAAAATTGGTGGAAAGCAGCAATAGAGGAAAAATACCTTGATGCATCAAGAATCTCTATTCTGGAAAAAAGCCCTCCAACAAGACCTTGGACTTAAATTTGGAAAGTAATATTTGGAGAAATTCATTTAATTAAGGATCACATCTCAATGAGGCTTGGAAATGGGGAACATATAAATTTATGGAAGGACAACATAATGGGAAATCCTCCCTTAGATAGTAATCCAGACATCAAGGATATAAAGAGGTGGATGATAAGGGAAGGATACAAAAAATTGGAGGATATTTCCAATTGGGAGTTAGATGGGGTATGGAAGCAATGGGCCAAACCCAGTCTTCCCAATGAGCTAACAAATCAATGGAATCTCATGACTTTCCTTCTCACTGGTGCAACACCAATAAAAAAAAACATCAAAGATTCCTACTACTAGAAACCAACAGGAGGAGAGTATTCAGTCAAGACTGGATATAAGAAATCCAAGAGCACCAGAGGTAGCAAGAATGGCAATACTTGAGGCAAGACTGGAAGGTGGAAAGCCTCCCTAAGATAAAAATTTTCTTATGGACTCTGCTTCATAGTAAATCATTAACAAAAACGAAATTTAAAAAGAGAGGAATTTGTGGACCATCACAATGCCCTCTCTGTATGAAGGCAAAGGAAAAAATCCAGCACCTTTTCCTAGAGTGTCATTTTTTTAGAAATTGTTGGGAGGAAATGGTGGCACTTATTGAAGAAAATTTGAATTACATAATTCCTCTAAGTAAGCTCATTAGTAAATGGAAAGGAAAATTTCCACACTCATTCAAAAACAAATCCACAATTCAGAGATTCTGGAGCAGCCTTCCATCCTTTCTTTGTTGGAAAATATGGCTAGCCAGAAATGTGAAAATTTTCAAAATTAAAATCCACATAGTAAATACAATAAATTCAAAAGCCTACGAATTGATGGCTAAGTTTCTCTCAGCCAAAGAGCTCAATAAAATAGACATGGCTCAACTTCAGAATGAAGAGAGAAGCTGGATTGGCTTTGCCTTCAATAAGATCAGTTTCAGTCCCCATCAAAAGAATACAAGGGTCCAACAAATCTGGAAAATTAGAAAAAAAGAGACATAGTTTTAGAGCTGGATTCACTCTCTCAATAGAGCCTTTCTTTTCTTTGATGGAACGTCAAAGAAAAATCTAGGAAAAGAAGGATAAGGAGGCTTCATTATCCTTCAAGACAAATCAAGACAGATATCTTACAACTGGGGATTAGTACAAATGTGAAATAACAAAGCTAAAGCTTATGGTTTAGTTTTAGACCTAAAAATCCTAAGGGATAGGAAAATCAATAATGCAATTATTTTTGAAGATTCTTCACTCATCATTCAGGAAATGGTCAGCAAGACTCCTCCAAAAAATGCAGCCCTCAATAAAATTTTTCATAGAGACAAAAATTCAGCAAAGCATATAGGAATGGTTGATTATTATCACATTCTTAGAGAAAATAACAAGCAAGAAGACTCTCAAGATAATGAGGGAGTTCAGAGAAATATTGGTCAAGTCACAATTGATGGAATTACAACTCATATGCCTATCCCATGATGATTTCTCCTACTTCTCTGATTATAAAGCATCTCCATCATTACTTGGATCAGAAGAAAAACAATCATATCATGATTATATTCTCTGAAATATCTCAGCCTAATCCCAAAAGATCTGTCAAGCTCAAATTCCTAAAGATATACCACATCTCAGCAAACAGTACTCTCATTCTGCATCCCTTGCTAATTCTTGTGACTCCCCTCTGCAATTATTCCTCACTGTCCTGCTATAAAATTCGTGCTCCTGTTTGGTTTTACACAACGTCCCCCTCATTTCCGACTACTCAGCGCCCTCTCCTCACTCCTCTCGGTCCCTTATCGCCCCTTCCTCCCTCCCTGCGTTGCCTCCCATTCCATCGTTCTATCATGCAGGGTGTTGGTCCCTGAAATTTCACAGCACCTCCCATTCTTACCCCTCCCCCCACATTATCCCCTTCATCCCCACCCATTCTCCTCATCCAGAGGTCGAAACCGACCATCTTTCAGCCTTTGTTTTCATGCTCCTCCCATCTTGCAAAATATGAGATTTCCTCAACAGATAAGGAAGAAGAGAAGGATTGAAATAACAAGGGTGCATCTACTCAGAAGGTGAAAAAGCATGCAAAAAAAACAAAATCTACAGAAGAAACAAACAGATAAGACTTAAACGAAAGTGTATATGTTCTCCTTTAGCAAATGGACCCATTAGAATGCAGACAACATCCTTGTGCATTCTGTAAATCCCACAGAGTGGTGATAGAAAGAATTAGAAGCCAAACTGAGCAAGAGAAGGCCCGAACTAAAGCAGAGATGGTCGTCCTTCACTCTCAATGTGATACCTACACTAAAGATCTAATGATAGTCAAGAACCAATGCAATCATCTAGAAGAGTCTCTCAAATTCATAAGGGAAGCTCTCAACATAAATTCAGAACAAGGCTCCACCTCTCAGGATCAAGGAAGAAAACAAAGAGGCAGTGAGAACACTATGAACAAATGACCCTCCACATCATCAGGATTTTCATGCTTTTGTCTAGGATTATAGCAGTCATTCTAGTTTAAAAATGAAAGTTAAATGTATTTTTCTTTTAGAACAGTTTGTCCGGCAATATAGCACAAATGCAATAGCCTCTACTTCAAAAAGGAGGAAAAAAATAGCAGTTTTAGTAGCACTCGTGAAGTAATGATTCCCCAGGAGGAAAAACTATTATGTATCAAGATCGGGGAAATTTTGTAATGAGGAATTTCTTCTCCTCCTTATTTTCAGATAATACAATACAACCAAATTTTTGCTAAAAGAAAATGTAAATTATCTAAAATGAGATTAATTAATCATCACCAAGGGTTAAAAAGGGCCCAAATGTCTTCCCAAATGTCTCTTATCCATAAAATTGATGATTACAATAACTCTATGCTCTATGTTCAAATGAAAGGTGAAGGTGGATTTACCATACTTAAGCTTCTTAGTAGTCACTTATGAAGTACAACATGTCATAGTGATAAGTGTTTATTCCATTAAATAATTCTAGCTGTAGAGAAGAGTCAGAGTTCTAGGAGTAGTATCAAAGGAATTCAACATTGTCAATGTAATAGAAGAAAGTAATTTCGTGGAAGGGTGAAGCCTTCCCAACTTGGTCATAAAAACCAAGTGCATCCTTCATGCACAAAAAAGAAGAAGAATAAGAAGAACATGTAGATTTCATCATATAGAGGTCTTGAGTACTTTGGCCAAAATGTCTCATCCATCATGGAAAAATATCTTACGTGAAATTAATAACAAATAAGTTGTTCCACATCAATTACCTAATATCGATATTTTGATTTGAGGTCCAGTAAACATAATTCTCCACCATTTATTCTGGAGGATCAGTTGGAGCAGAGAAAGTTCCTACTACCTCTTCTTTCTTATATGCTATTATTTCCTATACTACAATCTTACGGTGTTTCCTTTGCAACATGTGGTGCAATTTCTAGTTATGATTTTATAGATTCCCTTTATAATAAATCAAATGCATCATTGAAGTATTAAATGTATCATTGAAATATTAAATGTTTCTATATATTTAACTATCATTTTATATATTCCCTTATAATAAATCAATTGCATCAATGAAATATTAAATGTATCATTGAAATATTAAATGTTTTTATATATTAGTATATTTATTTTTGGTTCATGATGTAATTTGAGTTTTTAAAGGGTATCTTAGCTCTTAAAATTATCTAGATATTTGTTAATATCACTCGATTTTGATATTTTTACCACAAAATGTTTTAATTCAGTACCTTATCATTATCTATTCTACAACTTGTAGACAAAAGATATCATATAATTATATGAATATTTTTAGTTTAATGTTATAGTTTTTTTATTAATGTGGTTCATGGACTTGTGATATTGGTCACTATTGTACATAGTTGTATTAGGCAGATCCACCTGAAGGGATCACTTATTTGTACCAGGTAGATCCACCTGAATGGATCACCATTTTCCACTCCATGCAATGAAAGAATCACTTATTTGTACCAAGTAGATCCACTTGAATGGATCATCACCATCGTCCACTCCATGCAATATTGAAAGGATAACCACCGTCCACTACACACAATATTGAATGGATCACCACCGTCCACTCCATGCAATGAAGGGATCACTTATTTGTACCAAGTAGATCCACCTTAATGGATCACCACCACTGTCCACTCTAGACAATATTTGTACTAGGTAGATTCACCTGAAGGTATCACTTTCTTATTTGCACAATCACTTTCTTATTTGAACTATGAAGATCCACCCAAAGGGATCACCACCATCCATGGAATATTTTTACCAGGCATATAAGAACCACCACTTTATACTCCATGCAATATGTGTACCAGGTAGATTCATTCGAAGGGATCACTTTCTTATATGTACAATCACTTTCTTATTTGTACTAGGAAGATCCACCCAAAGGGATCACCACCATCCATGGAATATTTGTACCAGGCATATAAGAACCACCACCTTCCACTCCATGCAATATTTGTAGTAGGTAGATTCACCCAAAGGGATCACTTTCTTATTTGTAAAATCACTTTCTTATTTGTACTAGGAAGATCCACCCAAAGGGAGAATGTCCACATAATATTTGTACCATTTAGATTCACCCTCACTTTCTTATCTGTACTAGGAAGATCCACCCAAAGGGAGAACGCCCGTAGAATATTTGTACCATTTAGATTCACCCTCACTTTCTTATTTGTACTAGGAAGATCCACCCAAAGGGGATCACTTTCTTATTTGTACTAGGAAGATCCACCCAAAGGGAGAATGTCCACAAAATATTTTTACCATTTAGATTCACGCTCACTTTCTTATTTGTACTAGGAAGAAGCACCCAAAGGGGATCGCTTTCTTGTTTGTACAATCACTTTCTTATTTGTACTAGGATGATCCACCGAAAGCGAGAATTTCCATAGAATATTTGTACCATTTAGATTCACCCTCACTTTATTATTTGTACTAGGTAGATCCACCCAAAGGGGATCACTTTCTTATTTGTACAACCACTTTCTTATTTGTACTAGGAAGATCCACCCAAAGGGAGAATGTCCACAGAATTTTTGTACTATTTAGATTCACCCTCACTTCGTGTCGTCTCAACTATAGAACAAGATCCACCCAAAGGGAGAATGTCCACAAAATATATGTACCATTTAAATTCACCCTCACTTTATTATTTGTACTAGGAAGATCCACTCAAAGGGAGAATGTCCACATAATATTTGTACCATTTAGATTCACCCTCACTTTCTTATTTGTACTAGGAAGATCCACCCAAAGGGGATCACTTTCTTATTTGTACAATCAATTTCTTATTTGTACTAGGAAGGTCCACCCAAAGGTAGAATTTCCACATAATATTTGTACCATTTAGATTCACCCTCACTTCGTGCCAGCTCAACTACAGAACAAGATCCACCCAAAGGGAGAGTGTCCACAAAATAGAATTTCCATAGAATATTTGTACCGAGATCCACCCAAGGGGAAAATGTCCATAGAATACCAAGATTGACCAAGGGAGAATGTCCATGGAATATTTGTACCATTTAGATTCACCCTCACTTCGTGCCATCTCAACCACAGAACACAGAACAAACAACTGAAGAAGTGTCCACATATCTCAACTATAGAACAAACAAAGCTCTCAACTACAGAAGAGACCATTTAGATTCACCTTCACTCCGTGCTAGCTCAACTACAGTACAAGATCCACCCAAAGGGAGAATGTCCACATAATATTTGTACCAAGATCCACCCAAAGGGAAAATGTCCACAAAATACCAAGATCCACCAAAGGAGAATGTCCATGGAATATTTACACCATTTAGATTCACCCTCACTTCGTGCTATCTCAACTACAGAACACATAACAAACAACCAAAAAAGTGTCCAAAGATCTCAACAAACAACTGAAGAAGTGTCCAACAACCACAAAAGTGTCTAAAAAATTGAACTCATAATTTTTCAATAAAAATGCTTTAACAACCCAAACTTAACCAATTAAACTAACCCTCTAATCTTAATTTAATACTATACTTATCACTAACTAAATTAATAATGATAATATCCATTATAACTTAATAGATATAAAATTATTATTATTAATCTATTATCATGACATAAATTCCGGGAAATCATGAAACTTCATCGAAATTTCCCTGACTTTATGACTAACTAACTTTACACGAACTAGCACTAGCACAACGCGGAGTAAAAGTTCGGAAACAAAGGACTTTAAAATGAAGAATTATTTATTTATTGCATTCACCTCTTCGTATGTGCGTGGAAATTTACGTTAAATGCTTACATTTTCTGTTGAAATCTCAGTCCAACGTCGAACATGGACTGAACATTTTCAGTCCATTTTAAGTGAACTTTGCGTCTATATATATGGAGAACATGTGGAGGCAGTTTGTGTAAGCAGTTCTTGCAAACAGATCATATGGAAGAAATTTACAACGATGAAGCTATGCAGTGGGAGTCGATGGTCATTCCACGCTTCAGATTCTATCCCACAGAAGAGGAACTGGTGGGTTTCTATCTGAAGAAACGTGTGGAAGGAGGGTCACCAACTGAATTTCGATATAATCATACCAACCTTGGACTTGTATCAATATTACAAGGTAAATTTAAATTCTTTCTACGTATTCCCCGGTTTGAACTTGATATGATATGATATGATCCCTGGGAGTTACCAGGGAGATCAATGTGCTTGTTCCATTAGTTTCAATTTGAAAATGTTTTTTCACATAATTTGAAAATGTGTACTTGATGTTGCAGGTTTAGCTAGTGATGCTTGGGAAAGGCAATGGTTCTTCTTTGTTCCAAGAGATACGAAGAAATTTCGTCGGCCAAGTAGATTGACGAAGTCGGGTTACTGGAAAGACACGGGTTCAGACAAAGCGGTTCGCAACGAGCTGCTTCACTGCAGGCGTGTCAAGAAAATTCTGGTGTTTTATAAAGGAAAAGCCCCGCTTGGCCAAAGGATGGAGTGGATCATGAACGAGTATAGGCTGCCAGAATTGAGCTCGTCCCCGCTCAAGGTGATCTAATATATGTTATTTATAGATTTTAGATTTTCCCTGCACAATCTATCATGGGTACAAATTTTTTGAATGATTTTAGATTTTTGTGATTCATCATGTTAAAAATGTTTAGGAATATGTTTTTTTTGGGATTAATTACATCGTCAACTTTTTGAGAACAACTAACATCTTCTGGACAAAAATGGTTCATCAAAATTTCTAAATAATTGTTAGATTGACACGTGCATGTGCAGAAGAATGTGGATATAGTGTTATGTCGAATCTACATAAAGTCTGCTTCTCAGAAGTCGATGGAAGAACGAATAAAGCCTGACCGCGTTGAGATAAGGTAATTCTATATGAAATAATTGATGATTAGGAAAATGAAAAAATGATATGAATAATATAGTTATTGATAAATGGAAGTGGTGGAGATATATAAGGAAACATAGTGATATTTTGACATATAAGATATATTTATTATTACTTAAAATGCTAGATGATGCTAAGACATAGGGTTATCCAATGAGAAGATGAAAATGAAAAAAATATTTGTTTCTAGTATATATTTTTCTTTTAAAAAAGAAAATCATTCTTGCTGGCCTTGCTTTAAGTTTTTCAATATTAAATTTGACTGAAAGCCCGTTGTTGTAGAATCACTCTATTTGATGAGTGACATGGAAACACATCAACATATCAACATTTGGATACAATTGTGGGACAATGATCTCCTGCAGGTTGTTAAGAGAACTAGAATATGATTAGTTGCCTTTCTCCACTAGGCCATAAAGTCATTCCAATCCAACAAATGTTCATTAAAAAAATTGACTGAAATAACAAAATTATATACAAAATCTACCTACGCTAACATACTTGGAGAGAATGGTAGCTCTCAAGCAAGAGAAGACTTCCATTGGAACCATATACATAAAAAATTTATATGTTTGCTCCCAACCATGTCAGAAAATTTTGTTTCATTGAAAATGTTCTCATGACACTCCATCAACAAATAAAAAATATTCCATGGTGAAGCTACAAAAATGATTTGATGTTGAGAATCCATGGAGAACTAGAGGGTTGGTTCTTGTTGTACCAACAATCTTGTTGTGTTCGAAAATAAAACATAATGTCCATTCCTCTTGTTGTAAATTTCCCATGCCATGTCATGAGCTAATATTTTTCTTTTAGCTCTACATAATCTAGTTGTGGTCTACAACATCTTCATCAAGACCGTATTGAATGAAGCCTTTGAGTGCATCTAATGGAAGTTTATTAGATCCATCCTTATAATTATTGTCGACATTACTATAAAATTTTACATATGAGAGGTAAAAGGTTAGAATTTTTCTCCCATGGAACATGTGGTGAATGGTATTATTTCTTAACTGAGACATTCCATTTATCACTTTCATATTTAGGAACATAATCTGATGTAGAGAAATTTTCATATCTTAGAGCACATTTCTCTTCTAAATCCCCACTTTTGTTTTCCTGAAATCATATTGGAAAGTTTAAGAGTTCAACACCACTTCTATGAATATTTTTTTTAATGAGTTAAGCTCACTACATTAACTCTTTCCATTTGAAAAATTTCCTTGTTTCAATAAGAATATTAGATTTGCAAGCAATTTTTTTTTTTTTTGGGAGGAATATCATGAAGAACTTCCTTAAATGTAAGAGTGAAATATTTGATTTTTTCTTCTTCATTCTTATGGATCTCAATCATCTTCAAAAAAAGAGATTGAGAAATATCTCTCAACAAATAAATCTTTTAATACTTGTCAGTTTGTGAGGGTACTAGGCAACAATGAATAGAACCATTCACGAGTATTTCCTTATAAAATTAGAATAAATAGTATGTAAACAACATCATATTAAACCACATTATAAATATCATAGGCACTGTCAAACTTAACCAAATGCTTTTTCTGCATTGCTTTTCTACATCCTTTGAAGTATCTCCAAAGAACATGGGAAGATTCTCTATGGAAATATTTGGAAAAGGATGAATCTCTCCTTGCAGATTGGGGGGATTCCTATAAACCAGTTTCTTTCCTTGGGCACCTTCTCCTTTTTCCATAACTTGAGAAAATATTGATGGGATTAATGGTAAAGGCATAATATCATCACAACATGGAAGAAAAAATTGATTCGGATTTTCATGCAATTCAATGATCTTTTTAGTGGAGTCATTGGGGCATTTTTCATTGAAATAAAAATCTTCAATAATGGAGTCGCGAGGGAGCTCATTTCCTAACTATTGGATGTTTCTTGTTCTTCAAGAATTCAACATAACATATATTTACTTGAATTTACATAATCTTGAAGTCCATGTGATTTTCTTTGAAAAATATTTTGAAGAATCACACAGATATTCAAGTATATGGATAAGAATCTACCAATGAATCTTTTTCATAAGAAATAAAAAATGAATGAAAGAGCTTCTAGTTTCTCAATAATTTTTGATTTTGAATCATATCTCCATATTATGGTCGCCTAAAATGTTGATGTCTCTTCTTGCTAGGGAAAATATTCAACCTCTTAAGGTTTTATTTTCAGGTTCATGTCTTGCTTTCATATAGGTGATACTCCTATTTATACACATGCAAATATTCAAATAAATCAAATATAAATATGTAAACATTCAACACATCCACCTAAGAGTGGACTAGGTGTTTTTCAAAATGAAAATAAATAATTATAAAAAAATTCATGTATTCTTCAAGATATTTCATCATTGGGCTAATTTTGCAAAGGACTTTTTTTGGGCTTAATATTCAAAGGACTCTTTTTGGGCTTAATATTCAAAGGACATTTTTTTGAGGTATTTTTTAAAGTGATATTTTTTAGAGGCTTTTTCAACTTAATTTTCAAAGGATATTTTTTGGAAGTATTTTGTTTTTAGAGACATTTTTTTAGAGGTTTTTGGGCTTAATTTTCAAAGGAAAATTTTTGCAGATATTTTTTAAAGTGACATTTTCTAAGAGGTTGGGCTTAATTTTCAATGGACATTTTTTGGAGGTATTTTTTAAAGTGACATTTTTTTAGAGTAAGTGTTTTGGGTTGAAATAAATATTTTATAATGATTTTTTAAAGTGAGTTTTTTTCTAACTAATGAATTTTTTTTGTAGGAATTAGAAGGAAATATTCTGAGCTTCATTTCATTTTTAGAAGACTTTTTATTGGCGTAATTTTCAAAGTAAATGTTTTGGGTTGAAGTATGTCTTTTGTGCAAAATTTTTAAAATGATTTTTTTTTTTAAATTAAATCTTTTGTGACAATTTTTTTAATTTAGTTTTTGTCTAAATTTTTGAAGGAAATTTTTTGAGTTTCATAATCAATTATCATGGTAAATCGAAGGAATTGCAAGAGAAAATATGATCGAACAAGAGACCCTGAGGAACGTAGAGAACATGGGAGAGAATATCGCAGAAAAAAGAAAGAAGAACGTTCAATATTGAAAGGGAAAATCAACCTCAACTAGAAGTTGAAGCAAGTAAGTAAATGTAAATATTATAAATTTGATATTTAAAATTTGACTAGTGTATTGTGAAACTTAATTTTTATTTTATGAAATAATTTGAAAAATATTTTGCAATGTAAACAGAGAAAGACATTCCTTAAAACATTGATGATGAGATACAAAATTTTGAAAGAGAAAGTGAAAGAGATATTGAGCCAATGATTGAAGATGGTGAAAATGTTGAAATAAATTCAAGTGAAAAAATTGAATCACGAGGTATATATATATATATATATATATATATATATATATATATATATATATATATATATATATGTTGAATGTGTATTATTGAAATTATACATATTTATTAATTTAATTATTTATTGAATATGTAAACTTATTATGTACATTTAATTCTAATATGTATAGATGAAATCAATATTGATGATGAGATGTTAGAAAATGTTGACACTCACACATATGGAGATAAAAAAGCTGACCATGTTATACGATATTGTGTTAATTGCATTATTGATTCATTCTTCAAAGATGAAACTATGGTAGTTAAAGCCCAAATGTTGAAAAGTCTCTTAACATCAAGGAAATTAAAAGAAGCTACGAATTTATTAGGTATTCGAAAATCAACAAAAGATATAAAAATGAAGGAAAATGTGATTTAGATGCACATAGAGCAATACAAATGGCAGTGGTTTCATCAAGTACTAAAGAGAATCACTTGGTAAAATCTATGGCAGGAGCATTAGGAACCTCACTAAAAACTTTGCACAAACAACGGGAATTTCTATTACAAATAGATGTAAATGATGAAATCGTTTGTTGGAAATCTATTTGTAGGCAACCATACAAATATAGACGTGGAGAAAATGTTAAAAAAATAATATATGAATATTGGATTAAAAAATCACGTTTTTCACCAAAAGAAAGGGATGTGATGCGAAGAAGAATAACATGAAATGAGTACGAAGAACATGGAAAACATTTCTTGGACACCACTCAGACAGAGTTGTTCAACAATTTCAAAGAAGAGAATCGTGAAATTGATGTCTCAATCAGTGCTTTTGTGTAACAAAAACCATGGTATGTTAAACCTATCACTGTATGTGACACTTGTTGTTGTCATTATCATGTGGAATTTTAGTTATATCATGACACATTCCTTAATTTTGGTAAATGTTTTTGGAAAGATTCACCTCCTCTTTCCACTATCCATAATTTCGTATGTCAAATTCTATGTGGAAGATAAAGCCATGAATTTTTTTACCAAAAGAAATGTGGTAGTAAAAAATGCGATGATTGTGGAAATTTGACTAATTTCAAAATAAATATCATACTAATATAAATTATCAATCATTGTCCAATGTTAAAAGTGAAATGGAAGAGATGAATATATCCATACATCGATTGGTTCAAGTAGTACTACAAGTGCTAAAAGAATTGATTTACAAGAAGAAGAAATTTTTGTGAATTTTTTTTTGAGACAGTTTGAGGCAGGAATTTATAAATACACCAGACATTCCCATAGAGCTCAATCGCAGGACTTGAAATTCAAAAAATGTCGTGAAGTTTTTCCACCATGGACCATTTTTTCAATAGTTGATTTTGCAGAAAAGTACACATTTGTTCCACAAAAAGAAATTTAGAGTGAATACTATCATTTTGACCAAGTCTCCATGCTTGTCCATATTGTATATAGAGATGCTGAACAAAATGTTGATGATATAGAAAGCACCAGTGAAAATCGGCATGTTATTAAAGAATATCAATTTTATATGAGTGACGATCATGCACATGATCATTCTTTTGGTTGTCTTCTTCATATGAAAACTCACATTAAACATTGTTGGAATTTATTTGAGACTGATCATGGAAAAGGAGAACATGATGGTGTAGGGGCTGTATAAAATGATCACTTCGAAGATATCAAATAGACCACTCTACAAACCGACTTGTGTCAGCTAAAGAAGTTGTTCAATGGTGCATCGCTGCACTAATCCATGAGACTAACCGATCAAGGGAAGTATGAAGATACATTCATTAATTTTATTAGATTTCTAATTTTAAACAGTACATTTATCACAATTATTATCTTTCATGGTATTTTGATAACATATTTATATTCTTCTTTTAATTTTCCATATAGGTTTTTTTGGCATATTGGGATCCAAGATGTAGATAGATCGATTGGAGATGACATTGAAACATTAAAAGGGACTCAAAAATTGAATTCAATTAAAAAAAAATTGTCCAAAAATGTGTTTGCAATGGATAAAAGAAAATATTCTTGTTTTTTTCATGTTTAAATAGACAACACCAAATCCAATGATGTTTGTGAAAACAAAATGTATGTAAAATATTGGCAACATATAGAGCTAAATACAAAGGGGAAAATTTCCGTTGCAAGCTTTGAAGAAATGCAATCAGAGGGGACTATAATATCATCCGAAGGTGATCAAGATTCAAATCTTGTTAGAGAACGTAAAATTTCAATTGCTTTCAAATGATAGAGATCTAGAAATAGATAATAAAATCAAATACACATGTTAATTTTATTATTTTTTCATGTTAATTATGATCTAAATTTAAATAAATAAATTTGTTTATTGTGCAGGAGATTTTTTTTCTGTACTTGCACCTACTATCAACAATGACAATGTGAAGTATTATTTGATGCGTTGCACTGAATGAAAGATAAAATTATTGGAAAACTATGTTGATAACGGATTTACATATGATAAAGGGTCTATTATACTGAAAGGTTATTTTTTCCAACAAACTCATAAAAGTTGGGATTTTGTTTACTTCAAAGACTATGAACATGATGTCATAAGTTGTCAATATAGTCACTTGATGTGTGCAACACACATAAAGTTAATAGAAGTTCAATCAAATAAAAAATCAAAAATTAAGAAATGGAAAATGTCAAAAGTCGATCATGAACGATCATTGAAGATGGCATTCCACAGGAATTTTTTTTATTGAACTTCCCAACAATTTCTTCTCTTTGGATTCATTTTTTAGAATGTCTAGAACTCAACTAAAAATTGAACTGCCTTTTTATGTTATATGTACAAGTGTTTTCACATGTACATTTTTTTGGTACATGCACAAGAGTAATTTATACACGTGTACACATAAACATGTCTAGATTATCTGGTCTTAAACGATTTCATACATTCTCTGGTACAATTTTTCATAATGTCATTATTGAAAAATGTGCATATCTATGTATTTAGCATAGTTGATATAATGCAAATTTTAAGTTGCACAATTTTGTTTTAGATGTGACTATTAAGTAAATTATAATACTCATTCTGGAATGCAAAATGTGTGGTACATGTTTTGTAATTTCCAGTTTACTATCAACTTAAAATAGATTTTCTATGTACATTAATGAAAAATGATGTGTACTGGATATAAGTTTTAATAAAATTTTAAAATTTTATGATTTTTTGACACATCTAAGAGAACCTATACTTTTATGGTTGTTTTTAGATATATACATCGATATGTATTGTAATTCAATCATTTTTACATATATTCAAACATGTACTTCAAACATTTTTATGTACATATATTCATGTGAACTTTTTTTTTTTTGTAACTTGGGCTAAACTATATTAAAAGCATGAAAAACTCTACAAAGGAAATGGGTAGAGATGGAAAGCAGTGTTTAGCCTATCCCTACCTTGGTATTGTTCAAAATAAACCAATTTTGGGGCTTCCTCAAAGGAGGAAACCAACCCCTTAAGAGTGTCATCAGTATTGTAATACAAAATATTCAGTGGCCCATATAAAAATAAAAGAGCTAAAGTATGTCCTGAGGTGACATAAAACATAAATTAACCTTGCTACCAAACAATCATGGAGTTCATTCATCTTCGTCTGTCACCCAGTCCTCTTCCTCTATCAGGCACTCGTATTCTTTAGAAATGGCTTCCTCCTCAACTGTGGGCATTCGAGGAGGCTTCGGAGGGGCTGCATGGATGATGGGAGCGACTGGGTATTTCGCATCATAATATATGGTCCAGACACCGTTCGATTCAATAACCCAAATGTCTATCTCCTCCATCGTGGGCTCATAAATTGGAAGCTGATTTTTTTTCCTAGGTAAAGGATACAAATATTGTAGAATAGTGTATTTCCTGCAACCTCTTCTATCCTTACGCTTCTTCGGAGGAAAAACAGTCTCCCCATGAATTCTATAAAATGCTTGAGGAGCACCCCATGGTGAGAACGGCCTGAGAACACACCCCTGTAGCTACCTCTGATGGGCTTCTGGCACTAGCGTAGGGCCATGGTATGGCTTATGACCTATACATTTTATGATTGTTTTTATATATATACATCGATATGTATTGTACTTCAATCATTTTTCCATATAGTCAAACATGTACTTCAATCATTTTTATGTACCTATATTCATGTTAACTTAAATACGTATTTAACCGTATATGCTTGTTTTAAATGACATGTATGATCATGCAAAATACATACTTAAATATCACCTAAATAATAGATGTACATCCTAAAATTATATAACATTCACACACATGCTCAAATGCATAACATGTACGAATGTATGTGTTAAATGTAATTTTAAATTTCCATCTAGATTCATTTTATCTTTAACAAATAAAATGACAATTTGGGTTTTAAGAAAAAAACATTATATCACAACATGTGAGCACATGCCAAATGTAGTTCAAATATCCAAAATATACACGTGTACATGTGTAAACTGTAATTTGAAATTTCCATCTAGATTCATTTTATATTTAACAAATATAATACCAACTTCATTTTATATTTAACAAATATAATGACAACTTGAGTTTTAAAACATTATATCACAACATCTGATCACCTGCCAAATGTAGTTCAACTATCCAAAATATACACATGTATACATGGTTTGAAATTCGAAATTTCCATCTAGAGATTCATTTTATATTTAACATTTATAAAATGATAACTTGAGTTTTAAAAACAAAACATTATATCACGACACGTGATCACATGCCAAATGTAGTTCAATCATCCAAAATATACACATTGTAAAAATGTAATTTGAAGTTTCCATCTAGAGATTCATTTTATATTTAACTAATAAAACGAAAAATTGAATTTTAAAAACAAAACATTATATCACAACATGTTATCACATGCCAAATGTAGTTTAACTATCCAAAATATACACATGTATACATAGTTTGTAATTTGAAATTTCCATCTAGAGATTCATTTTATATTTAACATTTATAAAATGAAAACTTGAGTTTTAAAAACAAAAAATTATATCACAACATGTGATCACATGCCAAATGTAGTTCAACTATCCAAAATATACACATTGTGAAAATGTAATTTGAAATTTCCATCTAGAGATTCATTTTATATTTAAAAAATAAAATGACAACTTGAGTTTTAAAAAAAAAAACATTATATCATAACATGTTATCACATGCCAAATGTAGTTCAACTATCCAAAATATACACACTGTGAAAATGTAATTTGAAATTTCCATCTAGAGATTAATTTTATATTTAACAAATAAAATGACAACTTGAGTTTTAAAAACCAAAAATTATATCACAAAAAACGCACCGAACTTCTTAAAATCAGAAATTTAAGTCTGGATAGGGTTCCTCTAGTCGTGCCAGTAGGCCTACGTAGTTTCGAAAGCGACAGTTTCCTGGTCTACGCAGACCCTAATCGTGCAGCTCTGAACAGGACAGAACTTGATGATGAAGATGTATTTTATTCGACTTGCGTTGAGCAGAATAATGCATTCAACGTTTCAGCTATTAAGTTTGATAGTAGTTGAATTGGCATATCGGAAGTCTCCTATGTGGATAAGCGAAACTCGGTTTATCCTAATCGGATTTTAGGAATGAGGAATGTATCCCTTAAATCAGGTATCGAAATCTTTAACGAGAGCAATTCGAGTTGTTAAAAAAATAGAGACGTAGGGCCTTACCATGCAGTCAGCAACCATGAGGTCCATTATGGTTGTGTTGACTCGTGCGTCAACCCTCATTTTGAAGGAGCAATGGAGCATAGCCCACGTAGCCCACGTGGCTCGTGTGGCTTTTCGCAATCCACTTTGAAAGCAGGTAACAATGATTGCGCCAACTCTCATTTTTAAGGTATAATACAACGTAGCCCATGTAGCCCACATGGCCCCTGTGGCTTTTCGCAATCCATCTCGAAAGTAGGTAACAACGATTACGGGAGCATGGTGAGGAAAAATATTAATGAAGGGACTTTTGCTAATGAGAATAATAATAAGGTTCCCTTATGTGAAAGTAGCATAAACATGGATGAAATTAATACAAAGATTATGAAGAACCTTTTATATAATGAGGATAGTAATATTATTTGGAAGCCCGCATATGATATCAATAAGAAGCACTTGAATGAAAATAACAAAAATGTTGTAAACCTTTCTTCAGTGGAATTAAGTCTTGAGACTCACAGGATTCTTGGCAAAGGTTTAGGGTTTGCTGTTGCCCCCAAGGGTACTCTGAAGGAAAGCATCTTCTGCAGTATCGAGGAAGGCATTCAAGGCTTACCTCTGGATGACAAAGAAGCCCTTAGACAAGAATGCTCCATGATTCTAAGAAAAGATAGACCCCCTAGAAGTAACCTTATGAAGGAGGAGATAAGCGCTCTTAGAGCCCTTCGGAATAATGACGAGATTGTAGTCCTTAAGGCAGACAAAGGAGGGGCTGTTGTCGTTTTAGACAAGGCAGATTATATTAAGAAAATGAAGGAACATCTTGATTGCGGGAGCTATAAGAAGTTGAAGACCAACCCCTTACCAAAGATCCTTAGAGAGGTTAAGAAGGCAATCTCAAACTCTCACCTTGATGAAAAGTTGAAGAAGAAATTGACCCCCTCCGATGAAGTGATTTCGAGAATTTATGGGCTTCCCAAGATTCATAAAGACGGGGTTCCCCTTAGACCAATTTTCAACACCATTGGATCCCCCACGTATGAACTAGAGAAATATGTCGCAAAAATTCTCAAGCCTCTGGTGGGAAACACTGAGTCCTTTATTAAAGACTCTGGTGACTTCATCAAACTTATTGAAAAGAGAAGGTGGAGGAGAATGACATGCTGGTAAGCTTTGATGTGATCTCATTGTTTACCAAGATCCCTTTGAATGAAGTAGTAAAGGTTATTAATGGAGTCACAGATCCTGAGACAACCAAGCTTGCTGAGATTTTCTTATGATCTACCTTCTTCAGCTTCCAAGGGGAATTCTATGAGCAGGTTTCATGTGTCGCAATGGGTTCACCACTCTCACCGATTGTGGCCAAATTATTTATGGAAAACTTCGAAAAGAAAGCCCTTGCATCCTTTCCTTTAAGTCTAGGTTGGTGGAAAAGATTTGTTGATGACACTAACATAAAGTGGTCACATGGTAGGAATAGCCTTGAGAAATTCTTCAATCACCTTAACTCATTTTCCTCAGAAATCAAGTTTAATATGGAGTTGGAAGAAAACATGAGCATTCATTTTTTGGATGTCTTGGTTATCGGAAAGGAGGATGGAACATTAGGGCATCAAGTTTTTAGGAAGAAAACCCATACGGACAACTACCTTCTCGCTGAGTCTTACCATCATCTTGCTCAGAAATTTGGGGTCCTTAACACTCTTGCTGTTAGAGCTCTTAGAATATTTGATAAGGAACGCCTGGAAGAAGAAATCTCTCATCTGACATCTATTTTCCTGGGTATATGATATAAGAAAAGGGAAATCAGGAAGGCCATAAATAGAGAAAGAAGCACCATCATATCTGAGAGACGTCAGGACCGTCAAGAAAGAATTGGAAGAGTTTTTTTGCCATACATTAAGGGGGTGATAGATAAGATTTCCAAGGTGCTAGGAAGAAGTAACATTTTTGCTCAATTCTCAGCAATTGGAACCATTAGACAAAATATGCACTCTGTTAAAGACAACATTAGTAAGGGGAAACTTAAAGGTGTTTACAAAATTGACTGCTTATGTGGAAAAAGCTACATTGGTAAAACGGGACGCTCTCTTCAAAAGCGTCTGAAAGAGCATGGTGCTGATATTAAGCATGAGCGATCACAAACCTCCGCCCTTGCTGATCACTCCTTGAAAACAAAGCATCACTCGCGTCTTGAGGATGCTAAAATCATTGCAAGGGAGGAACACTATCTAAGACGTAAGGTTAGAGAAGCGCTAGAAATTATAAAACACCTGGATAACATCAACAGGGACGGAGGATACGAGATTAGTGATAGCTGGTGACCCCTTATTAGACAAATTTGCGATGTTAGTTCATCCACATCTCAGGAATGAGTTGGTAGGTTTACTTCTCTTCTTTTTTAGTAAGCTAGTTTAGGGCTAGGATAGAACTCTTATTTCCCTCACTCGTAATATATATTTATTTTATTAATTTTTATTTTTAAATAAAAATTAATCAATTAATATTTATTATCAGTGAATGGAAGCTAAATTTAATTTAAATTAATTAGAATTCATATCAAACATATTTATTTAATATATAGTCTAAAAATTAAAAATGAAAATTTAAAGGGAGGATTAGTTATTAAGTATTTTTTTATTTAAAATTTATCAAGGTTTAGTTTAGTATCTAGTTAAAACTTCATAGTTTATAGTTTTAATTTGGGGTTAGTTAATAAGATTTTTATTAAAATTTATTAGGTTTTAGTCAAGTTTTAAGTTAAATCCTCATAGTTTATAGTTGTATTTTAGGGTTAGGCCCTTTAGATTAATTTATAAGAATTAGTTTCTCTAATTTATGTTATTTAGTGTAATTTTTTTTTAATAAAACTGCTTTAGTAATTCTAGGTTTCTTTTTAAATTAAAAATTTATAATCAAAAATTAAAATAGGATTATCACTTTAATTATAGTTGTAGGATTATAGGTTTTATCTTAATTATCTAGTAATTTTGGAGATTAAAAGTTTTATTAGGGTTTTATTAATTATTATTGTTTTAATTATTAAGTTAAGCTTAGTTAGTATGTACATTTTAGAGATAGATCTTTTAGGGTTATTATAAAAATTTTGCTCTACTATTTTAGTTTCTCTAGGTTTTACTTTAAAAAATTTTAAGTTAGTTTATTAGTATATTAAATTTTAATTAAGGTTATTATCTTAATATAGGTTTTAATTTAAAAATTTTAGAATAGGAATTTCAATAAAATTTTAGAATAGTGATTTATTAGAATATAATATAAATAAAAAAATTTTAATTTAATTTTTTTAATAATTTAATATTTTAGACCTTAGGTAGAAAATTTGATATTTTTAATTAGAATTTTAAATAATTACTAAATGGGAACTATAAAATTTAGAAAGTAGTGTTTTTATAAATTAAATTAAATAGAATTATTTATTTAATAAAATTAAGTTTTTTGCTTAAGTTTCTCTCGGTTCCTCTCTCATCATTGCCCTCACTATTTATACCTTGTTCCCCCTTCTTCCTTCTTTCATTTTTCATTCATTCTTTCTCGTCCTGAAGATGGATCCCCGTTGGGATTCGAAACGTCGACAAGTCTTCTATGATACCATGGATAATCCTATTTCTGATAACAATAACTATAACCACGAAAGTTTAAAAACCAGAGGTATATTACAACATTTGATCACATGCCAAATGTAGTTCAACTATCCAAAATATACACATTGTGAAAATGTGATTTGAAATTTCCATCTAGATATTCATTTTATATTTAACAAATAAAATGACAACTTGAGTTTTAAAAACAAAACATTATATCACAACACGTGGTCACATGCCAAATGTAGTTCAAATATCCAAAATATACACATTGTGAAAATGTAATTTGAAATTTCCATATATAGATTCATTTTATATTTAACAAATAAAATAACAACTTGAGTTTAAAAAAAAACATTATATCACAACATGTGATCACATGCCAAGTGTATTTCAAATATCCAAAATATACACATATAAGTTTTTTTAATTTGAAATTTCCATCTAGATTCATTTTATATTTAACAAATAAAATGACAACTTGAGGTTTAAAAACAAAACAACTTTAGTTTTTAGAACAAAACATTATATATCACAACATGTGATCACATGCCAAATGTAACTATCCAAAATTTAAAATCATTTGTGATAAAAGTAAATGTAGTTTCAAACTTTATCCAAATCGTAAAATATGTCCAAAATTTGTATCACATGGACAAAAAAAGTAAATATATATATAGTTCAATGTATAGCGTTACAAGTATTAAGTTATATAGAAAAGTGAATATGATCGCATAGATAATACTATATATAGAAAAGTAAATTTAAGACTAGATCTATCAAATAAAATGTTTCTCACATGTGTATCATCAATCAAATATTGATGGATCCAGTGTCTCTGCCAGCAACGTCCTGACTCTCGTGCTATCGTCTGAAGAATGGGGAACTTGTACACAACGTGTACAAACATTAAAATTTAATGTTTTAAAATTGAATGAGCATGTATAACTTCATGTAAAAAAAATGAAAAAAGAAAATCATGCAATACCTCATGTAGTTCCCTCTCCATTGTATTTTATTTCTCGTCCATTAAAACATCCTCCACAGTAACATCTTCCATAGTAAAATGTCCAATATACATGTACAAGTATATATATATATATATATATATATTTTATTTTTTTTTTCAAATGAAAATGCATATAAACTAATTTTCAATAACATTAAAAAAAAAAGTTAAGAAACTTGTTCAAATGGTGTGGATGTTCCTATCTCCATCATACACTTCATCTCTAGAATCCTTGGAGAACGAAAATCATCTCCAAAACCCTAAAATTCAAAAATTTTAAAACTATAAAATAAATGAAGATCTAGATCTAATTTTATAATAGAACTTTTGAACTTAAATTTATAACTTAAACATATAAGTGAAAAATTGAATACTTGTGATGGTGGATTGGGCACATCTCCTAAGGGTGGCTCCGAAAGAAAATCTCCAGAAACCTAAAATTTAAAAAAATTAAGATTGTAAAATAACTCAAGATCTAGATCTCATTTTTTAATGGAACTTTTGAACTGCAATATATAGCTTAAAAATATATTTAAGTGAAAAATTGGTCATACTTGTGATGGTGTATTTGGCACATCTCCTAAGGAAGAAGAAGGTACCTCCATCGCAAAAACATGAGACGAAATCAAATCTGTTAACATTTAATTATATACATGAACATGTGTACACAATTATTTATTTTAAAAATATGTCATCATGTTCCGATATATAATACTAGATTAAAATAATTGTAGATCATCATGTTCACTATAAAAACACTAAAAAGTGCCAACATATCATGTTTATTGTGAGAACCATATTGATGGTGTGATTGATGGTGAGAACCATCTTGATTGTGTGAACGTGAAGCTTCAATCGTGATATTAACATCTTCGTTCATCAAGCGTGAGAACTGCAAATGGTGTTCACATATATGATACATTTTTGTTAGATTAACATATACAAATAAATGTATTTATATGTATTTATTAAAATTTTTACATGTGTTAAAATAATCACCCTAACCATTAACACATATCAATCCCATGTCCTCTTCGTCATGAATAATTAGGTCCTGCCAACCATTGCGAAAATTATTTACTTACATTTTGAGATCTCCAACACTCATGTTGTCAATATCATCATCTGTATGATACACAAAATTAGCACGTGCATTCTCTCGTGCTTTTTGTTGATTCATACAAACATCAATTACACCAAATCCACTCTGAACATTATCAATGATGACATCCCTTGCTTCTTGACTAATTTGAGAATTGACATCCATCTCTGATCGCAATTTTTCCACACGAAGAGGTCAACTAACCAATGGTGGCTCGGGGTGAGGCAACTCAGCATCATACTTAGCACCCCTACGGTCACATAATCGACCTTTCCCAGGACTAAAAAATTCAGAGGGATGGTCATATAATTGGGTTTCATTCCCCAAAAAAATTCTGCATAAAATAATTTTGCAAAATAATTAGGAACCTTATCGTTCCATGGTAGTATTCCATAGGCAGCAAGGTTCCTGTCATACAAATGGCTAGCTATATCAAGGTGCATTAAATATTCACCTTTAGCATCTTTCTTTTCAGCCCTTCTTTGAAATTAAACATAGACTTGGCCATTTATGTTGTAACTCTTTGTTTAACAACCTCCCATGTATCGAGACCCATCAACGTTTCATTTATTTTTCTCATCACTTCTACAAAATTATTAGTGGTTGGCCCAAGCGTTTTGTACACATATACAAGTCTGCTTAAAGAGTGAGTAATTATTTCTAAGATTTCTCGACCCTCAGTAGGGAGTTTCAAAGACACAAGATCTTTCTTCAATATTGAATAAATATGTTGAAACCTTTGTAATGTGCATTAATGGATGTTTGTTTCCCAAGGTATATCAGAAATGTCAGATAGATAAATCGTGGTTGGTCTTAAACCTTATTCTTGAATAACACGTTTTGTCTTATGTCTTTTTGGAGCAACATTTTCACCCTCTGCATCCATATATAAAATTTTGTATAAATAAAAAAACATGTGAACAAATTTGTACAAATTGAATGAAAATAATATTCAAATTGATGGCCACCTCGATATGGTTGGCCAACATCATGCCCACCCTGAGACCTTTGAGAACCAGAATGACCCCTGATTGGTTGAGAACCAACACAACCACCCATTGGTTGGCCTTCGGGGGAATGCATATCACCACCTTCATGAAATTGACCACCACTTATTTGATGTGCCTCCAAGGGAATGTGTACCATCACCGACCTCACACGATGACAGGGAAGCTTCATAAAAAAATATGAATTTATAATCAATTGAAAAATACATTCATACATATAAATACATTTACATATGATTGATTAAATTGCATGAACCATACCATGATTGCATGAACCATAGCCATGATCCATTGATGGAGTAGATACACTTGTCCTCCTAACTCCTAAAAGTAAAAATTGAAATTGTTTAAAAACTAATTTAACTCACAAAATTGATTAAAAAAAAATTCCATATGTATACATGTATGTAAATGGGGATAAAATTATATATATAGTCAATAAAAAATTAATTCCACATGTATACATACATGTATGTATGGAGATAATATTATATATTCAAATTTCATTTAAAAACATACACATTTAATATAAATACCATGAACATCCCTCGATCCATGATTCTCCTCTCTTGTAGAGGTATGGGATTCTATTGAGCTTCACCTTTCATCCTCCATGATATATATGGATATCTACAGTGGACATTTACAATTATTTTTAAATCACTATATAAAATAAATTCAAAATATTTCAAAAAATTAATGTAATTTAGTACAAAAATTATGTAAAACACAACTTTCAAAGGACAAATTGATGTGTGAATGAATTTAAACGAGAATTTGTTGAAGTCCTCACATTTTAATTTTATAAAAATTCAAGGTTCACCAAGTTGCACTTACATGGTGGGATAACACTTGGTATATAATTGAAAAAAACACATGGTCATTAAAAATGACGCATTTATAAGTAAAATACACACACATATCAAAGATATGTTACAATGTCCATCAATAAATTTTGAAGGAGAGTATATCAACACTAATTCATCTTTGAGAGATGAATCTTGAATTGGGATTGCCCCGTATAATAATAATTCATCTATTAATTCATCTTTGAAAGATGAATCTTGAATTGACATTGCCCCACACAATAGTTCACCAGACATCTTATTAACATTTGCACAATGTTTTATACTAAAAAATTGAAATTTTCTAACAATATTGTTTGCTTTTCCATGCAATTTTTTTACCATCTCCTTCTTAACTTGGTACATGCCTTTCATTTGGTTGCACACAAGTTCGAAATTGGTGAAATCTACAATTCCATTTGATCCATACTCCCTAGTTGTTCCCAAGCCTTCTATCAATGCAATATAATATGCCTCGTCGTTTGTTGTTCTTCCTAGTATATTCATTTTCCTTTGGAAGACCTTGTTAGTCGCAATATTGCAAAGCACATATGTAATCACTTATGTCCCTGGATTGGGATAGCAAGAAACATCTATGCATAATGTCCATTTTCAACCATATTTAGTGGTGTTTTTTATCCCTGAAAAAACAAATTCAATAAAATATATTAAACTGACATTTATTGCAAATGCATGGGAGAAAGTACATGTACACGGATTTTCTTAAAGTTTATGGGTGAAATTACATGTACATGGTTCCCAAAAGAACTAGAAAATTCCTTAAAGTTTATGGGATAAATGGCATGTACATGGTTTCCAAAAACACTAGCATTTTCCTTATTGCAAATGCCTTAAATTTTATTCCTTATTGGAAATGCCTTAAATTTTATTGCAAATGCCTTAATTTTTGTGGGATAAATGGCATGTACATGGTTGAGAAAAATGACATGTACATGGTTCTCAAAAACACTAACAAATGCCAGCCTTAAATTTTATGGGAGAAATAACATGTACATGGTTGGGAGAAATGACATGTAAAGTAAAGTTTGCCTTAAAGTAAATTTTTCCTTAAAGTTTATGGGAGAAATGACATAGAAATGAAATGTACATGGTTCCAAAAACACTAGAAAATGCCTTAAAGTTTATGGGAGAAATGACATGTACATGGTTATCCTTAAAGTTTTCCTTGAGTTTATGGGAGAAATGGGAGAAGTGGCATGTACGTGGTTATCCTTAAAGTTTGCCTTAAATTTTATGGGATAAATGACATATAAATGAAATGGACATGGTTCCAAAAACACTAGCAAATGCCTTTAAGTTTATGGAATAAATGACATGTACATGGTTATTCTTAAGTTTTCCTTGAGTTTATGGGACAAATGGGAGAAATGACATGTAGATAGTTATAATTAAAGTTTTCCTTAAATTTTATGGGAGAAATGACATAGAAATGACATATACATGGTTCCAAAAACACTAGAAAATGCCTATGGGAGAAATGACATAGAAATTACATGTACATGGTTCCAAAAACACTAGCAAATGACTTAAAGTTTATGGGAGAAATGACATGTACATGGTTATCCTTAAAGTTTTCCTTAAATTTTATGGGAGAAATGACATATAAATGGCATGTACATGGCTCCAAAAACACTATCAAATGCCTATGGGAGAAATGACATAGAAATGACATGTACATGGTTCCAAAAACACTAGAAAATGCCTTAAAGTTTATGGGAGAAATGACATGTACATGATTATCCTTAAAGTTTTCCTTGAGTTTATGGGAGAAATGGGAGAATGACATGTACATGGTTATCGTTAAAGTTATCCTTAAAGTTTATGGGAGAAATGACATAGAAATGACATGTATATGGTTCCAAAAACACTAGCAAATGCCTTAAATTTTATGGGAGAAAGGAGAAATGACATGTACATGATTTTCCTTAAAGTTTGCCTTGAGTTTATGGGAGAAAACCTTGAGTTTATGGGAAAAATGACATGTACATGGTTTTCCTTAAAGTTTTCTTTAAATTTTATGGGATAAATAACATAGAAATGACATGTACATGGTTCCAAAAACATTAGAAAATTCCTTAAAGCTTATGGGAGAAATGACATAGAAATGACATGTACATGGTTCCAAAAACACTAGAGAATTCCTTAAATTTTATGGGAGAAATGACATAGAAATGACATGTACATGTGGTTCCAAAAACACTAGCAAATGCCTATGGCAGAAATGACATAGAAATGACATGTGCATGGTTCCAAAAACACTAGCAAATGCCTTAAATTTTATGGGAGAAATGACATGTACATGGTTATCCTTAATGTTTTCCTTGAGTTTATGGGAGAAATGAGAGAAATGACATGTACATGGTTATCCTTAAAGTTTTCCTTAAAGTTTATGGTAGAAATGACATAGAAATGACATATACATGGTTATCCTTAAAATTTACCTTGAGTTTATGGGAGAAATGAGAGAAATGACACGTGCATGGTTATCCTTAAAGTTATCCTTAAATTTTAAGGGATAAATGACGTAGAAATGACATGTAAATGGTTCCAAAAAAAAATAGAAAATGCCTTAAATAAAGTTTGCCTTAAAGTTTATGGGAGAAATGACATAGAAATGACATGTACATATCATTTTCCTTAGAATATGTTAAATTAAAGTTGTGGTTTGTCTTAAAGTTTATGGGAGAAATGACATGTACATGGTTTGGCTTAAGTTACAACCATGGAGTGATGTTGTCATCCAAGGATGAACATTAGCCAAGAAAACCAAGTATGTGCATAAGTTTAAACTGATATGTTTATTTATGAACTTAATTAAAATAAATACACTGCTAGAAATGAATATATAATGATAGGTTCTACAAGATGGATGTAGACTAATGTTTACTCTATGCATGTATGTCTAGTGCAACTATTGTGTGACTGTGAAAGTTGTGTGAAGACAATTATCCTAGAACTGAATATATAATGATAGGTTCTAGAAGATGGATGTAGACTAATGTTTAATATATGCATGTATGCATGTATGTCTGGTGGACTTGTTGTGTGCATGTGAAAGTTGTGTGAAGACAATTATGGAGGTAGACTAATGTTTAATATATGCATGTATGTCTGGTGCAGTTATTGTGTGCATGTGAAAATTGTGTGAAGACAATTATCCTGCACACAGAAATGAAAATATAATGATAGGTTATACAATATGGATGTAGACTAATGTTTAATATATGCATGTATGCATGTATGTTTGGTGGAGCGGTTGTGTGCATGTGAAAGTTGTGTGAAGACAATTATCTTGCACACTAGTATTATTCATGATAGGTTCTACAAGATGGATGTAGAATAATGTTTAATATATGCATGTATGCATGTATGTCTAGTGGAGCTATTGTATGCATAAGTACATTACCACAAGCGACAATATTAAGTTCTTGGGAGAAGAAATTAAAAATCAAGTAATCAATATAAATCTATATCTCAATAAATATCATATCAATATTAATCTCATTGCATATCCAAGTATGCTAAAAATAAAAAGGCCTCAAAAAATTTTACATAATCTAAGAACTTCAGAAAATTTTCAAAATGTTAAATCTATTTCTAAAAAAATATTTTTCAAAATGTTAAATCTATTTCTAAAACAATGTTTCAGTGTATTAACCAAAAATAAAACAATTACATTATACCAAGTATCTAAATTGTTAACCAATTTATTATGATAAAAATTAATTTGAACCTCGTGACTATTATATGAGGGTGATGATGTTGAGATTTAGGGGATCAATATTTCTCATGATTGGGTTGTTGTCTCTGGTGTTGCTTCAATGTTGTGCACATGGCAGCTCAACTTCAACAACTATAGATCAGAATACCTTCAATGTTGTTTACCATTAGTACTACCGTAATTAACATTAAGCTGCTTAATACATAGTCTTACACTACAAGGAAAAGACCCTATAGTAGATGCTTTTGAGGAACCCCTTATAAAAATACCCCATACATCCATTTCTAGCGGACGTTACTAGAGGAGGTTGGCGGGTAGAGGTTTCTGCGGATGTTTTCCGCTCGATGCGCTTATCATTCAACATCGCACCGGTGTGCACAAAACATTGGCACATAGAACACTGTGAACTCTGTACACACCTGCCCGATGCATTGTATTACTATAGAGCACCAGTGCTTCACAAATATTTCGTGCTGGTGCATCATAAAACACCGCGCCAAAACTGAAATCGCCATGTGCAGTATTAAGAAATCGCATCAGTGCATCATAAAAAATCATGCAAAAACAGAAACTGATCAGTGCGTTCGTGAGAAACAGCATCGGTGCTCTTATAAACCAGGCGCACTAGAAAAGGGTTAAATAAATAAAAAAATTACGGCAAAAAAACTGGATTTTTCACTTTTTTCAGTGCTCTAGAGCTGTCAATTACCGGTGGGCTCTACAGAAAGCACCGATGCACACAAAAAATTGACACACTGGACATTGTGTGCTCCATACAGACCCACTTGGTGCATCCTATTACTGTAATGCATCGGTGCTTCACAACTCCTCCACGCCGGTGCATCATAAAACACTGCACCAAAACAGAAATTGCCCTGTGCGGTGTTAAGAAATCGCACCGGTGCATCATAAAACATCGCACCTAAATAGAAACGTATGACGTGTTCGTATGAAATAGCACTGGTGCACCTATAAGACGCATGAACCAGAATAGGGTTAAATAAAAAAAATATTACAGCCAAAAAACTGCATTTTTCACTTTTATACTCTCAATCATTAGTGTGCTCTACAAGGGAAAGCACTCGTCACACAAAACATTGACACATCGAACACCATGCCCTCTGTACACACCCACCCAATGCATTCTATTACTATAAAGCACCGATACTTCCTGACTATTCCAGCCCAATACATCATAAAACACTGCGCCAAAATAGAAACAACCCGGTGTGGTGTTAAGGAACCTCCTTGGTGCATCATAAAACAAAGCGCCAAATCTGAAACTGCCTGATGCGGTCTTAAGAAATTGCACTGATGCACCTGTAAAACCTCGTGCACTGGAACATTGTTAAATAAAAAAAAAAGTATGGACAAAAAACCACATTTTTCAATTTTCTTAGTGCTCCAGAGCTCTCAAGCACCGGTTCAATTTCTCCTTCTCTGAGCCGCCCTGACATTGGTGCTCCCATTGCACCCATTGCATGCACTGCTGTTGTGCATTGGCCACCAATCTCCAGCTTGCATTTTGCAAAACGTTGGGAAATTTTTCTTTTGCAAATTCTACAGCCAATATTCCTCCTCGACGGTGAAATGTACAGGTATTTTTCTATTTTTTTCATCATTAAGCTTTTTAGCAGATTACAATTTGAAATAACCTTAAAATTAACCATTAAAAAAGATTTTTTTTTTTTTTAATCACGCGGTGCACATGATCCGTTCGACTCGCACCGGTAAGCGGTGCTGCCTATAAAATTTACAGGCCACACTGCAACCGGTGCTAACGGTATCCGCACTATGTCTGGGGCGGTATCGAAAGGCGCCCCGAATTATTTTAAAATTTAAAAAAAATTGCGGTGCGTGCATTTAGACGGTCACACCATTGACCATGGGAATAGCAATGTGGTGCGTTGACGGAAATATATGCCCCGGTGTTTGTCAGTGTACCGCATTCGTCATTCTGACAGGGTCAACGGTGTGGTTGGTTAAAAGACCGCACCGTTGACTATTTAATTTTTCAGGAAGTCGGTGCATTGACACGACTATACGCGTCGGGGCATATATTTTAGTCAGCGCACCACTCTTCTAACACCATATATAGCCAATGGTGCTTGAATAAATTTCAGGTGCACCGCATATGATGTGTTTTATGTCATCTCGAGCACTCCCTCCGGTGCGCTAAAAACAAAAGATGCACTGGAATTGGTGCATGACTGTTTTTTTGGCCCATCGACTGGTCTCTTTTTTTTTTTCCAAAAAAAATTATATATGTATATTCCTAAATACATGTCTGATTTAATCATTTTTTTTATTTAATATGTCAGTGATTTAGAGAGAAGAGGAGGAACAACAGCAACAACAGGTGGAGTAGTATGACATGCTTCGCTAGTGGGAGGCACGAGAGAGGGAGAGAGATGCGTACCCTTGCCCTATTACAACAGATACCCAAGGGCTCCTAAGGCAGGTAGGCCTCCTCAAGTTCTATGAGGAGGCTACTTCCCTAAAGGCCCATAGTGTGTTTTTGAGACATCTTATCCACTGGTGGAATGCCCACCAACAAGCTTTCCAGGTTCGTCCTGACCAGTGGTACACACCCACTGAGGAGGATATTTATTTCATTATAGGGCTATCAAGGAGAGGGGTGGATTTTCCCTCGTTCCCAGAGGTTCCAGCTAGTTTTGTAGCAGGAGTTAGTTAGTTTACTCCCAGAGATACATTGGAGCAGATGTATTGTCTCCTTTAGAGTTTCAGGTCCCTGGAGGTCAGTTACATATTGGTGCATTTGGTAGACAGGACGTGCAGTGCCTCTCACTTCTCATTTTGACCATTTCACACAACACCAGTGACGAGCAATGCATTAGTTGACCACTTCTATATTATGTCGATTCTTTAGTACAGGAGCCACGACTTGTGAGGTGGTCTGCCATTTTTTTGCAGTAGTTTTGTACGACCTTAGATAAATGTCATGCTCATGCACAAGGGAGGGTCAACTTCCCTTTTACTTCAGAGATTTTTGTTTATTTTTTGAGAGGTTCTAGAGATGAGGCCTACTTTTGTTCGACAGCCTCGTAGGCCGATGTTGGAGGCCCAGATGCACATGTGGGGGTAGATGTTGCCCAAGAGGGGAGAGACGATGTTTCCAGCTAGGATATCGCATGATGTATTGGACTTACTAGCCAGTGTTGATGAGCTGCATCCCTTCATTATGGTCCCCTATCTTTATGCTAGATTGGATTGGCGAGGGTGTGCCAACATCCTCTTCACAGATGACGAGTCGCCAGATGATAGAGGTAATATTACTGTTTTATTTGTATTTATTCTAACATGTTCTTTAACTTGTTTTTATTAAATTGTGTAATGAAATTGTCTAATTATTTTTGTGTACTTGTATATATTTTGCAGACATTGGCTCTTTTGATGGCGAGGAGATGTCAGAAGCGCCACATGATCCAGGTGTGGATCCTGATGACAATCAAGACATGGCAGATTCTGAGGATCATGATTAGGAGGATAGTGCAGAGAGACATTCTCCTGCTGGTGTGCCAGTACCGCCTTTTGCTAGGTGTGGCCGACTTGATACTAGATACAGGATGGAGTTAGGCGACCAAATCAGTGCATTGATGGTTGAGGTGAGCATCAGGCCCACTCATTACAGAGACATACAGGCAGGTGATAGGTTATTATAGATGTGGAGAGGCATTCCGTGCGACATGTTAGGTCTAATGCAACATGTCGTAGGAGCTACGACAACTATTACGCGAATGAGGAGGATTGTTGCAAGTTATAGGCATGGTCAAGCCATAGCACGTGATGGACAGTCCATGAGCAGTGACTCATCTCATGATCGTTCACCTTGCACTGCGCCTGATGAGCATGAGGCTCCATTAGCATCTAGCAGTCATCACGGAGATGAGGTTGGACCATCGGCCATGTCCGTTTAGCAGCCTGCAACATCCATCAGTACTAGTCATGATCATGAGTAGGCTAGACCATCAACTATTGAGGTTGCACCATTGACTGAGCAGGCCTCCACTAGTACTGTTTATATTTATGTTGTACTACCACTAGCTGATCCATCCATTAGTACTAGTAATGATCATAAGCAGGATCGACCATCGACCGTCGAGGCTGCACTGTTGACTGAGCAGGCCTCCACTAGTACTGCTATTGATGTTGTACTACCACCAGCTGATCCATGATATTTATATTACAGTTGTATATTTTTAACATTATATATATATATATATATGGTCCATGTATTTTATGTTCATGTTACAGTTGTACTTAATTTACATGGTGGTGATCATCGTGATGTGTATATTGTTACGTCATGTTAGATATGTTCATTTAATGTTTAGCTTGCAGATAGATGTGTATATGATAGCATGAGTTATTTGACATGAGATGTATATTTGATGTTTGTGTTGTGATGATGTTAATATATAATGTTAATTTGATGTTTGAATGTGTTTTTTAGTCGAATATGATGTTTGTACAATGGTTATCATGATCGTGATTTTTATTAATTAATTTAATATTAAATGACCATGATATATTAAAAATTATGTCGTGATTGTAATTGAAATTAAAATTTTAATTGTATGTAGAATTGTAAAATTATATTTGTATTTGCAATTGTAATTTTAACTGTAATTGTATGTAAAATATTTAATGTAAAATTTTAATTGTAATTGTAATGTTTAATTTATTGTGAAATGATTGTAATTGTAATTTTAATTGTAATTGTATATATGACAAATTGTAAAATTGTAATTGTAATTCTAATTGTATGTAAAATTGTAAAATTGTAATTGTATTTGTAATTGTAAATTTAATTGTAATTGTTTGTAAAATATTTGTAAAATTGTAATTGTAATTGTAAATGAAATTCTAATTCTAATTCTAAGTGTATGTAAAATATTTGTAAAATTTTAATTGTATTACTGTAAAATGATTGTAATTGTAAAATTTTAATTGTATGTAAAATTAAAATTGTAATTGTAATTCTAATCGTAATTGTATGTGAAATTGTAAAATTGTAATTCTAATTTTAATTGTAATTGTATGTAAAATATTTGTAAAATTTTAATTGTATTAATGTGAAATGATTTTATTAAAATATTTAAATTTGTAAATAATTGTAAAATAATAAATCTAGAATAATATGAATTTTTGTAACATAATAAAGTTTAGAAAATAATGCAAATAAATTCATGTACTTTAGAATTATCATTATTTTATTATGATCTTACATACAAAAAAAAGAACTTTATACAGTCCGATGAGCTTATCATCATAACATGCACCGGTGCATCTTATTACTCAGACGCACCAGTGCTTCACAATTCTTCCGCACCGGTGCATCATAAAACACCACGCCAAAACAAAACCTCGATCTTACATACCACCCCGGTGCACCTATAAAATAGCGTGCACGGAAACAGGGTTATTCTTTAAAGTGCAGTATTGGAGCAGCGGAGGGTTCGAATCACGGGCAACAATTTTTTTGAGGAGATGAGGGTTTGAACAGATGAGAGTTCCAATTTCACCTGAGAATTTTATAGCAGAGAAAATGAGTGACTCAAATAGAAAGACAGACAAAGACACTTACAGGGATGCAGAAGGCTACAGAGCTCGACAGAGTACAAAAGGAGAAAAGGAGTACAAGTTGAGACCGGTAGAGAGCATTCGGTTGAGGCCAACGATAGGTTTAAGAGGTCCCATGAGGGAGAAATAGAGAGTAGATTTGATGGCAGAGAAAGATCAATCGAGGCAATCAATAAATCCAAGAGGCACCATGAAGGGAAGGATTCTCATTCCCTTAAGGACAATAGAGAAATATCAATTGACGTTGTTGATTGGGCTAGTAGGTCCCATGAAGGGAAAGATTCTCCAGAATGTGTTTAAAAGTAGTTGGGAGTATTTTCCAAGCTTCGGTTGGCTTACATAAAATTTTACCAGCAAAGCTGATGTTGCATAAAATCACATCTTCGGCTTTCAATTGAACCTGAATGACATCTCTAACTTGTTTGAGATATGGCCTTGTTGATGAAACCAGTAAAAATTCTGCTTGTATTATAAATGGAAATACAGTGACCATTTCTGTGGGAAGAAAAGCATAGATACCTGTAGCTAACATATTTCCACTTGAAAATCAGTTTCCCATTGGAAAATCTAATGTAATAGCATATTTTGCAATGTCTTTCCTCTGCTCAACCCTATACTCATTTTCTATGGGAAACCATTGCCTCCACATGTAATAGCTACATCGTCTAGTCAAAAATCGGTATTCTTCTCCTAACAAATGCAGAATGAAATTCTCGTTGTCATTGCACCCAGAGCATTTCCTTTCTGTAGATTATATGTAGTAATTGCTGGCAGGCCATCCGTCTATCTGCAGATTATATTCTAAAATATATTGGTTGCAAATAGTTAAGCGCCAATTATAATAGGTTCACATGCCACAATTGCCCACTTGGGCCCTATAGTATTGCATCTTCACACGACCCACATTACATTCTCTCAGATAATCAGTGGGGACCTCCTGCAATAAGCAAAATGCATTGGAAGAATAGTTGTTTCCATCAAGAATTTATCCAATTCCATTTCTCAATTTTAATTCTAATTATAATTCTCAAGAATAAACAAAATTCTAATTCTCAATTTCTATGGTTGGAGTTCACTAAATTTTGGTGTACACAACTAAAAGTAATTTCAGTGCCTTAACCGCAAATCAGTGCTATTGTACATATAACTGCACCGGTGCTGGTGCTACAAAAAGATGCACCGGTGTGGTGTTATTAAGTGACACACCGGTGACAAATAAATGCAAATAAAAAAAACGTAGCTCTATTTTATTTAAGTGAAAAAAATAAATGGAAAATTGAAAAATGGGCGGCAAAATATTTTCAAAAATGAAATTTCATAAAATAATTCTCTAAATACTAAACACTTTTCATTATTTCACTATTTTCACTAAAATTTTCAACTGTATATTAGGAGGAGACATACCTGGAACAAGAGAGCACGAGGGCACTGTGGAGTAGTGAAACACATTCGAACAAAAGTATTCGGACAATCAGAAACCAAACCTCTGGTGATTCAAACCCTGTATCATAGAATTTCAAACCATCTTGTGATTAAATTTGAGTAATTTTTTTACTTTTTCTACAGTTTTATCCATTTTTATCTTAAACCCTTCATTTTTTTGTTTTTTTACCTTTCTTCTCCCTGTTTCTGTGATTTCAAAGTTATGGATTTTCATTTGACTTGCATAGTCGTATCCCAATCCATTCGGCCATTGTGTGAATTTTTGGAAAAAATGGATTTTTTTATTATTTTTTATCGGTGCGCCCTCTGTAACCTAGCACACCAGAAAGCACACCGTGCAAGTACTGTGTAATAAAAAATTTGAAAACAATTTTTTTAAATCAGTGCACCATATTTGAAATAGGGCTTTGGTGATCCATCTTACGAGGATAGCACCATACGGTCTATTACACTGTTTGTGCGGTGTGTTTATAATACCACACACACCATATGGTCTATTATACTATTTTGTGGTGTGTTTTTAATACCCCCACGCACCAGGGGTGGTGCGTACATCATGAAAGTCACACCGGTGCCTTGAGATTTATTTTTTACATGTAAAGTTGACAATTTATTTATAAATATATTAATGAATGATATGGTATAGGTTTCAGAACGATAAAGAAATCACTGACAAGAGATCAAGTAACAAAAATGCTGATAACACATCAAGAAAATAAAAAAAGGCAAGTTCTTTGTAAATTCTTTATAAAAAATATTATTTTTGAACTATATGTAAGTTTAACTAAAATGTCTGTTTACTGTGTATCATGTAGAGCCAAAAAATGATGAAGCTCGATAAGATTATTTCTGATCTAGGATCAAAAGAGCATAAAAGCTTGATGGAAAAATTGGAAAAGGATGAATCGAGTGAATAAAAAAATACTATCAATCCAATATGAGTTTCTTTTTTTAATTATCATTAATAATATACTTAAAATTATTAGATAACATGTGTCAAAAAACCTATTAATTTGCATCTGTTTAATGTTCTACAAGGACCAACAACTCAAAAAAGGAATGTTGTTCTAAGAAAAGAAAAAAAATAGAACATGCAAATGAAAATAAATTGCTCCTTGACTCATCTGGAGTGGTGCTGGAAGTTAACAAAAGGGGGAAAAACTTTTACAAAAGTTTGAGGGATCTAGTGGAATGAATGTATAGACGTTCTTTCCACTTATAATACAAAAATAAATCCAATGATTCCAAGAACCAAATTCTATCTAAACTACAGGAAGAGTTTCCAGAGAATTGGTCAATGAGACATGTCAGAATTTTAATAGCAAAAATGTTCAAAAACAAAAAAGAAGGAATGAAAAGGTAATATTCCTTTAAATGTTTGTCTAGAATTATTTATAAATATCACTTTTGTTATATTTAATTTTCATATATAAATATAAAAATTAAATATTTTATTGTCATGTTAAATTTTCAGAAAGATTATGAAAATATCAAAAGATGAACGACATGATATCAGAAATATGGCAGTAGGAATGTCCAAAAAGGTGTACAAGGACATGGTCAAAGAAATGGACAAAATTGCATCACAGGAGAAGCCATCTCAACAACGAAGTGCTTCAAATGTAATATGTAATCATTGAATAAGTTCGATCATTAGGTACAATAAATAAACAATTTAGCATTAAATATTAATTTTCAAGAATTTTCTTGCAGAAAAGAAAAGAAAATCGAACCCATTCAACACATAAAATAGGATGACAAGGAAGAAAAGGGTTGATATCTAAGTTTGTGAGTAATTGTTACTTCCTTATAACAACTTTACTAGATTTCATTTTTGTATTTTTTAATTTGTTTTACAAAAATCATCATTGAATGTCTTCAAACAGGTGTTAACATATAAAGAAGAACCATCAGATGAATTGATTGAAATTGGGTTAAATATGGGTTGTGAGTAGATTTGGCATATCAAAAATTAATTGTGGAATTTGTAAGCATGTATCGATCTTGTTTTACTTAGCTCCGTCTATAATTAAGAGAAAAAAAAATATTTTATATTAAATATATGATTTGTTATGGGGTATAAAGCTTGCAAGAAACAAAGTATGGAACTGCGGCAACAGATGTAATTTTGAAAGATGGCATGATACATGGTTTTGAAAGAATGTGTTTAGTTTATGAGTCAATTGTTGCTATGGTACGCCATTTTTATTTTCAATTTACATTGATGTATATTATTTAATATTACAATTTTCGTTATTATCACCAATTTATATACACTCATTTCAATTTATTTTTATGTTTGTAGATGGAAGGTGAAGAAGAAGAAAACAATCAACCATGAACAAAACATTCCTGAAAATAACCCAAGTCATGGAAGTAGCTCTAGCAGTGATAGTAGTTTAAGCAAATGATGATGATCAATATGTTTGGATATCAAAGCAAGGCGTTTTATTTTTTGAAATATGTTTGTGAAATTAAACATTTTGTTTAATGTAATGGACATAGTGTCCCAAATGAAAGACAAAGGGATACCAATAATTGTCCCATTTTGTATGGTAAAGACTGTCTTATTCATATATATATCATAAAATATGTTTTAATTTATTCTATTGCGTTCTCCATTGTTGCTATTGTGTTCTCCATTGTCGTTCTCAAATGCACTAATAAAAATTTAATTCATATGAATATTGTTGTAAGATATATACATGTCGACTTTTGATGAATAATGAATTTAAAAAAACCACAATAATTATGATATGATATAACAAATTAATCCAAACATCACATTCAAATGCATCAATAAAAATTTAATTAATATGAATATTTTTATAAGATGTGTCGACTTTTGATGAATAATGAATTTAAAACAATCACAATAATTGCACTGTCACAGGTCGAAGTTTCTAAAAAATACAAAATGAAAATCGGTGTGTGTCAGTAACTGTACACCGGTGCATTTGTATTATGAAGCACTCTCGTGCATTTCTACAACCTATGGGCACCAAACAAGTACCAAAATCAATTAAAAATATTGGTGCGTTTGTGTGGTATGAAACATCGGTGCGTTTATTTGTCTATATGCACCAATGCCATTGTATAATCTATGGGCACCGCACGAATACCGATAGCAATGATAAATATCGGTGTGTTTCTGTGATATTGCGCACCAGGGAATTCATGTGTCTATAAGCACTGGTGCATTTGTATGACCTATGGACGCCGCATGAATATCGATACCAATTATAAATATCAACGCCTTTCTGTGATACTGTGCACTGGTGTATTTCTATAAGTCTATGCACCAGTGTGTTGAAACGACCTATGGGCATCGTCCAAATCCCAAGACCAATTAGAACGGCCCCATGCGTTATATCACCAACACTACGCCTGGTGTAGTTTTATACCTTAATGGCCTGGTGCATTCTCCTTTGATTGCCTCGAGGCACCTTCTACATGTACTCATTGGTGCGTTAAAGATAGAGTAGCACACCGATGAAAAAAGCATCTGTAATAACCTCTGACTTCCCATTTTTTCTTAGTTGTGTTGAATTTTCATTAAAAGCTCTGCCAAAACCTCAGTAACCATAAACGGATGTTGTAGCAAATGTTTTTTTGACAATTGTGGCCAATTTTATAACACTAAAAACCTCTTTTATAACCTCCGCTAGAGGGTATTTTCCTTGTTGTGTTAGTTACCTATATGATTGTAACTCTTAATGGGAAGAGATCTAATAGATAAGTATAATAGAAGAAGTAAGGTTAAATATGCAGTCAACATTTGGTAAAAATTTCTTGAATCCCTCAACGACAAAAATAAGGTGCTATTGTTGAAGGTCCTTTACGGACATGTTGAAGATCATATATGGAAGAATTTAGCTTAGTCACTGTTAAGGGTGGTAGGGTGGAGATAGGCTGAGGATTGTAGCCCTCAACAAATAAAAGTATTAGTGTTCTGGAAGTGTTGGTTCGCAGTGAGTTCGTGCTCATAAGGTAGGGTCGGTTCCATGTGAGTTTGTGCTCAAAAGACAAGATTGGTGTATTGAAAATATTGGAGTCCTTAGCTAGTTGGTGTCAACATATTTCCGAGTCGATGCTCATAAAGCTAATGAGATTGGTGTCTCAAGCAGGTTTCATCCTGCTAGCTGTTGTAAACATTGAGTTGGTGCCCATTGAATTAATAAAGAAATTTTCTCCTTTTTCAAAATTCTGTGTATTATGTATTATTTCTGTTTTTTCATTCATTGTTGATTGGATCATGTGTTAATGAATATAAATGAATAAAATGAAAAAAAAAATCTTGATTACTAATTCACCCCCTTCTTAGTCACTATTAAGGGTGGTAGGGTGGAGCTAGGTTGAAGGTTGCATCCCTCAAAAACTAAAATTATTAGTGTTCTAGAAGGGTTGGTTTCCGGTGAGTTATTTCTCATAAGATAGGGTCGGTTCCCTATGAGTTGGTGCTCACAAGACAAGATTGGTGTATTGAAAATATTGGAGTCCTTGGCTGGTCGATGTCAACATATTTATGAGTTGGTACTCATCAAGATAATGAGATTGGTGTCTCAATCAGGTTTCATGCTACTAGCTGTTGTAAACATTGGGTTGGTGCCCATTGAATTAATAAAGAAAGTTTCTCCTTTTTCAAAATTTCGTGTACTATGTATTATCTCTGTTTTTTCATTCACTGTTGATTGGATAATGTGTTAATGAACAGAAATGAATAAAATGAAAAAAACAAGAATTTTCCTTTGCGAGAATAATTATTCTTGAATCAACAAGGAAAATAAGGAACATAAAGGAAAAACATGAACACAAAAGGATAATAACCTAGTTAATTATGGTTTTTTTGTCTACTTGGAATTTCAGAGACAATGAGACAGGGAGAAGATGAGGCTTCAAAGAGCAGACATCGAGACGATGAGGCCGCAATGAGAAGACAATGAGACGAGAAGGCCACAACAAGCATACAACAAGATGATGAGGTAGAAGATCGTTGAGGACGTAGATTACAAATAAACTGTGAACACAAAAAAAAAAATTAAAAACAAAAAGAAAACAATAAACAAAAAAATAAATAGAGCATAACTAGAGCATAAAATTCTCACCTCCTCACCCCTGCAACAACAAACATAAACACGAGCAAGCAAATATACAATGAGGTAGAAGATCACTGAGGATGTCGTTGAGGACACATACTACAAATAACCTACAAATACAGAAAACAAAAATTAAAAGAAAAAAAACCAATAAAAAAAAAACAAAGGATAACTAGAAAACAAACCTTCTCACCTCCTCGCACCTGCAACATCAAACACAAACATGAGCATACAATGAGACGATGAGGCAGAAGATCTCTGAGGACATCGACGAGGATGCAGATAAATTAGATAGACAACAACGGTAACAAACAGAAACAAATCCGAAACTTGTTGCGGTATGGGGGCCGGTATATCTATAGGAAAAATTCGACCGATTTTTTTTGCCTCTTTTCCCATCTCTGACCAAAAATCTATTTACCCACACCGTCAATGTAAACGGAAACATTAGTTCAGCTGAATTAATTTCAAAACTTCGCCCAAAATTTATAACAATTCGGCCGAACTTTTATAAAAGTTCAGCCAAACTGTTCGGAAAATGAAATTTCTGATTGTGTTTCTCATGAAAGTGTAACTCACCTTCGCATTTTTACCCACTTCCATTACATTAATTTCCATTCACAAATCTTGAGGGGAAACATTATAAGAAAATTCAATAGAAAAAATAATAGAGTCTGCTTTAAATACCAAAGAGTTAGAAAATTGTTTAAAGAATTTAAATTAATAAGAGAATAGGAAAACATTCATGAGATTCATAATTATTATTTAAAATTCCCCAAACAATAAATGAGATTCACTCTCCAAAAATTTCTTTATCAGAGTAAAAAAAAAGTTTGCATATATGAACAAAGTTAAATTCCTAGAGCACTTGACAAAATCTCGATGCATAATTCAAATGTAAAGGCATTCATCCCTAAGGGACTTTTATTGGCATAACATGGGCCAATTAACTTATGGGTACTCCCCCTTACACCCTAAAACTAGAGGATCAAAGAGTGGGAAAAAAGTGGGGAAGAAAATTCACAAATGTGTAGAAGGGTGAAGTGTAGAATGACCTGATATGATCACTATTTATCTCCCTTTCTCTCGCTATATCTCTCTTCATCCCTCTATCTCTCTTCTTCCCTCTCTATCCCTCCTCCATCACTATATCTATATCCATCTCTCTCTCTCTCTCTCTCTCTCTCTCTCTCTCCTTGTCACTTCGTCATTGTTTCTCTCCCCTATCATCATCTCTCCCTTTCTCTGCCTCTCCCTCTATCTAACTGTATTCTCCATCCTCTACTCTCTCCATCCCTTTCTATCTCCTTCTCTCTCACTGTTTATGTCCACCTCTCTCTCTCTCTATCTCACTCTCTTCTTCCAATCTCTCCATATCTATCTCTCCTATCTCAATCTCACTCCCCACCTTATCTCTCTCCTTCCTCCTCATATCCTTTTCTCTCCCCCCCCACTCTCTATCTATGTATTTCAATTTACATATTCGTCTATGTCTCCCTATATATTATTCCATATTCGTATCTATCTCATTCCCTCTCTCCTTATATCTCTCTCCCCTTCACCCCCTAACTATTTATATCCCTCTCTCCCCCATCTCTTCCTCTCTCTATCTCTCTCTACCTATCACACACTATATTTGTATCTAATTTCTTCCCTCTCTATGCTTATACCATCTTTGTACACTCTCTCCATCCGTATCTCTCTCCTTCTCTCTCACTCTCATATCCACTCCTCTCTCTCCCCTTCCCTCTTTATCTCTCACTTTTTCCACTCTCTTCCCCCTATCGCTCTCCTCTATCCCCAATCACTCACTCTCTCTCTCTCTCTCTCTCTCCCCCTCCCCCTCCCCCCCCCCCTAATAAATCACTCTCTCTCTCTCTATCTCTCTCTCTCTCACCCTATATCTATTTATCTACATTTACATATTTTTTAGGTGTCTCTATATATCAAATTCCCTCATTGTCTCTATATTCATCCCTCTCCTTTTCTCTCTCTTCCTCTGTCCCAAATATCTCACTCTCTCTTCTCCTCTCCCTCTTTCACTCCCTATCTCTCTCTCTCTACCTCTGACACAATAATATTTGTCTCTTATTCTTCCCTATCTCCCCCAAAATTTTCCCCTATGCTTCTTCCCCCATTGTCTCTCCCCCCTCCTTCTATATCTTTATTTCCCTATCCATCACTCCCTCACCATCCCTATCCCTTTATCTTGCATCACACACACCCTCTCTTTTCCTCTCTCCCCTTATTTCTATATATCTCTTCCGCCCTCTCTCTCCTTCCAAATTTATCCTTTTATCCCTCCTTGTCATCTTATCTATCTCTCTGCATCTCTATCACCACCCCTATCTCTCTCTCTCTCTCTATACACCTCTCTCTCTCAATATTATTCCCTATATTTCTCTCCTTCTCTATCTACCCTCTCCCTCTCTCCTATATCCCTATATTTATTTGTTTCTTCCCCCTCCATTCTATCCATCCCTCTATATATAATTCTATCCCACTATCTATCTCCACATACACCGTCTTCTTCCCTCTCTATATCTCTATTCTTCCACTCCCACTCCCCCTCTCTCTCCTTCCTCCATGTCTCCTTCCCTCTCTCTCTTTATCTCCCCCTACCCTCAATCTCTCTATTTACATTTATATAGTCAATTATGTCTCTCTATCTCTTATTTCCTCTTTGTATCTATCTCCATCCCTCTCTCATCTCTCTCCCCCTCACTCACTCACACTATCTCTCCCTCTCTTTCCCATCACTCTCTCTATATTTTCCACTCTTTCTCTAGACTCTCTATTTGTATCTCTCTTCTTCCATATCTCTCCCCGCACTTTCCCCATCACACAACTTTTTCCCCTCTATCCAACCCCATCTATCTCTATAAATTTCCCTCCATATCTTCTTTTCAATTTGTTTCACCACCTCACTGTCCCTCTCTCTCCATATTTACCTATCTATATCCATATTTACTTCTACCTTTCTCTATCTATCTATCCATTCCTACCCTCTAAATTTTTTTCTATGACTCGGCATATCTTTCTCTCTCTCTCCCCCCACCAATATCTCTCGCACTCTCTCTTTTTCCTCCCTCCCCCCCCCTTCTAGTTATATATCTATCCCTCCCTTAGTCACCCCATTTTTCATAAAAAACCCCCATATCTCTCTCTATACACTCCATCTCCCTTATCCTTATATATCTCTCCCTCCCCCACTCAATGTCCCTCCCTCCCCCACTCAATGTCCCTCCCTCCTCCTCTTTAATTGCCTTCCCACTATGTTATCTCACTATCTCTCACTCTTCCTCTCTCTTCCCCCTCCACTATTTCCATATCTCTCTCTTTTTCTCTTCCTACCCATTCTTAATCAATTTCACAATCTCTCTCTCTCTCCTCCCTCTCTTTCTCTTAATATGTCATTCACAACATCCCCTTGAAACATTCTCTCTCTCTCTTACTCTTTATGTCAATCAAAAATATCTCCCTCCCTCTCTCTTCCCCTCACTCCTTCCTTATCTCTCTTGATTTTTGAATCTCACTCAGTCTCTCAAATATCTCCCTCCCTCTATCTTCCCCTCCCTCCTTCCTTATCTCTCTTGATTTTTGAATCTCACTCAGTCTCTCCCCTCACTCACAAAATCATTATTCCTCACCCGATGCTCTCTCTCTTTGTCTTTCTCTCTTCATTTTCTCCTCAATAATTTCCCACCAACTTATTATTCCCCACCCCTCACTCTTTATTTGCCTCTCTCCTTATTTATCTCTTTATCCCCCTTTGCCCCTATATCCCTCCATCTCTCATCCTCTCCATGTTGAAGCTTGTAATATCTTCCAAATCTATTCTACATAGGATTTTCATCTTGGCATGTAGGATATTATTTTTTTCCTACATATTCTCATCTTGGATGCTCTTAAGATAATAGATTGTCTCTTCGAGATGAGTGCATTTGTTTTTTAGGGCAACTATTTCTTCCTTATGGCCCTCCAACTGCCACTTCAAGGATGAATTCTCATATTTTACTTGGAAATTAAAGTATTGAACTATTTCCCTTAGTTTGTCATTCATGAGCTTATTAGCTATACATATTTCAAATTTATCATTTTGTGAGTTGTTTCTAGTGGATTCAGATCCACTGTTGGTTTCCAGGGAGACTTCTGGTCAATCTAATGATGGAGAGAGACAGAGAGATGCTTCCTATGTGATTTGGAAGAAAAGTGAGCTGCTTTTTCTTCCAAATACACTCGTTTGATTGAATGGGAGGAATTTTCAAGAGATCTACTGATATGCACAGAGATATGGAGCTCACACCTCTTAAAGAAATATGCCAGAGCAAAGTGCACAAAGATGAATCAGAGGGAGATTTTGGAGTAAGATCTGCAGAGCTACGTAAAGATTAGGAACTTGCACAACTGAGGATAGAGGAAAATTTGTATAGTATATATCGATGTCAACACAACAAGGTGTATCTGATGGTGGGAGGTGAGGCTAGGAGTGCTAGGAGGGAGAGGAGGGATCGATCGAGCAAAGCAGTGTAGATAGCACATATTGCAAGGAGAGAGCACGATGGGAGGAGGGAGAGCTCAGGGCGTAAGAGCTCAACAAGGTTGAATATGAACGAGGAAGGGTGGAACATACAACAAGGATATTGAGGTTCGGGCGAACTTGACAAGGCACACAGTCACAAAATCGGTGCAGGCAGAGGCGAGTGGAGTTTGATCAATCCTGAGAATGATTAACATGCCAAAGACAATGCCATAATATGGAGAGGTCACGACTAATTCAGATAGGATTAAGTCATGGGATTGAGTTGACCTGTTAGGCTTGAAATTTGGGTTGTAGAGATTTCCATAATTATTCAAAATCTGAGTTGGATCACTGTTCAAACAATATTATTTTTTAATTATTTTACTAAAACTCCTCCTCATGATTCGATGTCACTATGGCAGGGGAGGGAAGCAGGGCTCGCTATAGTATTGGAGTGAAAGATAATTCATTTTGGATTCTTGTTTCTCCTTCAGGTTGAGCTACTACCAGGTTTTCCTAGTTGTCCGCACTGCTGTTATTCTATCACAATATGTGTCTGTAGGAGACATGGCCTAGATATGCTATATTTTTCCTAATTCGATTGAATATTTTCTCCATTGATGCTTTTGGAGGATTTCTCATGCTGATCATTTCTTGAATAATTATTTTTGAGTCTCCCATGATTAATGGATTCTGAATTTTCCTTTTTAAGAAACATGGAGCCTAACACTAAACAATATGCCTCAACCCTATTATTGGAGGTTTTCCCTAATCTCCATTCAAAGGTGATGAGATTGGTTCTGCCCGGATCCAGGAGAATAATTCTTGCACTAGCCCTGCCCAGGTTTTTTTGTGATGTACCATCAAAGAAGAGACAATGCTTGTTAATATTTTTCATCCATAGAATGAAATCATCCCTTTTTAATCTTATTTTCCACTTTTGGATGACTGTCTTTATTTTGGGACTACTTGTCCAGTTGCTTCTATCTATTGCAAAGCTTATCCATATCTTCTCTTCCTACTGGAGCTGGCTGCTATCCATTACTTTCAAACCTTTCATGTTTAAGAATTCTGTTGTGAGTCCCCATGTCTTTGAAATAAATTTGCCTATATTTTGTGTTTGATTTTTGAATATTTGTTGGTTTCTAGCTAACCAGACCTGCTAGCAGAGGAAAGATGGTAGGATTTCCCAAAATATTTTTATGGTGTGCTTTAGCTTCAATGAGTAGGGATATTTTTTTTCCAAGATATGAAGACATCATTAAAGGTACTTGTGAAATTTAAATCAATTTCCAATGGGCTCACTAGCTGGTGCCAAAATTCTCTCGCAGAGGGAAAATCTAGGAAGATTTTTTGGATGCTTTCTTCATCATTTAGACACATGGGACACCTTGAAGGCCCTGAAAAACCTTTCCTTTTGAGGTTGTCTGTTGTAAGCAATTTTCCTTTTAAAATATTCCAAAGGAATATTTTTACTTTGGGCGGACTTTCTAATTTCCATATTTTTTTCCATGATGCCCAATCCTGGTTATTTTGCTGAGCTTGTATGGTAAAATACCCAGATTTTACCGAGTATTATCATCCACTAGGATCCCAATTGAAGGTGTCTTAAGCCTCTTTATTAGTTGGTGTTTCTCCCTTAAGTTGAATGACTAGCGAGTCCTAGAGTTTTTTTAAATTGTGGGGCATATTGGGCGTGTACCAATCAACCCAGTTTATTTTTTACCAATGAGAGATAGAGTACAAGGTGGTCAACCCATTAGTGCACATCCAAATTTTTAATTCATGGAGAGATGCATAGGATGATAAGGGACGATTCCCCATTATTCCGTCATCCCATAAAAGAACACTTCATCCGTTTCTAGGGTGTTTAGAAGTATGATTTATGATGGTGGAGAGGAATTTTTTGACTAGCTTCTAGACTTCCGTACATGGTTTGGTTGGTTCACTTCCTTCTAGTACGAGGGTTCGATGCCAATTCATGTATTTTGAGACTAACACTTGCTTCTACCATAAATCATTCCCAGTGATAAGTCTCCAAAGAATTTTTTCCCCAAGCGCCACATTCATAATTCTAGGTAACCTAATAGATATGCCTCCCTTTTCATAAGGAAGAGTTACCTAATCCCACTTTACCAAACTGGACTTTTTGGTTTTAGTATTTTCACCTTGCCACATAAATCCTCTTATAGTGATCTCTATTTGTTTTTGGATGTTGGCTGGTGCCAAGATTGTTGCATATTGGTAAATTAGCAGTGGTGTAAGCATGGCTTTGATAACTATCACTCTGCCCACTAAATTTAGCCATTGCATTCCCAAAATTTGAATTTTTTCCCTCATTTTCTCAATTTGGGTGCTCCATAATTCTGCCTTAAAATTTTATTTTGATATAGGGAGTCGTAGATAATGGAAGTGGCTCCAATTTCCTTGCATAGGGATATATAAAATATGGGAAATAATTTTTAAGGTGCATGGGGGCATGTTTCAGCCATAGATTCTGCATTTTGCATTATTTAGCAGCCCTCTTGAAGCCTCCAAGAATTTTTCCAACACCTTTTAAAACCTTCTCGTGATAATACGTGATGCCCCTCCCATAAATAGTGTGTCATCAGTGAATAAGGAGTGGTTTATGCTTTTAACTCCTTGGGAGACATGGAGGCCAGTTAGTGATCTTTCTCTTCTTCTCTTCTCCAAAGACTGGCTTAGTGAATATGCCATTATTATATATAGAAATGGTGATAGGGGGCACCCTTGCCTCAACCCTTGAGAACTCTGAAAAAAGTGACTTGGCCTTCCATTTATCAATGGGGCAATCCATGGTTCCACATTGCATGCTCTAATGAATTCAATGATCTCATTTGAGAAACCAAATTTCTTGAGGAAAAATGTTAGGAAGGTTATAATTACTTGGTCAAATACATTCGCCACGTCTACTTTTATGATGATTCCTTGCTCTTTCTTTAACATACTTGAGTTCAAAGCTTCTTGGAAATTCAACACATTGTCAAGGATCTATCTATTTGGCACTAAACCACCGTGGTTTCCCGATATGATATCAGGAAGGAGATTCTTTATACAATTGGCTATGATCTTTGTGATTATTTTATAAGAGGAGTTACATAATGAGATTGGTCGGAATCGACTGAAGGTAGAGGGCCTTTCATCTTTTGGAATTAGAGTCAGGTAGGATGAATTAGTGAAACCACCCAACATTTTTTTCTTAAATACATTCCTTATCATTCTTGTGAGGTTATTCTTAATAGTATGCCAATTTTTCCTATAGAAGGAAATTGAAAAACAATTAGGTCCCAGAGCCTTTTCTTGGTGAAGTCCCCAAAAGACCTTTTCAATTTCTTCTTCTTCAACTTCTTGCATGAGCTTCATATTTTGATCTGTGCTTATATTGTTGGGGACATGCTATAAAAAAGTCTCATAATTTGCATTTTCTCCTCTTGTTGTTACAAGGTTTTTAAAAAGTCTATATTCTTCTTGTTTTAAATCAGTTGGAACTCTTATCTCCCTTCCCTCAATCTGCATACTATCAATACTGTTTCTAGTCCTTTGAATTTTCATTGAGTTGTGAAAAAAATAACTATTCTTGTCTCCTACTTTTAACCATAGGCTACATGATTTTAATCTCCACACGTCTTCTTTTGCTTTATGTTCTCTATAAATTTCCCAATGAAGTGCATTTCCCTAGAGTTGGCTTTCTTGTGTTTCTTCCTTGGTTTCCTTTATCTCATGAAGTTTTTCCATTTTTTTGATTAACTCAACCTTCATTTTTATGTTTTTTTGTTATTTTCTTTGGCCCAGATTTTCATTTCCTTTCTAAAAGTTTTTAATTTTGTCTCCCACACAATGTAAGGAAAACATTATACTTTTTGAGAGAATACTTCTACAATTTCTTTTTCTTCAGATCCTCATTTATATTCCATGTTGGGAAGTACCTAAAAGGGATGAGCCCTTGATTCACAAAAGTCCAAAGAGAGGTAACCACTGTATTGTGATCATATGTTGTTGTATGAATAATCCTCAACATTGGATGTTGAGGATTATTCATCAAGAGAACTGGATAAAATGATGTCCTGAACTAGAATGCTATCTAGTATTTCTTTTATGTTGCTATTTCCAATTCTCTTGTTGCTCCATGTGTACTTTCCGTTGTCAGGAGGAATGTCAAGAAGATTTTAGGTTTCCATTATATTTTCTATGGAATCCATTGATGGATCTACATGTTGAACTCCTTCAAATTTCTCATCCACATTTAAAACTAGATTGAGGTCACCTCCCAATATTACATTTATGTTTTGGGCATTATTTAGAGTCTCTTTAAAAGTGTTCCAGCATAGTTCTTTCGCCCTATAATGATTTGGAGCGTATATGTTGATCATGAAGTATTACTCATTGGTGCCTATATCTTTTAATTTTGTTCTAATCCATTGTTGCTCTCTTTTTTGCTGAAGTAGCTCCCATTTTCCTTTTCTCCATAGAGTGAAAATACCATCCGAGGCCCCTATTACTTGTTGAGTTGTCCCTTCATAATTTTTTAGTTTTTTGATCATATTCTCATATTCTTGAGAACTTGTTTTGGTCTCCTGTAGCATTAGAATGTCTGGGGTTTCCATTGCTAGTATATCTTTGGTTGCATCGATTTTCATTGTTGTCCCCATACCTCGGAAATTCCAGGAAAACACAATAATTATTTATTCTGATTGGAGGCAGAGGGACCTTTCCCTTTTTGGTGATGATGGTTTTTCTCCTTGTTTCTTGAGATTTTTCCAAAGAAGGAATCCATGGGATGCTGGGTTTCCATAGCCATCACTTTTGCTATCCCTTCTTCTCTCAACTCTTTATTTGACTTTCTTCCTGTTTTTTTTTTTGTATGTTCAAGGGAGAGTAGAGAATATTTTGACTGGTTCCTTGTCAAGATTCGATCGAAAGAGGGGGGAGGTGGGATGAGAGGGATAGAGGGGGAAGATGGGGTGAGGAGAGGAGGGAGAGAGTGGTGGGGGGAGGGGAATTGGCTAGGATGGGAGGGTCTTCAAGAGGACCAAAAGGGTTGGTATTAGTGAGGGTGGAAGTAGTAAGAGGAGGGTTAAGAGGAGCAGGCCGAGGAGGAAGGGGGGCCATATTGGGAGGGAGCCATAGGTTGAGTAGTGGAGGGGGGGGCGGTAGGGGTGTTTGTTTGCTGCTTTTCTTTTTTTTATACTTATTCCCATTTAGTTACCTAAGCTTCTACTTCTTCATTTTCTTGCTTTTTCAGGCACCTATTTGAAAAATGACAATATTCATGACATACGTTGCATTTAAATGGTATCTGTTTGTAGTCTAGCAGATGTATGCACATCCATTTGTCTAATTTGATATTCACTGCCTCTGGTAAGCCTTTATTTAGGTCGAATTCTATGCATATCCTCGTGCAAGCGTGCATGTTCTCCTTTGGCTCACATCTGTCAATATACTTTCCCACAACGTTCCCTATTTCCTTGACTGATTCATCACCCCAAAAATGGAGAGGGAGGTGAGGAGGTCGGACCCAAATAGCGACTATGATTGGCACATTCAGTTTAGGGTCGAAGTTCAACATCCATATGTTAAGATAGAGGCCTCGTATGTCCATGAAATATGGACCATTTCTAAATATTAGGTATATGTCTTCCCTTGTTTCAAAGTGGAAGGTATAATACCCACTTTCACATAATCTGATAGTTATTTTCTGAGTTGTTGAAGAGGACCAGTTCCTTTCAACCCACTTCTGGACCGAGTGAGGAGATAACTAGAGGCTAGTGAACTGGCCAAACAAGTCACGTTTAGAAAGGGAGAGCGCAAATCTGCGAGGGAGGGAAAGAGGGAGAATGATATTTGGAATTTCATCTAGCTTCTTCACAAATTTTGATACATAGGGTTTGGCTCTTGGGGGACCAATGGAGGAAATTAGGGAGGAAACAATGTCTACGTTTTTTTCATTAGCAAGGATAGAAGTGTCAGGCGGAGGTTTCCCATCTAGAGGATGATCTGATGGTTCGATAAGGGTAGCAGGAAGCCACACCAGTCAAGTAATAGGAGAATAAGTAGAGGAGCACAAGCCCTCATGGCGCGCGCGCATCAAGAAGTTCAAATCACCTCAGAGCGTGCGCATGGCAAGGCCTAGCACATATCACTTTTGCATTGTTATATATTTACTTTGAGCTTAAATATTTATATTTAAAATTTCATACAACGTTCTAAGTTTTTCTTTGACTTGCATTATGTTAAATTATGTACAAGTGGGAAACATAGTTATGTGGGATATTTTCGAGACATGATGCAAGGTTATATCCTAAGGTTAGGAATTGTCCAATCATGTCCCATTTAAAATTTCATTACCAAGAGTGTAATTAGTTTGGCCTGGGAGTGCATATTTGTCTTGACTACGATCATTAAAATATATGATCAATTGCTATTGTAACATACTTGGATTTCAGTGTATAACATCTCCTTTACGAAAATGACTATTGTATGTTGCATAAAATTGTTTTTATTTAGGTTTGAATTATCATTGTTGCACAATAAATTAAGCATAGGTCTTGGTGTGCATTTATTTGAGGCACACAAACCATGACTTTAACCCTACAAAATCGATTCAATTTGGCATATTCTTGCACAAGATAATTTCATATGTAAAAAAGTAATGTTATTTGTGAGTAAAAAAGTATTTCCCAAGTTGAATCATTTAATTTGGCCTTGAAATGAAGGTTGGTCATGCACTTTTGTGAAGCAAACCAAAATTTCCTTGCTTTAATAAAATGCATGGCTAGGCTTCATTTATTGGCCAATCTGATTGATTAAATTTCATATTGTTTATTTAATGATTTTACAAACTTTTACGTCGTTATACCTTTACTTTGAGCTTAAATATTTATACTTCAATTTTCATACAACATTCTAAGTTTTGCTTCAACTTGTCTTATGTGAAAGTTATATATAAGTGGAAAACATAGTTATGTAGGATATGTGTCAGACATGATGAAAGGTTATATACTAAGGTTACGAATTTTAAATTCATGTCCCATTTCAAATTTTATTACCAAGAGTGTAATTGGTTTGACCTAGTCGTGCATATTTGTTCTGACTGTGATCATTGCTAGATATTATTAATTGCTATTCTAACAGACTTGGATTTCATTGTATAAAATTTTATTTATAAAAATGACTATGATATGTTGCATAAAATGGTTTTATATGGTTGCAACGATCATTATCACATTTCCAATAATTACAGGTTTTGGTGTGCATTTATTTGAGGCACACAAACCTTGATTTTAACCGTATGAAATGCATACAATTTGGAATATTCTTGCACAACAAACATTTCTATGTCAAATTTAATGTCAATTATGAGTAAAAAAGTACTCTCCAAGTTTAATCATTCAATTTGGCCTTTAAATGAAGGCTATATGTGCTTTTTTGTGAAGCAGGCCAAAATTTCCTTGCTTCACTAAAATGAACGCCCAAGCTTCATTTATCGGCCAATATGATTGATTGAAATTGTATATTGTTTATTTAATGATTTTGCACACTTTTAAATTTTTATATATTTACTTTGAGCTTAAATATTTATACTCCGGATTCCATATAACATTCTAAGTTTTGCTTCAACTTTCCTGAAATGAAAGTTGTGTACAAAGGGGAAACACAATTTTGTAGGATGTTTTACAAACATTGTGCAAGGTTTATCTTATAGTTAGGATTTTTCCAATCATGTCCAATTTAAAATTGCATTACGAAGAGCGTAATTGGTTTTTCCTGGGAGTGCAAATTTTTTTCAACTGTGATCATTGTGAGATATGATCAATTACTCTTCCGACAAACCTAGATTTTAGTATATAACATTTCCTTTATGAAAACGACTATGATATGTTGCACAAAATGGTTTATATTTAGGTTGGAATGATAATGATTGCACACTCAATTAATTACAAGTCACTGTGTGCATTTATTTGTGGCATACAAACCTTGACTTTAACCACCTTTAACCCTATGAAATTGATCCAATTTGGCATATTGTTGCACGACAAAAATTTAAATGTGAAAAATTAAGGTTAATTGTGAGTAAAAAAGTACTCTCAAAGTTGAATCATTTAATTTGGCCTTGAAATGAAGGTTGGACGTGCATTTTTGTGAAACATGCCAAAATTTCCTTTCTTCAATAAATGCACACGTTTCATTTATTGGATAATTTGATTGATTGAAATTGTAGATTATTTATTTAATTATTTTACACACTTTTGAATTATTATATGTTTAATTTGACTATTAAATAATTTTGTTTCAAATTTCATACAACATTCCAAGTTTTGTTTCAACTTGCATTATGTGAAAGCTAGCATAAGTTTTTCTTCAGCTTGTTGTTGGGCAGAACAATTGTCCTTTTAATTCAGAGAAATCATTCCAATTCTTCACATTAATTGTCAATCCAATTAGGTTTTCTTATTGCAAAGCTATTACACAAAATATATGCAAGGGAAAATGATGACTAGTGCTAATGAATCTTAAAAAAAATATTTTTCATCACACTCTCAACAATTCAACAATGGTTTTTACACTCTCAAACCTTGTTCACACTCTCAAGAAATAAACACACAATGCACAATAAAAAAACTCTATCACACTATCACCCTTATTTATAAAAGAACAACACCCTTGAAAACCATTCTCTCAACAACTAATGAAAGCACATTCAATCGAAATTAACACACCATCAAACTATATCGAGAATTAAATAACTTCCACACTAATAAAGGGACTACCATGGAGCTATTTTATTATACAATTTAGAGGTTAGGATTATGCAACCATTAAAGCATCAACAAGACTAATAATAGTAAAAAAAATCACACATGAATTATACTTGAGACAAAATAAATAAATAAAACTCTACCTTCATAACTTGTGATCCCTACTAAGAAGGAGGGCCTTTCCTTCCTAGCAGGGGTTGGTACACTACACAACACACAAGCTAGTCAACAGAAAGGCATGGCACAATTTCACTATTTACTAACGTTTATTAGGATTGTTGCATGTTTTACATTATTGGAATGACATCTTAGTTGTAACTTAATTGATGTTGTATTATGGTATATATGTGCACGTTGATATGATGTAATATGATTATGGTTTTGTTCATATGTTGTAATATTATAAATATAACATCAATATTACACATTGCATGAAATAAATAATAAATTTTCAATTTGAATGTTTCTTTTTTTGAAACACGGATCTTGCATAAGATCCAATTGATCATGAAATCGATCCACATTATATTGGGCTTGGATCAAGCATTCGAGACAATGTTGATATGGTAGATGGAGAGGACACTAAATCATAGGATGATGATGATGACAATTATGATGATCATAATGTTGATGACCATGATAGACATGGCAATGATGATGATAAATCCTATGGTAGTAGCCAATGACATTGATAATATAGACTCCATCATGGATCATTGTTGACAAATTGTTATGATGCCTCTTTTCATGTTTATTATCATATGTATCATTCTCACCTACAATTTCATATTACGTTATATAATTTTAACATGTGCCATTTTGAATTATATCATTTGGACATGTATCATCTGGGCCTAAATTATGTGTAGCTATTCATGGACCAACAAATTTGTTTATTAATAATGTAAAAATACATGTTATAGTTAAAAAAAAATCATCTTGTTATTTTATTCCAATGATGTGGTGTGGTTTGTAACTGTAAGAAACCTGGAACAACTCTGCTCTGAAAATATCTATGATGCGAATATGGACTTGCATTATGTGTAGCTATTCATGACCAACAATTTTGTTTATTAATAATATATAGTTACCTATTATAGTTAAAGAAAAGTGTTGTTAGTTTGTATGAATGTCCATTTCCTGATTTTTTTTTTGACAAATAGTATGCTATAAAAGATTTCAAATGCAATATGAATTACTCTATAATCATATAAGTTATTTAAGTGGAATGATATAATTAAATAATTTAATTAAAAAAATATTAAATTAATAAATTGAAGTTATAAAAGAATCATCATGAATTATTAAAATGGAAGCAGACTGTGGCTTTAAAATGGAAGTAAAATTCGACATTAAATTGGAAGCCATACTTGGAGCTATTATTGGCTATAAATGCAAAGCTAAATTGGTTTCTTAACTCGAACAAAAGTAGGAAGTTAATTCAGATGCAAATCCCAACACTTAAATGAAGCAAACCCTTGACCTAAAAAGGAAGCAAACCTAGGTGCTAACAGGAAGCAAACCTAGGCACCAGCAGGAAGAAAACCTTCCAAATAAAAGGAAACAAGCCATGAGGCTAACCGGGAAGTAATTATTGAAGAAAAAAAGGAAGCAATAATGGAAGAGAAACTAGAAGCACACCAAAAAAAATCTTGGAAGCAAAACTTTGCATTACCTAAGAAGCAAAAGAAGAAGCAATTTAGGTAGAAAACCAATAATTAATAATGAATGCAATATTAGCTAGAAAACTTAGCATTACATGAGAAGCAAAAATATAAGCAATTCATGTAGTGAAAAAATCAGTAATTATGGAAGAAAAAATTTCCGTTACCTAAGAAACAAATACATAAGAAATTCAGGCACCAAGCAAAGACTCTAATAATGGAAGAAATATTAGAAGCCAAACTTGACATTCCTGAAGAAGCAAACAAAGAAGCCATTTAGGTAGAAAACGAAGAAGCAATAATGGAAGCAATATTAGAAGCAACAAAACACACTATAATGGAACCCATATTAGAAGCTAAAGAAGATGCCATAATGGAAGCAAAGCTAGATGCAACAAGCGATGCAATATTGGAAGCAAAACTTGACGTTATGATGTAAGCATAACTTGGCATTAATTAGGAAGACAAAAAAGAAGCTATTTTCGATGCCATATCAAAATCAAAATATGAAGCACAAATGGGAGAAAAAATAGAAGTACATATAGAGGCAACTGTGGAAGCAAGAATGGAAGAAAAAATTTCTGACGCTATTCCCAACACTATTCTAGGCACTATTCCTAGCGCAAATCAAGGTGCCCATGTGAACATGCCATTTTTTGCTAGATTTTGTGATGCCGCTTGAAGCCAATTTACGCACTCGAAAACACTGTATTCTGACACTATTTGTGGCGCTAATGGCTTGTTTTTTTGTAGTGGGTTATGCCTTTTTTTTCTTTTTAATTAGATTCATTAATTAAAAAAATGTCATTTAAACATGTGTCAAATAAAATGATTTATGGTTTCTGGAGCATGTGGTATTGATAAGTCATGATATTGCCCCATACTATTGTAACGAATCCTATTTATAGATTAAAAATTTCTATGATAAAGTGACGCCAATCTCTATAATAAATAATCTTGTTAAAGTTAATACTTGTTATTTTTTTAAATAAAATTACGATTTATAACTAAATTTTATAATTTATTTAAACAATTTAAAATTTAATGATAAATCTTCCAGAAAATCACATAAGAAATTTGGTTCCTAAATTTCTTATGTGATTTCCCGAAAGATTTATGATTAAAATGTCATGGATCACAGAAACTTGCACTCTCAATTTAAAATTTATTATGAAAAAATATTTTGATTATATTAATATAAATATAAATATTTTAATAAAAATAAAAATTTCATTTTATTTGTATTTCACACAACTAAATTTTTTAACTTTAATAATTTAATATCTTTTAAATTTTAATACAAATTTATGTTATAATAAAAATATATTACTTGAACGAATAAGTCTCCATAAACATTTTTACATTAATATGAGAATTATGTAATTTATCACCAGATAATTATTATGATGTTAAACATTTTGGAGTTAAATTGCATGAAAATTTTAAAACATATCACATCACTCATTAGGGAAGAAATTCACCCCGAACAATTATATAGAGAAAAATGTAATTATTATTTTTATTTAAATAAATTTAATATAATTTCTTTATAACTAATTCGATTGCATCCTATTTAGAAGGCTCGTTGTTTTTTTAATTATCATTTAATAGATTTCCATGATAAGAATTTAAATGTGTCCTTTGAAATATATATATATATATATATATATATATATATATATATATATATATATATATATATATATATATATATATATATATATATATATATATATATATATATATTTATATATATATTTATATATATATTTATAGTGTAATGAATATATCTTTATAATTTTACTTTTGGGTTATCAAGTAATTTGAGCTTCTAAATCATTTAGAGATTTTCTAACATAAGTATATGTTTTACCTTTTCACTATAAAATGTCTTAAGTGATTATCATCTACTCTATATCTTGTAGACAAAATATATCTTATAATTATATAAATATTTATAGTTTTTTTTTTAATTTTTTAATTTATTTTGATTATGTGGTTCATGGATTTGAAATATTGGTTACCGTTGTACATGGTTGTACTAGGCAGATCCATGGATCATTTATTTGTACCAAGTAGATCCACCTAAATGGATCACCACTGTCCACTCGACGTAATGAAGGGATCACTTATTTGTACTAGGTAGATCCAGTTGAATGGATCACCACCATTGTCCACTCCACGTAATATTGAACAGATCACCACCGTCTACTCCACGCAATGAAGGGATCACTTATTTGTACCAGGTAGATCCACCTGAATGGATCACCACCACCGTCCACAACACACAATATTTGTACTAGGTAGATTCACTCGAAGGGATCACTTTCTTATTTGTACTACGAAGATATATTCAACTTTCTTATTTGTACAATGACTCTTTTATTTGTACTAGGAAGATCCACCCAAAAGGTTCCACTCCATGCAATATTTGTACCAGGTAGATTCACCTGAAAGGATCAATTTATTTTTTTCACAATCACTTTCTTATTTGTACTAAGAAGATGACCCAAAGGGGATCACTTTCTTATTTGTACTAGGAAGATCCACCCAAACGGAGAATGTCCACAGAATATTTGTACCATATAGATTTATCCTCACTTTCTTATTTGTACTAGGAAGATCCACCCAAAGGGAGAATGTCCACAGGATATTTGTACCATTTAGATTCACCCTCACTTAGTGTCGTCTCAACTATAGAACAAGATCCACCCAAAGGGAGAATGTCCTTAGAATATTTGTACCATTTAGATTCACCCTCACTTTCTTATTTGTACTAGGAAGATCCACCCAAAGGGAGAATGTCTACATAATATTTGTACCATTTAGATTGACCCTCATTTTCTCATTTTCTTATTTGTACTAGGAAGATCCACCCAAAGGGAGAATGTCCACATAATATTTGTACCATTTAGATTCACCCTCACTTTCTTATTTGTACTAAGAAGATCCACCCAAAGGGAGAATGTCCACATAATATTTGTACCATTTAGATTCACCCTCACTTTCTTATTTGTACTAAGAAGATCCACCCAAAGGGGATCACTTTCTTCTTTGTACAATCACTTTCTTATTTGTACTAGGAAAATCCACCCAAAGGGAGAATGTCCACATAATATTTGTACCATTTAGATTCACCCTCGCTTCGTGCCCACTCAACTACAGAACAAGATGCACCCAAAGGGAGAATGTCCACAAAATATTTGTACCACAACCAAAGAAGTGTCCAAAAATCTCAACAACACCCAAAGGGAGAATGTCCACATAAGATCTCAATAAACAACCGAAGAAGTGTCCAAAGATCTCAACCACAAACACCTAAAAAGAAAATGTTCACAGACTATGAGAAGTGTCCAAAAAATTGAACTCATAATCTCTCAGTAAAAATGTTTTAAACAACTAAGAATTAACCAATTAAACTGACCTCTAATCTTAATTTAATACTATAATTATCACTAAATTAATAATGATAATAACAATTATAACTTAATAGATATTAAGTTATTATTATTAATAATCTATTATCATGACATAATTTCTGGGGAAATCATGAAACTTCATCGAAATTTCCGTGACTTTATGATACACAGAGTAGCACTAACACAACGCGGAGTAAAAGTTCGGAAAGAAAGGACTTTAAAACGAAGAATTATTTATTTATTGCATTCACCGCTTCGTATGCGCGTGGAAATTTATGTTAAATGCTCTCATTTTCTGTTGAAATCTCACTCCAACGTCGTCGTCATTGCTTTAACGCATTTTACTGACACATCTGGAGGCACTTCCATAATTGAACTCTGCGTCTATATATATGGAGAACATGTGGAGGCAATTTGTGTAAGCGGTTCTTGCGAAGCACAGATCATATGGAAGAAATTTACAACGATGAAGCTATGCAGTGGGAGTCGATGGTCATTCCAGGCTTCAGATTCTATCCCACAGAAGAGGAACTGGTGGGTTTCTATCTGAAGAAACGTGTGGAAGGAGGTCACCAACTGAATTTCGATTTAATTATACCAACCTTGGACTTGTATCAATATGATCCATGGGAATTACAAGGTAAATTTAAATTGTTTCTGCGTATTCCCGGGGTTGAATTTGAATTTGATATTTGCTTGTTCCCTTAGTTTCAATTTGAAAATGTTTTTTCACATAAAATTGATGTATAAATATGTTGCAGGATTGGCTAGTGATGCTCGGGAAAGGCAATGGTTCTTCTTCGTTCCAAGAGATACCAAGAAATTCCCTCGGCCAAGCAGATTGACGAAGTCGGGTTACTGGAAAGCCACGGGTTCAGACAGAGCGGTTCGCAACGAGCTGCTTCACTGCATCGGTGTCAAGAAAATTTTGGTGTTTTATAAAGGAAGAGCCCCGCTTGGCCAAAGGACGGAGTGGATCATGAACGAGTATAGGCTGCCAGAATTGAGCTGCCCACCCAAGGTGATCTAATATTTCCTTTTAACAAAATGTTATTTATAGGTTTCCGCACAATCTGACATGGGACAAAGTTTAAAATCATTTAAAAACTTTTGTGATTCATAATTTTAAAAATGTTAAAAGTATGTTTTTGAATTAATTACATCATCAATGTTTTAAGTCAACTAAGATGATTTTAAATTTTTGTGATTCATAATGTTAAAAATATTAAAAATAGTTTTGAGATTAATTATATCGAACTTTTTAAGTCAACTAAGATGATTCAGCCTCTGGACAAAAATGGTTCATTAAAATTTCTGAACAATTATTAAGTTGACATGTGCAGAAGAATGTGGATATGGTGTTATGTCGAATCTACCAAAAGTCTGCTTCTCAGAAGTCGATGGAAGAAGGAATAAAGCCTGACCGTGTTTAGAAAGAAAAACTGGTTGTTTCAGTTGGTCATGAATGTCATACCCTTAATGGCACCTCATACCAATGAAATCCAATGATGGAGAATGGAGAGGCAGTATGTTGTTATATATTAAGTAAAATAGATAATGTTAATGGTACGTTTCAGTGGGCGGAAGTAATGTTTTGTGAAGAATCTATGGTATTGAGGATGACTAAATTCTGCAAATAACTGCAGTTGAAGTTGGCCTTTGTGGATGTACTGACTTTTTGCCCGCTTATGGTTACTCCATATGCTCTTCTGTATACCTTATCCACATTTCATAATTCTAAAGTGATGAGTACTGTACCTTCATTCTGGATTTTATTATGGTGTGTAGCTTCTCCACACTCAAGCATGAAGAAGAAACCGACATTTAAAAAAAAAATCAACCATAGATATATTGGATATGAACTCCAGTAATATAAGAATTGAAGATTAAACGGAGGAACGCATTTTACTTCATTATTCTCTTTTCCTTCCCAATAAAATTAAGTTTTGAAATGGAGCTGTCCAGATTACGCATTTTTATTGCCCAAGGCTTTTCATGCCTTTTTAATAAATCTGTGGCATTGCCATTGACCATTTTGACTGAATCTCGCTGATATTCAAGTATTTTGGCATTTTTTCTTTACCGGATTTCGAAGAGGCGTATTACGCAAAGTGATTGCCTTCATTGGTTTGATATCACTCTGAAAGGCATTTGGGGATCTCCAAGGCATTTGGCTTTTCCCAATAGTAAAAACCATCATTGTCAATCCTTTTTTATTTTATGAACGCTCTATCGATGGTAACTCTTAGGTACCAAATGGAGATATTATTTTATTAAACACTCAATAATCCGCAAATGTTTGCATCAGAGGGAGAAAATTCCATAAGGGAAAAAACGATTAGTTTATCATTTTATTTATTTATTTAAATAATATCATTTATTTATTTAAAAATTTAATTCAGTTACTTTTCTAATATTGTTTAACTTAAATGGTTAACTCTGAAATATAATAATTATTATGTTTTGAGAAATGAGTGCGTAGATGAATAGAACAGATAAAGTAATTCCATATGAAATAATTGATAATTAATAAAAGGGAAAAACGATATGAATAATAAAATTAATGATAAATGGAAGTAGTGGAGATATGTAAGGAAAAATAGTGATATTTTTGACCTAAAGGATATATTTTTATTACTTAAAATGTAAGGGGAAGTGGAGATATAGGGCTATTTAAAGGGGAGAGGAAAATGAAAAAATATTTGTTTCTAGTATTTATTTTATTTTATTTTTTTGAAAACAAAATCATTCTTTCTCGCCTTGCTTTAAGAAGTTTTGCAATATTAATTTTGATTGAAAGTTTGTTGTAGAATTGCTCTATTTGATGAGTGACATGGAAACACATCAACATATGGATCTAATTGTGGGTTGTTAAGAGAAACAGAATATGATTAGTTGCCTTTCTCCACTGGGCCATAAAGTATCCCAATCCAACAAAATTTTATTAGAAAAATTGACTGAAATAACAAAATTATATACAAAATCTACTACGCTAACATACTTGGAGAGAATGGTAGCTCTCAAGCATAAGTAGACTTCCAATGGAACCATATACATAACAAATTTATATGTTTTCTCCCAACCATGTTTGAAAATTTTATTTTATTGAAAATGTTCTTGAGACTCCATCAACAAATAACAAACATTCCATGGCGAAGCTACAAAAATCAATTAATGTTGAGAATGCATAGAGAACTAGAGGAATGGTTCTTGTTGAACCAACAATCTTGTTGTCTTTGAAAATAAAACATACTATCCATAATTTCCTCTTGTTGTAGATGTCCCATGTCATGCCATGCAAATATTTTTCCTTCATCTCTATTTAATCTAGTTGTGCTCTGTGAGATCCCATTGCAGCATCTTCATTGAGGCCATATTGAATGAAGCCTTCAAATGAATCTAATGGTATTTTATTATATCCATCCTTAGACTTATTGTCAACATCACTGTCAAATTTGACATATGAGAGGTAAAATGTTAGAATTTTTCTCCCATGGAACTTGTGGTGAATGGTATTCTTTTTTAATTGAGACATTCATTTTCTCACTTTCATCCTCAAGAACATAATCTGATGTAGAGAAATTTTTATATGTTTTATCACATTTCTCTTCTAAATACCCCATTTTATTTCCTTGAAACCATATTGGAAATTTTAAGAGTTCAACACCACCTCCAAGAATATTTTTTTTAATGAGTTAAGCTGATTGTATTATTTTTCCAAAAGAAAAATCGAACTTTCTTAAGAGGATAAAAAATTACATAGTATATGACCATTGGCATTGCGAGAAACTGTGTTTTTTTGTCCCCTTGGCCAGAAAAAACATAGAGTTTGTAGGCTATGAGAGAATCAACACAACTGATTCCCACTAGCCCCACAAAGCTTTGAAAGTGGAGAGCACCTGTGATGACCCCGGGCTTCCCCTAATAGAGGAAAAAAACCGTAAACAGGAGTAAAAAGAGGCATTAAGCTATTTTGTTCGCAAAAAACATCTGAGAGGTAAATACTTTTTCAAATGTGCAGTTAAGCTCACTGCATTAATGCTTTCCAATTGAAAATTTTTCCTTTCTTCAATAAAAATATTATATTTGCAAGAAAAACATTTTCATAGATTTTTTTTTTTGAGGAATATCATGACGAACTTTCATAAATGTAAGAGTGAAATATTTATTTTTTTCTTCTTCATTCATAAGGATCTCAATCATATTCAAAAAAATAGATTGAGAAATATTTCTCAACAAATAAATCTTTTAATACTTTTCAGTTTGTGATGGTACTAGACAACAATGAATAAAACCATTCACGAGCATTTCCTTATAAAATTATAATAAATAATATGTAAACAACATCATCTTAACCACATTATAAATATCATAGGCATTGTCAAACTTAAATAAATGCTTTTCTGCATCCTTTGAAGTATCTCCAAAGAACATGGGAAGCTTCTCCATGGACATATTTGGAAAAGGATGAATCTCTCCTTACAGATTGAGGGGATTCCTGTAAACCAGTTTCTTTCCTTGGCCACCTTCTCCTTTTGCCATAACTTGAGAAAATATTGATGGGATTAATGGTGAAGGTAAAATATCATCACAACATGGAAGAAAATTTTGATTCAGGTTTTCGTGCAATTCTAGGAAATTTTTAGTGGAGTCATTGGGGAATTTTTCATTGAAATCAAAATCTTCAATAATGGAGTCACCTCGAAGCTCATTTCCGAAGTATTGGATGTTTATTTCTTTTTAGGAATTAAACATAACACATATTTGCTTTAATTTACATAATCTTGAAGGCCATGTGATTTTGTTTGCAGAATATTTTGAAGAATCACGCTGATATTCAAGTATATGGATAAGAATCTACCCATGAATATTTTTCACAAGAAATAAAAAAATGAATGAGAGAGCTTCTAGTTTCTCAATAATTTCCGATTTTGAATCATATCTCCCCACTCTTTTCCCCCATGCTTCTCCCCCCCGGCCCACCACCCCACTCTCTCCCCTCTCCTTCTATATATTTATCTCCCTAATTCTGTCTCCCTATCCATCACTCCCTCACTATCCCTATCAATCTATCCTCCATAAAACACACTCTCCCTTTGCATCTCTCCCTCTCTTTCAATCTCTGTCTTCTGCCCTCTCTCTCCTTCTAATTTTATCTCTTTATCCCTCCCCACAATATTATCTATCTCTCTGTCTCTCTATCACCACCCCTATCTCTCTCTTTCTCTATCTAAACCTCTCTCTCTAACTCTTCCTCACTATATATCTCTCCTTCTCTATCTCCCCTCTCCCTCTCTCCTATCTCCCTATATTTCTTTGTCTATTCCCCATCCACTCTCTCCACCCCTCTCTATCTCCTTCTCTTCCACTATTGATATCCATATCTCTCTCTCTTCTTCGCTCTCTATATCTCTATTTTTCCACTCCCACTCCCTCTTTCTCTCCCCCCTCCATGTCTCCTTTCCTCTCTCTCTTTATCTCCCCCTACTCTCAATCTCTCTATTAACATTTACATATTTGTTTATGTATCTCTATATATTATTTCCTCTTTGTATATATCAACATCCCTCTCTCCTTATCTCTCTCTTCTTCACTCACTCATACTCTCTATCCATCTCTCCCCCATCACTCTCTCTATATTTGCCTCTCTCTCTCTCTCTCTTCTTCCCTCTATCTCCCCCACTTTCCCCATCACACCACTTTTTCCCCTCTCTCCAACCCCTATATCTGTATCTCTTTCCCTCCATATCTTATTTTCAATCTGTTTCACCACCTCTCTCTCTCTCTCTCTCTCTCTCTCTCTCTCTCTCTCTCTCTCTCTCTCTCTCTCCATCCATACACTCCAATTTTTTTTCTATCTCCCCCCATATCTCTCTCTCTCCCTCTCCCCCCATTATCTCTCTCACTCTCTCTTCGTCCTCCATCCCCCCTCCTCTAGTTATTTATCTATCCCTCCCTTACTCTATCTGTTCTTCACAACAACCCCCCATCTCTCTCTATACACTCCAAATCTATCTCAATATACATAATCATTCTCTATCTCTCCACCCCTCACTCTCTGTCCCTCCCTCCTCATCGTTCATTCCCTTCCCACTATGTTATCCCACTATCTCTCACTCTTCCTCTCTCTCCCCCCTCCACTATTTCATATCTCTCTCTTTTTCTCTTCCCACCCACTCTCAATCACATGCACAATCTTTCTCTCTTCTCCCTATATTTATATTAATATGTCATTCACAACAACCACCTAAGACATTCTCCCTCTCTTACTCCCTATTTCAATAAAAAATATCTCCCTCCCTCTCTCTTACCCTCCCTCCTTCCTTATCTCTCTTTCTTTTTTAATCTCACTCACTCTCTCCCCTCACTCACCAAATCATTATTCTCCACCCGATGCCCTCTCTCTATCTGTCTTTATCTCTTCCTTTTGCCCCTCAATCATTTCCCACCAACTCATTCTTCCCCACCCCCCACTCTCTATTTTTCTCTCTCCTTCTTTCTCTCTTTACCTCCCTTTTCCCCTATATCCCCCCATCTATCATCCTCTCCATGTTTAAGCTCATAATATATTCCAAATTTCTTATACATAGGCTTTGAATCTTGGCATGTATGAGATGATTTGTTTCCTCTTTAGGTATTTATGTCTTCCTTCATAAGTCTAACTTAAGAAAACTACAATAATTAAACTAAATCAATTATTATGGACTATTAAGACATTATCTAAGAATAAACATTAAAATTATTTATGTGACTTAGAAATAATATCAAGCATTGATATATTATATCTTCTAGAATGGATATGAGGGTCAGCTGGTTGGTCTTAATGAATATTATAAATGAAATCCTATGAGAGAGGTGAAGATACAAAAAAAGGAGAGAGGAAACTACGACATTTTTGGGAAAGAAATTTTCTCATTTGAATTATCTAGAGTGAGAGGCTTAGTTAGACCAAGTAGAAGGAAGAGGAATATAGGAATACATTCAAAAGTATTTCTAGGAGGTTGATTTGTTGGAGACGAGAGAGGCCAAATTGTCAAAGCAAGGAGGCACAGTTGGTCGAGAGGCTGATTTTCCAAGGCCTATTTGTGAGTGCGCAAAGACCGAGTGAGGTCAAGGCATAAGGGCCAATTTACTGGTGAGAGGTGGGGTGATTTTATCCAGGACAAATTTATTTAGTGGATGGTTTCAAGCTGGACAAATTTCATTGGGATGAATTATTCTAGTGGGACCGAGTTGTATGTTTTATTAACTATATTTCTTTGTAAATTATTTATGGGTCAGGAACCTTGATTTTATAGATTAATATATGAAGGAGAATTGTTATGAGTGTCTATCTATTGTAATGTGTGATTGATATTTCTATTTAATTTTTTATTTGAATATTAAATTTTCTAGAGTTAAATACCATTGATTTTATTTTCAACAATTCAAAATTTATTTGGTAAAATAAATAATTTGTTGGGAATACAAATATTTTGTGAAAATAATTTGGGCTGGTATTAGGAGATTTAGCATGGTATCAGAGCTCTAGACAAATATGAAGAATATATTCAAGATCATTAGGATTTGCAACAACCAATTTCTTATTTTTACGACATCAAAATTATTTTAAATTTTTCAACTGGGAATTTTTTGGCCAAGACCGATTTGTGAGATGGCATCACTGATTCATTTGTGATATAGAGATAAGTTGAATGGGAATGTTAAAATCAGTCCTTGGAAGGATAGGATCAACATAGTTTTAAAAATTAATGGTTTGTGGAATTTTGTGAACACATATATCTAGGTTCCTTCAAATCGAAACCAAGTAGTTGAGCATAACCAAAAGGATGTAAGGTGACAGGTATAATTTTGGATGGTTTGAGGGATTGCATAATTATTCACATATTAGGGAAGGAAATCACACATGATATGTGGGTAGCCGTAACCATTCTTTATCAATGTATAAATGAAAATAGGAAGATGGTGTTGTGAGAAAAATTAAGCAACATCAAGATGAATAAGTGTGAAACTATAACATCTTACCTCATAAGGATGAAATAGGATTATGTTGAGATTTTTGTTGTAGGGAGGTTTTGAATGATTCAAATATTGTGGAAGTAGCTCTGAAAGGATGTGCTAAGCATTGGGCCATCATTATGCATGTGATCTTGGCTAGGCATCATCTTCCTAACTGTAGCTAGTTATGGGATGATTTCATCTAGAAGGAAATATAAGAGAATTCATCAACCATAGAAAAAATTGGAGTGGTGACGAGAAAAATGATATTACTCTTGTTACACAAACAAAACATGGCAAATGGATGTCTAAACAGAACTAGAGTGGAGGTGGACCTTCACAGGGTAAAAAGGAGGACATGAGCAAAGTCAAGTGTTTTGCATGTCATAAGTTTAGGGATTTTTCTATTCAATGTTCGAATACAAAAAATGAAAAGGGAAAGAAAGAAAAAAATCCATTATATAGATGGATGAGTTGGATGAAAAGTTTGAGAAGAAATTTGCCTTAGGGTCATGCCATTTTGGAACCATCACGAGAAGTGTTTTTTTTTATGGACAATGGAGCATCTCACCACATTACAATATCTCGAGACATTTTCCCAAATGTGACCGAGGAGCCCAGAGATATACATGTAGAGCTTGGTGATAATACCAAGTATGTAGTAGAGCTAAGTGGTAACATTAAGTTTAAAATGGATTGAGGGGTTATCATAGAGGTAGATGAGATGTTGCACATATTATGTTTGGAGAAGATTCTCCTTTAAGTTTTGACCACGATAGAAGATAGAGGACTAAAAGTTAGCTTCATGGAAGGTGAAGTGGTTTTTCGGTTGAAAGAATCATATCCTAACAAGAGGCAACTAATTGGAAGAAGGGAGAATAATCTCTATTTGTTGAGAGGAAAACCAATGAAGGATATCGTACATGAGAGTGTTTGCCAATGTGAGTTTTGACACAAGAGGATGAGACACCTACACTATAAGGATCTTCCTATGTTACAGAGAATGGTTACATGTTTTTTGGAGATCAGGGTGGAGAATGAAGGAGTTTGCAAAGGGTGGGTTCTTAGAAATCAAGCCAAGATTGTGTTTCCTCACAACGAGACTAGGTCTAAGGGAGTACTAGACTTGGTACACTCATACATTTTAGGTCCTCTGTGTATGGATTCGATCATAGGGTCTTTGTACTTTGCAACATTCATAACTTAATTTTCCAAGAGGACTTGGATCTACTTCCTAAATACCAAGGGTGAGGTCTTCGATCGATTTCAAGAGTTCAAAGCTCTTATGGAGAACCAAAATGGGAATAATATTAAGGTTTTGTGATCAGATAATGGGGGCGAGTATACCTCTAATGAGTTCCAATATTTTTGTAAGGAAGAAAGGATTAAGAAGGATATCATAGTACCTTACAACCCTCAACAAAATAGGATTTCTAAGAGGAAGCACAAGACCATAATGGAGGTAGTAAGGGAAATCATTTATGACCAAGAATTTCCTATGTTTTGATTGGGGGGGTGGCACTTGCAATACAAATTTTTATGTGTATAATAGGAGTCTTCATAGAGTAGTGGAGGATGTGACCCCTGAGGGGATGTTTACAGGAGTGAAATTGAATGTGAGACATTGTTGGATATTTCGTAGTTTAATGTATGTCCACATTGCAATGAAGAATAGGACTAAGTTGGATCCCCCATCAGAGAAGGGGACATGTTTGTTAGAGTGAGGTCTCAAAGACCTCCAAAGACAAATGAAGGTGATATTTAGTTGGGATGCCAGATTTAAACAGGGTAGGACCTTTAGGATATCTCATGAGAGAGAGCTAGCAAGGGTAGAGGATTGAGAGTGATAGGATCCTAAGGATGAGTATGAAAAAAATCCATCCACAATAGGGTCAAAACCCATAGATATAGAGGAGGACTGAGAATTTTCTTAAATATTTACTAGGAGGAGGTTGAGATGGGCTCAAAAAACCTTAAGAGATGATAAGGAGCATGTTGAGGAACCTAGTAGCACTTTCAAGTAGAGTAGAACCATAGCAAGGTTTTATAGTTATTTGGCCTTGTCACACCTGATCAGTTAGTCTGAGCCTTCTAATTTTGAGGAGGTTGGAAATATGTTGATACAGATGGATTCCATGGTGGATGAGTATAACTACATCATGAAGAATGATGTGTGGGACATATTGCTAAAACTAGAGGGAAATTCTATGATCAATTTTGGAAGTATATATAAATAATAAATATCAAACATGCAATTGATTGAAGTGTCGAGAGGGTTCTACATGAAGTAGGGAGTAGACTACGTGGAGGAATTTTCACCTATTGTTAGATATGTATCTGTTAGATTAATCATGTCCATTTCCTCAAATATGTGGTGGAGGATACATTAGATGGATGTGAATACTTCCTTCCTAATTGGTGTGATTGAGGAGGTGGTGTATATTAGGCAGCCTCAGTGCTTTGAGGTGTATTGGAGAGAATCTCATGTATGCAGGTTGAAGAATGCCCTTTATGAGATAGAATAAGATCCACATGCATGGTACATTAGGAATAATGGATATCTTCTTGGTTTGGGCTTCATTAAGAGTGATCAAGACTCTAACTTGTACTATATACTTTTTAAAGGTCAACCACTCATCTTAGTATTTATGTTGATGATATTTTCTTTATAGGATCAGAGAAGCTCATAGGGATGTGTAAGGAGTATCTTTCTTCAGATTTTGATATTAAGGACATTATCTTGATGCACTACTTTTGGGATTGGAGTTGTGGTAGTAGCTAAGAGATATTTTCCTTGGGCATGGAAAGTATGCAGTCGAGATCTTGAGGAGGTTCAAGATGGAGGATTGTGGGATTATATATATACTAAAGAAGTTAAGTTATTCTGAAGGTGAGATGGTCAATCCCAGATTGTATAGGATGCTGATAGGTTCCTTCATGTATCTAATCAACACTAGACTAGATATTTATTTTTTTGTTAACACACTCAACCAATTCATGGTGTAGTCGAGATGGGTTCATTGGGTGGAAAAAAAACATGTGTTGAGATGTACCTATGAGGTACATTAGACATTAGACTCAGATATGTTGGAGTTGGTGGACTAAAATTACAAAGGTATATAGGTTATAAATGGTAAGAAAGTGTGGTGGATAGAAAATCCATGTATGGATGTTGTTTAGGCTTGGGATTAGACATGATCTCATGGTATAGTAGAAAGAAAAATTTAGTGGCATTTAGTTAAATAGAGGTATAGTACATGGTATCAAGTATGGAAAGTTGTAAATTACTGTGGCTTTGTAAGATGCTTGCAGGACTATTTGATTTGGAGATGGGACCAATAGTGATTCATTGTGACAAATAGAGTCGCATTAAGCTCTCTAAGAATCATGTGTTTCAATATCGGTCAATGCATGTCGAGATCATATATCACTTAATCAGAGACATAGTTTAGAGAGGTGCTATGAGACTGCAATACATTTACATAGAGGGGTAGGTGGTAGATATTCATGCTAAGCCTCTAGCGAAATCAAAATTTGTGAAGTATCGAGATAAGATAGGGGTAGTGGAGAATTCCTTCCTTGCTAGGAGGGAGTGTTAAAGTTTGTAATAGCTTCAAAATGTATTCTACATAGTCTTGGTGTCTTGGCACATAGGAGATGATTTATTGGCTCTTTAGGTATTTATGTCTTCTTTCCTAAGTATAACTTAAGAAAAGTACAATAAATAAAGTAAAATTTTTTATGAACTATTAAGTCATTTTCTACGGATAAACAATAAAATTGAATGTTATTTTTAGATGGGAATGGAGGATTCACTATGAAAATTAGGGTTCTAAAAAACATTTATCGTGCACAAGTTCTTACTACCATGGCACCCCCATGTGTGTGTGGGTGGGGGGGGGTGGGTAATGGCACTTCCTTCAAAACGGTTGTTGCGGGCCATCCAAAAGAACCACCAATTAGGAGAACCAATGGAACCACCAATGTGCACACAATAATAACAGGGGTGTCGAATCCCCAATCGCATGTCACAATATCTAGAAAGAAGACCAATGGAGATCCAGCCTATGCAGCTACAACAACGACCATGGTCGTAGTTCAGTCACCAATACCCATGAGATGCTATCATGCGAAAAATGCTAAACCCCCTTTGCTAGAGATTCCACCTCACAAAATAGGAGGAATAATGGAGCATATGAAAGAGAATGAAATTATATGTAAATTCCTGGGACCCTTGTCATCTGAAAGGCTATTGATAAAATACATAAGGAATAATTGGGCTATCAAAGGAGATGTTGAATTAAAACTAGTATCTCATGGTTTCTTTAAAGTCATATTCAACAATGTTCAAGGTCAGGATGCCATATTTCAAGGAGGGAATTCCTTCCTGAAGTCAACAGGGATTTACATGAAACCTTTGGTTCCCCACTTTGACCTAAAAAAGGAATAATTCACCTTGATTTCGGTCTAGCTTCACCTTGACTCGCAGCTTCAAGAGTTTTGGGACCCAAAATTTTTGACTAAAATTGATAATAAATTGGGAAGCTTCATAATGCTCTCTAGAATCACTAAGCAGGGAAGGTACACAGCATATGCTAGACTTTGTCCCTACCTAGATCTATCCAAATCGTTAGTGATCAATATTCTTCTCAACTGCAAAGACAACACACGAGGGCAACCAATTGACTATGAGTATATTCCATTTCATTCTCTTCACTGCTATGAATACGATCATCTCTTCTGATATTTTCTAGCACGACAAATTCATTCTTCAGATTCTAGTAATGGCCCTAGAAAACAAGTTTCCTCAGGTGATGAATTCACTAGAGTGACCAATAGAAGAAAGGTTGCAAGAAAGAGAGGAGGAGCCTCTAACCATCCAGGTTCCTAAGAGAAAAAATGTTTCACTGTTCTTCGAAACCATGAGGAAAGAAATAAAAATCAGCAAGCCCCACCCTCCATGATACTATTCACATGCCAGAAGTATCAAAAAAACATTATGCAATAAAGGAGACCACGACCACATAAATGATGGAGCACTAAGAAGATCAAGAAACCCCCATTCTCATGCAAGAAGAATATCTCTTAGATCCAAGACTAATTAGTATATATCTCCATTAGGTAATGGCAGAATGGGAGCACAAGGACCCAACAACCATCTTAGAAGAACAAATCTAGATGGTAGCTCAGATACAGATGGTAGCTCAAGCATATCTTCAACCCCAAGATTTTATGATTAATAAACTACAATGTAACTTCTCTTCACCCTCCTTCTCCTCTTCTTTTCAAGGAATCAAACATAATTCTCCACGAGGCCAAGTCTCTACCCCTAAATATCCCAAGAAAAAAGTTAAGAAAACCCACAACCAACTCTTACAAGACCTCGATGAATTTATAGTCAAGTTATGTCGAGTAGCTCCCTTGTACACCTTGTTTCCCCCTCTAAATAACTATCTGTAATGAAGACACTCTCATTGAATATTAGAGGCCTCAATGGAAAAGTAAAGAATAAATTCTCAAGAGTCTCATCTCTCGAGAGAAAATAGATATTATGCCATTGAAATAAACCAAATACATGCATGATAATCTTCACCACTCTTTCCAATCATTCCGGAATAATTTTGAAATATTCTCCAAATGCTCTTTCGAGGCATCATGGGGTACTTCCATTCTACGAAATCCTTTTAGAGTTACCCTGAAATACTCCTTCTCATTCCCTAGAATCCTCTCTACCAAACTATAGGTTCTTCTCATAACAATTTTATTTCAAATGTATATGGCCCTCACTCTTTTGTGGAAAAACGTATTTTCCTCTCCAACCTTACATCTTTGGATCGTATCGTAAGCACCAACTACTGGATCTTGGGAGGCAACTTCAACTTAATTCTCTCCCTATAGGAAAAAAGAGGGGGAATTGACAAATTACATGAAGATGCATCAAGATTTAATGCATTTATAGACAAACACAAAATTATGGATATTCCCACACCAAATGGAATAAACCCTTAGAAAAAAAGGAGAGGGGGCTCCCAACAAGTTTCCTCAATGCTGGACCGATTCCTCTTCTCAAAATATCTTCTACTTGTAGGCATCTCATTCTTCCAAGTCACGGATCTAATCACTGGTTGATATCCCTTCATCCGTGTTGGATTTTATCTCCCAAACAAAAGCCATTCAGATTTGAAGGGTTTTAGTTTCGTCATCCAATTTTTCTAACCAATATTTAACAATGGTGGACACAATTTTCATCCATAATGGGTAGTACCATGTATTGAAAGTGGAGATGAAAGAACTGCAACAAACTATCATCAACCATGGCCAAAAAAAAAAATTAAAATACTCAGAAGATACTTTGAAAAATGAACTGAATGAGAGGCTGGATTAGGAAGAAATCCCTTATAATAATGCAAGCACTATCTTATCACTTCTTGTCTCTTTTCACAGAGCTGATCCCAGACATACATAAGGAAATATGCTAGGTAATTCAACACATCCCTAAAATCATTTCTAAAGAAAAAAATTCCTTTCTCATGAGAGATATTACTTTGAAATAAGCAGAGAAGGTAGTCATGGGTATGTCTAATGACAAGGCCCCTGGCCCTAATGAATTCACAACAAAATTTTACAAATCATGCAGGAAAATCCTGGGTCATGATGTTTGGTAGGTAGTGGAAAACTCAAGATGCACTGCCTCGCTCCTCACTTCTTTCAAGGTCTCCTTCATCTCCATCATGCCTAAGTATTCCAATGCATCCTCCCCGACTGATTATCATCATGTTTCTCTCCGTAATGCAATATACAAGATTATCTCTAAAACCATAGCTAACCTCCTCAAACTTCTTCTCCCCTCAATCATCTCCCCTTAAAAAACATGTTATATAGAGGGTAGGGAAATTATAGACAACATAACTCTAGGCCAAGAGTACATTCATTCACTTATATCCTCCAAACAATATGGTATAATCCTTAAACTCTATATTTACAAGGCTTTTGATAAGATAAGTTAGCAATACATTTATCACACTCTCCATGCTTATGGATTCTAGGATAAATGAATCTCCTAGGTGATGTCACTAATTTCCAAAATATTCTTCTCTATTTTGGTCAATGGATCTCCCTCCACAACATTTACACCATCCCAAGACATCAAGCAAGGAGAAATCCTCTCGCCTTACATATTTCTCCTAGTAGAAAAATGCTTAAGCCACTTTATCAAGAACTCCATTTTGCATAATCACTTGATGGGACTTTAAATTGGCTCCAATCATCAATGACTGACACACCGACAATTTTTTGATAATACCCTATTAATGGGATGCCCCTTGCACAAGGAAAACTTGGAATTAAAAAATATTGGACACCTTCTTAGCTTCCTCTGGATCTGGAATCAATAGTACAAAATCTCAAATATTCCTTTTTAGCACCGCCCAAGCCATGTAGATCCACATCTCTCACCTTTTTAGTTTTAAAAAGAGTTCCCTTCTGACCAAATACCTCGGTACCCTCCTCACCTCTAATTCCCTACGTCTCTATGTGTGGAAAGAAATTGTGACAAAACTGGAAAATTAAAATTTCTAGTTGGATCTTTCGAGCTCTTAACCTATATGGTCACCTCACTCTCCTTAAATAAATCCTTAAAGTCATGCTTGTTTACCTCTTATAATCTATAGCAGCTCCCAAATTCATCCTCTCCAAGCTCTGCAGCCTCTAATGCTCCTTCCTCTAGGGAGGAGCTCATATAAATTGAAAATGGGCATTGGTGGCATGGGAAAAGCTATGTTTTCCAAAAAAATTTGGAGGCCTAGGCCCGAGGGATCCTAAAACTCTCAGCAAAGATCTTAGTTCAAAAACCTGGTGGAGATGGCTCAAAAATCCCTCAACCCTTTGGTGCAAGATGTGGATGAATAAATACGCCTAGGGTATTCATACAAAGTAGAATGTTAGAATGTCTACAGATCTGAAAGGCTCCCAGATCTGGAACACAACATGGAAAAACATGCATTTAATTCATGATCATTTCCTTTGGGAGATCAAAAATGGTATGAAAAATCATTTGTGGGATGAATCATGGAATAAAAAACCCAATATCTCTACCTTATCTTATTCAAAACAACTCCAATGACAATTTCATCAACAAGGGATAAAAATGGTGGTGCAATACTAACAGGATTTCTCTATCAGATCTCTATGGTGAAAATGGAAAATCCAAGACCTTGCTTATGTTAGTACCAATGTAGAGGATGAGCACTTAGTGCCATTCTTAAACCGAAGAAACATCACAATTAATATTGGAAATGACATCCTTATATGGGGCTATGGTCCCTCAGGGAAATTCAATATAAAAGAGGCATGCAAGATTCTAATTCAAACTCAACTCCTAGATCTTGACCGCATTTGAAAACATATTTGGAAATTAAGGCAATGGCCCAAGATTAATCTCTTCCTTTGGTTGTTGATGAGGAAAAAATATTTAACTTGGGAAAATCTATAGAAACGTGGCTTCTCAGTCCGCTTAATATGTCCCCTTTGCATGACTTCGTCTGAGGACTTCGAGCATCTTTTCCTGACCTTTTTCTTCTCCATAAAAATTTGGGATATGTTAGCTAGTGTATTTCATCGCTTTAGTTTATTACTAAACTCCATCCCCAAAGTTCTAGCTTCCTGGCCAATATATCACTTTAAAATCATGGTGTTAAGCAAAGTTTGGACCCTTATACCAGGATTCCTAACATGGAAAGTCCGAAAATAAATAAACACTCGAATCTTTAAAAAGTCCTTGGCCACACTAGAATTAGTTTGGAATATAACTATATCTCACTAAAAAAGGTACCATACCCTCTGATCATTAGAATCGTCAAGATTAGGAAGGCCCTCATGAAGAAAAACTGATCATAAGAAACTTGGGATGTTTTTCCAACCCATCCCTCTCACAAAAATCTCCTCCAAAGCCTTGCACCAATAGTCACTCATCTTGGTATCCCCCATCTGAGGGCTTCCTTAAACTAAAATTTGATGGGGCTTCCAAAGGAAACCTAGGGCTGACAAGCTATGATAATGTATTTTGAAACAACTCAGGTTAGATCATCCACACATTAAAAGGTAAACTTGGATTTCTTACCAACAATGAGGATATATTTTGGGGATTAGAACAAGGTCTCATCAAAAAATTTCACCATGGTTATCATTAGCTCCTCATTGAAGGATATTCCCAAGTAATTATAATGATCCTACAAAAATGTGTCGTGGAATTCCCCTCTCAAAAATTTTGAGAATTTGGAGGATAGAGGCTCATTTATCCAGAGCAGATTCCCTTATAAATTAAATTAAAGCTCCCCTTTTGTCTCATGTTCGTCAGTTCGAAAAAAACCTTGCGAATCATCTAGAAAAATTATCTCTAGACATAGAGCACCCTCTATTAGATGCGAAATGGATTGAAAACATCCCTTATCAATTAAGAAAGTATTTCCTCTCCATTTCATTACAAAAATCCTCCCCCACCGCGGGTGCATAAACCTGGTGCTGGTTGGAAATAATATAAGGAAAATGGATGGCACAAGACATTGTCCAAGGCATTAAAATGTCGACATGTCGACACTAAGTTTAAATTTTCCTCACATAGGTTAACTATGGGATATTTTACCTTGCAATTTGTTTCACTTGCCGGACCATAATGAAAATTATTCACTGTCTCGTCATGATTCATAATAGCTCATCAAAGCACCATAATGGTTCATTGCTGGCTCAGGTCATGCAAGACAAGGATGGCATCAAGTTAAGATATTGTCCCTCCTCACGCCATCCTCTAACTCTGTTAAACTTTGCATCTCAACAAATGCCCAAAGAAATAATGAGTATGGTGGCACTTGCAGGTAGAAGCAATTCCTTTTATCATAATTCTCTCCTCCCAGTGACAATTGGTCCATTCACAAGCCTGCTCTAGCTGTCTTGATGATGGAATATCATCATTGTAGTAGGAATCACGCTCAGACCCATCCAAGGGAAGATCTCCTTTTTGAAAACAATAATTTTTTAGCCATGATCTGAAATGTTAGTATTTCTTGTTTGGTAGGAGAGTTAATGAAAACTTGTGTAATATTAAGAATATTTATAGGTGGTTTTGGGTCGGTTTCTCAACTGGGCGGCCCATAACACCAGGAAAAACACTTTGTATATTTTTTGGACCATAATATAAATTCAAACCTTAACACAAAAAGGATAAATATTAAAATTATTTAAGTGAATTAGAAATAATCTCAACCATTTATATCCTATATTGGAAATTAGGGTTAGGAATCTGGGATTAATGAATATTATAAATGAAAGCCTAAGGGAGAGGTGAAGATATAGATATAAAAGAGAGTAATCAATATCATTTGTGGAAAGAAATATTCTCAAGAAGAAGAAAGAAATTTTTCTGAAGAAATTGGCTCATTTAGATTGAAGGGAAGGAAAATAATACATGGATAACTTCAAGAGTGCTTCGAAGAGGTCGATTTGTTGGATATTGGAGAGGCTGAATTACTGAAGTGAGAAGGAGGCATATTTGTTATTGATGCCAATTTGTCAGGGCTGATTTGTGACTGTGTAGAGGCTAAGTAAGGGCAAGGCACAAAGACCGATTTATTGGTGAGAAGTGGGCTAATTTTCTCTAATCCAATATTTTTTAATGTCGAGTTTCTAGTTGGCCTAATTTCCTTGGGATAAATTATTCTAGTGGGGCCAAGTTATAGGTTCCAGTCACTGTATTTTTCTTTTTAAATTATCTAAAGTTCAAAACTTTGATTTTTCATATTAATAGATGAGGGAGAATTGTTGTGGGTGTTTATTCATTGTAATGTGTGATTTATCTTTTGTTTCATTATTGCATATAATTTTATAAAGTTAAAATACTAATGATTTTATTTTTATCAATTCATAATTTATTTGGTAAAAACAATAACTTCATGGGAATAAAAATTGTTGTGAGAAAATAAATTTGTGCAAGGTATTAGGATATTTAACATGCCACCCCCAAACCCACCTCAAACATTCCCCATGTGTTAAAGTCACTAGTTACATTTATGTGTGCGATTCCTAGTTCTAGAAATGAAGATTCATTGTTGGCACTAAGAATGCACACACCATATTAACACACATGAATTTTTTTATTCTAAAATTTTCTAGGCATGAATCCTACATGCATGGTTACTTGGTTGCTTTGGATATAGTTTAAGGATTAAAAAACCTAGTGGTTTGTGCTGTAAATATATGAAAATATTATTTAAAAAAAGCACATATATATCTCTATCTTTGACATTAATTTTCAATAAGCTAGACAAATCCATTGTCCATAAAACTAGATCCATATAACGTTGAATATATATATATATATATATACAAACACACACACATACACTAATTTTAGTACATTTTTCTCTTGAAATATATGAAAATACAACCCTCGTCTATTTTTGTTATAATTTTTTGGGGCCTTAACCATTTGGATTTTTTTTTTATGGTGTAATAAAGGATATTAAGACCTACAATCTAAAATATTAAGTTTAGATAATTGTAAGACTCTTTTAGGGTGCACTTTGTAATTATAATGATATAATGAATTTCATAATTTTAAAATAATATAAAACTAATGTTCTAAATTTTGGAAAAAAAGTTGTGCACAAGAATAATATGTTATCTACAACACTACAATTGTTTGTAGTAAGGTTCGATTATTTAGATACTTAAAGGCCACACTAACAATAACATATGCATTATAAAAATAGCATAACAATGTTAGGAAAACTCTAAATTCACATAGTTACACTATATATAAATAAAAATCATTTTCCTATATTTCATATTTTAACACCACTTTCAAATTCACTGAGTAAGGAGCTCTAGTTATCCTTCCAAGTTAACATATTTCTATTTTCCAAGTTTACTTAGCCATTAAAGCTTCAGGAGATACCATATATAGTCATTAGCTTGCACCTTGAAAATGGATGCATAGGAGTGACAATGGCTTATTTGTATTCAAAGGTTTTTTCAACTCCATGTTGAGTAAAAAAATAATTACTTATCGCTTTTACTCTAAATTACATAAATTGTTTTTTTAACTTAACAAATATGAATATTAATACACACACACATGTGTGTGTGTGTGTGTGTGTGATATTTATATACTAGTATAGATTCATTTTTTTTGGAGTGTAAAACTTGAGGAAATGTTTGCACCTCTAGAGATTTGATTCATCTAAAGGCTTGATAGATCCCAAATTAAGGTGGATCTATACTAGTTAGATAAACATATATAAAACTTATAATTTTTTTTTTATTGTAAATAATAAATTTTTATATGCTTATTAAGTAAGTTTAAATATGAACTTTTGAAATATGAATCATTATTTTAATTTATATAGTTCAAAAATCATAGTTTCTATTTATATTATATATATTTCATTTTTATGTATTTATATATATGTATTTTAATATTTAATTATGTAGTTATTAATTAAATTTATTAAGTTTCTATATGTTAATTAATTATATGTTTTAAAATTTCATGTATAGGAATATGAAATATATTATTTAAATCTATTTTAATGTGATATGTATATTATGGTTTTTGGAAAGAAAATGTCTTTGTAATTGTCTTAATAAAAATAAACTTATAATATAATAAATTGTATTAAATTAATATATTATGTTTTATCAAATTTTTTAATTAAATCATATTATATTTTATTATTATTATTTTTTTTAGTAACAAACAATGTAACATTTTTCTTATATTTAATCCATATTTAAATGTTTACACTTATTTATGGACACTACAATACCTTTCCCTTATGATTATAATATACATATAAATATCTCAATTATATATATATATATATATATATATATATATATATATATATATATATATATATATATATATATATATATATATATATATATATATAGATATATATTATAATTAATATAAATTTATTTTATATAATTAAAACATATTTAACTTTGTAAGTTTGATCTCTTTTATACTAGCACAACTGCATTAATAAATGTAGTTGATACACTCCAATAGGAATGAATGGTATTAATTTAATATTGATATTTATAAATATATAATTATAATAGCATAATAATAATAATTATATAAAGCCCCAAGGGTTAGTTTAGTTGGTCAAACTCACATTGCTAAGTACTTCACCTATTGGGAGGTCACGATGTCAAATCTCCTCGATGCCCTTGGGGTATCTTTTTAAAATAATAATAATTATATTATTATTATTATTATGATAATAATTATAATAGTAATTTATAATAGTTATTATAATATTATAATAATATGATAATATTATCAAAGTGTTTAGTAATATAATAAACCCCTATGATTAAAGTATTTATACACCCAATGGATTAATAAACCCAAGGGATTGTGAAGTCCCACTAGCATAACCGGTTGAGGGTGTACCTCGTTAGCAAGGTTACCCAGGATCAAACCTCATGGAGGTTGTTGTGTTCATGATAGGGGGAGGATACATGCTAAAATCAAGTTAGCTTAGGGTTGGTGTGGCCCACACCGAGTGCGATCTACAGGTGACTTTAACGACTTATATGCCATAGGTCGTGATTTCTAAAGCAACATGTCAAGCCTAGAGGAACACAGATAACTTGACAAACAAAAATAAAATAAACCCAAGGGATTATTAATATTATAAACACAATGGATTAGTAAATTCAAGGGTTTATTAATATTATAAACATAAGAGAACCCAAGGTGATATTAATATTAGAGACCTAGGGGATTAATATTATAAACCCAAGGGATTTTAATATTATAAACCGAAGGGATTGATAAACCTAATACATTTTAAATATTATAAGCCCAAGATATTATTAATATTAAAAATCCAAGAGATTAATATTATAAACCCAAAGAATTAATAAAACCCAGGTTTATTAATATTATATACCCAATTCTAGGATGCAGGTGATCTATGAGGGCTCTACGGCGCTGGGCTGCTGGGTTGGCGCGTAGCATGGCCACATGGCCACCCATAGGCCACACCGGCGAGCATTTAAGTGCTCTAGTTGTCACCCCGATCAACATTCAATTCATTGCAAACATCGAGGCTGCTACCTCCCCCTCAAAATGACGACCCTTTCTATTCTACCTGGTTATGCTCTTCGACCTCCTGGTTCTATGCCTCCTCGGTCTCATCCTCTGCGAAGCTACTGTCTCCCTGAATTTGTAGAGCCGAGCTTCCGCACACCAATAGGGAGACGATGTAGCCTTCGTTGTTGTATTGAATTCCTCCCAGGCCATCACTACTTGCAGAGCATCCTTTGTCACTTGAACCTCTTAGCTGCCTCTAGTCTCACTACCACCTCTGAGCTTCCGTCCCTGTGGCGCCACCGCCCTGCTTATTCTTCATCACCTCTTAGCTGCCTCTAGTCTCACTACCACCTCTGAGCTTCCGTCCCTGTGGCGCCACCGCCCTGCTTATTCTTCATCCCAAAGCATTCTCCACCCTTACTGCGCCACTATGCCTCGGCTCAGGCATCGCATGCGATGCAGGCATGGCAGCAACAGAGGTCACACTTCCCGTTCGTCAATCTCCTCCCATTCTGACTCCTCGTCCTCTTCACTGGAACACTCCTTGGGTAGGTATCCAGCTACCCAAAGTGGGCACGACCGCTCTATTGGTCAGCCCCATCATTCAGCGTAGCCTTCTGCCGCAGTGCCCTTTCCTCTGCCCCTACCCCATTTAGTCTCCTCTGTCACCTCGCAGACCTCTAGCTCTGCACAATTCCATTTCCAATGTTCCTTAGACTGTCCCTGTGTTGGTGCCACCATTTCGATTTCCTTCAGGGAGGAACTCGTTGAGGTTCCCAGCCACGGTCCGCCCAATTTGCAGAAGCTCTCAGGTAGTGACTTCGACTCCCATGTGGATAATAAGGGTTATCATGACTGGCAAGCACAATTCACGCTCGGACAACAGCAGCAACTCTGGATACAGCAAGGATGAAAAGGAGAAGAGAAAACACGCCATGGGAAAATATGGTGAGGCCATGGAGCCCCTCCACGCAGCACTTTCTACCCACGACACCGATGTCGACGAATACAGGTGTCTCATTGTAGAAGAGACTCCTCCTACACCTCATGACACCTAGGCTCTGAGGTTTTTTTCAGTTTACTACTTTCAGTATCAAGGTCCTGTTAAATGTTATTATCTATGTTTGGCAGAGAAAATTTTGTCTGTATAACGCTGGTTTCCTCGTGCGAGACATCGAATCAAACTATCTATGGGCTGGTTTCCCCTACGTGGGCAGCTCCATTTTTGTTGTTTTTCTGCGAATTATGCTCTTGATTCAGGCTTGAACTGTAGAGGCCTGAGCCTCCATGTACACTATGTTTCACTAATAGAATTTAATCTTACTTAGGAAAACAAAATATTATATACCCAATGGATTAATATACCCAAGGCATTGTTAATATTATAAGCCCAAGGGATTATTAATATTAAAAAACCCAAGGGACTAATATTATAAACACAACAAAAGTAATAAAACCCACAATATTATTAATATTATAAACCCACAAGATTATTAATATCATAAATGGAAGGGATTAATATTAAAACCTAGGACCAATATTATAGACCTAGGATTAATATTAAACTCTAGGAATATAAACCTTAATATTAATAATATAAACCCAACGCATCATTAATATTATAAACCGAGAGGATTAATATTATAAGACCTTTGGATTAGAAATATTATCCTAAGGAATTAATAAAACCAATGGATTATTAATATTATAAACCTAAGGTATTAATATTATAAGCCCAAAGAATTAATCAACCCAACGGATTATTAATATTATAAGCCCAACACATTAATATTATAAACCATGGGAATTAATATTATAAAACCAATGGATTAACAAACCCAAGGTATTATTAGCATTATAAATGGAAGGGATTCATATTATAAACTGAAAATACTATTAATATTATAAACCCAAGGATTAATATTATAAACTTAAATGATTAACAAACTGAAGGGATTGTTAATATTATAAATCTAACGGATTAATATTATAAACCCAAGGGATTAATAAACCGAAGAGATTATTAATATTACAAACCCAAGGGATTAATAAACCCAAGATATTAATAAACCCAAGATATTATTAATATTATAAACCTAAGGATTCATATTAAACCCTAGGAATATAAACTCTAAGATTAATAATATAAACCCAAGATTTTATAAAAATAAGGGACTAATATGAAACCCTACAATTAATATTACAAGCCTAAGATATTATAATCTCTAGGATTAATATTATAAACCCTAAGATTAATACAACAAACCTAAGATTAATATTATAAACCTTAATATATTATTATACATGTTAGGGATTAATATTATAAAGCCAAGCAATTAATAAAACAATAGATTGTTAGTATTATAAATTAAAGAGATTAATATTATTACGAACTATAGGATTAATATTGTAAACCCTATGATTATAAAATTTAAGATTATAATACTAGGGGTTAATAAATGCACTTATGATTATTAATATTATAAACCAAAGTGTCTCGCGGGGTGGGGGCAACTTAATTAGTGATCGAAGTAATGTGAAATTTGTGAAAAATGAGAGATATAAGGTTCAAATATCCCTTCTTTTGACTCAGTTGAAGGAGAAGAGGACAAACCATAGACCCTAAATATTTAATAGTAGTTACATATTAGGGAGGCTAGTGAGCTCCTTTAAAATACCAAAAAAAATAAAACAATATTATAAACCCAAGGGATTAATATTACAAGCCTAAGGGATTAATAACATTATAAACTCAAGGGACTAATAGACGCAAGTGATTGTTGATCTTATAAACCCAATGGATTAATATTATAAACTCGAGGTATTATAAACCTTAGGATTAATATTATAAACCTTGATATTAATTTTATAAAACCAAGGGATTAATATTAAACCCTAGCATTAATATTATAAACCCAAGGGATTAGAAATATTTCTACAATGATTGTGAGATTGATTAATATTATAAACCCTAGGATTAATATTAAACACTAGGATTAATGTAATAAACCCTAATATTATAAATTAAAAACCCAATATTAAACCTTAATATTAAAACATCCTAATATTATAAACCTAATATTAAACACAAATTTTGTAATATAATTATAGGACAATGATGTAACATTAGGGGAATGATTATCAATTTGATTGTCGTATTGAGATAATGTTTGCCGCAATGAAACATTGGATAGATTTTTATACCATTCTAATGTGACAATATTAAACCCTAATATAAAACCCTAACATTATAAAACCCAATATAATCAACCCTAAGATTAATATTATAAACCCTAATATTAAACCACAATATTATAAATTGTACACCCTAATATTATTAACCCTAATATTATTAACCCAATATTAAAAACCCTAAAATTATAAATCCTAATATTGAACCCCAATTTTATAATGTCAAATGTGATGCTGAATAAATTGCAATGTGATGCAACACTGCGATAATGATTGCCGCATTGAGACAATGTTTGTCACAATGCGACATTGAATATATTGTGTACCATTCCAATGTCACAATATTAAACCCTGATACAAAACCATAACATTATAAAACCTAATATTATAAACCCTAATATTAATAATATAAACCCTATTATTATAAATCCTAATCTTAATACCTTAAACTCTAGGAGTAATATTATAAACCCCGGTATTAATATTGTTAACCCTAGCCATCCACTATAAGCTTTCATAGTTAACCATGGTCATCCACTATGGTTCATTATATTTCACCTACATATAGATCATGATTCTCGAGATAAGTATGGTTCACCATGGTAGTCATGTTGACTATACTTGACCATGTCAACAATAACAAACCATAGTTAACATGTGTTAATGTATATATTAATTTATAATAAAAACTTTATAAATGCGTAGATTAATATATTATTAATGTTATATAAAAATATTATTAATGTTATTTAAATATTTTATTAGTTTTATTAATTTAATTTTGATAATTATTATTATTTTTTTAAATTATATTAAAATTTAAAATTATAGCTAAATTAGTAAAAAAATGGATAAACTTAAAAAAAAAAATAGTTTCCTAAAAACTCAAGCTTGCATTCTATGGTTCACCATGGTAGTCATGTTGACTATGTTTCCCATATTAACTATAATCGACCATGTGAACAATAGTCAACCATACTTAACATGTGCTAATTTATAGTTAAAATTCTAGAAATGTGTAGACTAATATATTATTAATGTGCCATTAATACTATAATAATGCATAAATTAATATATTATCAACGTGACATCAACGTGGATAGATTTTTGTACCATTTCAATGTCACAATATTAAACCCTAATATAAATCCAAATATAATAAACCCTAATATTAAACCCCACTATTATAGATTATAAACTCAATATTAAGCCCTAATATTATAAACTCAATATTAAAATTCCTAATATTATAAACACTAATATTAAATCCCAATTTTGTAATGTCCCGATGTGTCGTTGAATATATTGCAAAGTAATGAAACATTGCGACAATCATTGTCATATTGATTGTCTCAATGAAACAATATTTGTTGCAATGCAAGATTGAATAGTTTTTTATACCTTTCTAATGTCACAATATTAAACCCTAATACAAAAATCTAACATTATAAAACTCAATATAATAAATTGTAACATAATTATTATAAACCACAAGAATATAAACCCTAAATTTAATATATTAAACCATGGGATTATAAAACCTAAAATATTAAACCATAAGTTAATTTAATTAAATATATTAAAGTTTAAAACCCTAACGAAAGATAGTGGATATGCTTTCGATATGGATTTAAAAACAAGTAAATGGTTTTAGGAAAACAAGTAGTGATTGCATAATATTTTCGACGAATATTAGTTTTGTGCAATGTTAGGAGCTGAGTGGGCGTAAGCACTATTCCTGAAACCTAATCAATGCTGCATGGACGTTGTGTGTACGTGCACTCATTCACCATGCTAAGGAGCCACTGTAAATGAGCAACCTTTCATAGACAATTTCTTAATAAATTATAACACCAATTATATTTCTTGAATTATTTTTTAATAAATTAAAGATAGGAGTGCATCAAAGAAACTGAAAAAATATTCACAGAATTTCCATATCATCCATTTAATTAAAAAATATCCCAAATTATTAAAACTTAATCATTTATAATTTAAAATTTTGAAATTCCACCATCCCAATTTTAATATAAACTATGCTTTTATATATATACATATATATAATAAGAATAAGTTAATTAAACTTATATTAATTAAACCAACTTAACCTTCATTAAACTATTTATATTAATTTAAAAATTAATAAATTTATTATTAATTATTTTCAAATTTATTTTTAAATAATTAATATGATAAACTATTATTGTCATATTAAACATGTTAACTTTTGAGTTGAATTTTATCTACTCATTGTTAAAGAAATTCCCAAAAAAATAAATCAATAAAATTTAATTATTATTTTTTATTTAATTAAATTTAATATAATTTTCTAATAACTAATTAAATTTATTAGGATTGTGTAATAACTAATTCAATTACATCTTATTGAGAAGTCTCACTCTCCTTTTATGATCATTTTATGATATTTGAAATGTTAAACATTTCTATATGCTTGCACACTTGAATCGTCAAAATATGAGATAATTACAAGTTTCTATATTGAGAATATGGAAACTTGTAATTATCTCATATTTTGACGATGGTCCCTTCCCTTCAACCTTGAAGAAAAAGGACCGTACCAGAATATCAAAACTTGTAATTATCTCATATTTGACGATTTTTTTGTATATATATATATATAGTTTAGAAGGATTATAATTTAATTATATCCAATATATTATGTTATTGAATTGGTGATTTTATATAATGGAATATATTTAAGAAACACTTGATTACAGTCTATTCAAAATCTCAAATTAATCAACAAAAATATTCTTACTCTTAAATATTATAATTATTGTTGAATTAATAAAAATAAAAATTATTATAACTAAATATTAGGTTATTATTATCACTCTATTATCATAATATCATTACCAAGCAAAGTCATGATGCTTCATCGAAATTTACATGACTTTATAACTAAATAATTTTAGATCGCCCGGCACTAGCAGTACGCGGAGAAGGTCGGAAACAAAGTACTTTAAAAGGAGGAATTATTTATTTATTGGATTCACGGGTTCTCTCTGCGCGTGGAATTTCATGTCAAATGCTTGCATTTTCTGTTGAAATCTCATTCCAACTTCGTTGTTACTGCTTTAAAGCATTTTTCTAACCTAACCGGAGGCACTTCATACGTGAAATCTTCGTGTATATATATGGCAGCCGTTATTCTAAACGGATATAACTTTTATCAATTATTTTTGAAATATTTTAGAATTTGATTTTTTTTTAATATTCTTTATGAACATAATTAAATGCATTTTATTAAATTAACAAAAGTCCACAATCAACATAAAACTACCTGAAAATACATAAAACAGATCAGCCTACCAATACTTTTATGTCTTTTGTCTAGACCTCGCTGTGATCTCTTTTAAATCTATAAAAAATACCTTGACATTATGTTTGAGAATATGTGCTCAACCATATGATACAAGTTATGTGAGTATTAAATGCAGCAACTATATGATATAAGTGATGTGAGTATTAAATGCAGCAGATCCCACTATGAAGTTAGAAAGGAGAAAACCCCAATAGCTCAAGACCTTAATTTCCGAGCCATTCGGGAAAAAAAAACATCATTGTCATTATGTTTTCCGATGATTAGTGGAGTGTTTATCTAAAAAGGTTGAACGGATTATAAATCTTACACATAACTTTTCTACAAAATAAATAATAATTGTAAAAATATATACTCTGTTAATTATTTTGAACCATAGTCATAATAAATAGTCTTATTATAGTCATTGTAAGTATTAAATGAAGAATTTTTACTTACAATGGAGAATTTTTTTTATTAACCACTAGAAAAATGGTAAGTGTAAATCTCAAAAAGAAAATTCCATATCATAATTATTTTTTTCTATAAATTTAAAATTAAAATTAATTTTTAAAGATATATTTCTCAATTTAATAATTTATTTATTTTTAAAATAAAAATTATTAAAATTTTCTAAAAATATATAATTTTAAAAAAAAATTAAATAAATTTTCAAAATATTATCATAATTGATATTTTAAATATAATAAAATTAACTAATCTTTTAACATTGTAATAAATGTAATTTTTAAAATATATTTTTATTTAAAATAAATATATTTCTATTTTATTAAATCTAAAAACACTTAGATTAATAAATATAATATTAAATGATGCCTAACACATTATAAATTGAAAATAAAAGAACCCCAACGATATGAAACTTTGAGTGGAAAAACAAATTCATTTTCCAACCTAATAGAAACTTTATTATCAATATTTAAATATTTAGTTTAAAAAATTTCAATAATGGAAATTCTAGCCTAATTTCTATTATTAAAAAATATTGAAATATTCTAACATTCTGATTTTTTATTTTTATTTTATTTTTTATTATAAGATTCTCACAAATTTGTAGCCTCTGTATACAACACCTACATTTTATGTTATTAAATATAAATTTTATGTTATTAATTGTAACTGGGATGATGTCTAACACGTATATGGTGCAATTTGTGTTTAGATAACCATTAAATTTTAGGATTTTTCTAAAATTACTTAAACTTTTTTTTAAATGGTTACAACTAATAAATATATGTGTTTTTGTTTAATTTCAAAAAATTATATAAAATTAAATATTTATGAACTAGAAAGGTATTATGAGCAACTATTTATTATTACCTAATCTTTATAACTTATTTATGTTTTTCAAGTTTTTTTTTCTCTATTTATAAAATAAAAAATAATATAATTATCTTTACCTTATAGGCACCTAAAGATGTTTTATACATAAATTCAATGATTTCTTGAACTTTATTAATGCATATGAAGTTTTTAGTTGATCTATATTAATGCATATGGAGTTTTTAGTTGATCTATATTAATGCATATGGAGTTTTTAGTTTTTTACACACTATTGCATACATAAATTAATCAATTAGACAAAGATATTACACATATGCTATATTTTGGGCTTAAATCACTTTACATTTCTCTATTGTAAAATGATCCGCATATGTTTTCACTTATTTTTATTGGTTGACAATTACTAAATTTCCTATGTCAAATTTACTAAGAAATTAAGGCATCCTTGCATTAGTTTCCTTGAATAATAATGATCAGTCAACCTGCATGCAACCAATAATGGGCATTCTCAACCAATAATGGTTGTCTACATTGCTAGTTTGACAACTAAGGTATGATTTTCCCATTATTTAATAAGTAAGGGTGAGATAAAGATGCCTAGTCTAGGTTGGATCATTGGGGATGAAAGGAGTAGATCATGATGAAAAATCCTAATAATATTAAAACTATTATTACTTTTAAATTTAATGATAAATTGTAGGAAAATAAAGAGTTGAGAGAAAAAGGAAATTGAAATTCATAGTAAAACTTTGGTGTTGGTCAATTTCCCTCCTGGTCAATTCCTACAATGCCATGTGATGGGTGATGGAAGAGTTTATCATTTGTAGGATCCTAATAGAGTTAAAGACGAAAAATACATTTTCTCTTAGTTTATCCAGTTGATGCGATCTAATTTTAAAAATATTTGTCACATTATAAACCTTGTTGACCTTTTAATTCAACAAAAGTAACCTCTCATTTCCTTTTTAACATAAAAATATATTCTTAACTAATAATATTAATCTCTTACCTTCTTAAAATCGTTAATATATATATATATATATATATATATATATATATATATATATATATATATATATATAGATATATATATTACTAATAATATTTTTTTTTTAAAATTTTTTTTTCTATTATTATTTATTTAAAATTTTATTTATATAAAAATTGTATATCATAACTCAATTGAATCTAATATAACTCGATTGTCACACCAGTAGTGGGGATGATTATCACTAGTTACTATTTATGAATGTAGGCTGACTCATCAATTCTTAAAAAATCATGTCACCTTCTATCTGAAATTAAACTTTGTTGGCCACTAAAAAGACTGGTTCTTAGACCTTTAACCTATTTCTTTCCATACCAGAAAAATAAACTCTTAACCAAACATATACAATTTTAAATAAATTAAAATTAATATAAATTCATTTTATATAATTAAAAAAACTAACTTTTAACCTTCTATTTATTTTATATGTGATAAATTCATATATATTTATATTTATAATAAAAAAATAAATTCATATAAATTTTTATTTATAATAAAAATATATTACTTAAACAAGCCAAGCTTCCATTAACTTATTTACATTAACTATAATTTATTACTTTATAATTATTATAATAAATTATTATTATTATTTTATGAAGTATTTTTGAGTTGAATTGTATGAGAAAGAACATCACAGCTTAATCATTATTAAAAAATGAACCAAGCTTCCATAAACTTATTTACATTAACTTGAGAATTATGTAATTTATTACCTTATAATTATTATAATAAATTATTATTATTATATTAAACATTTTTGAGTTGAACTGTAAAAGAAAAAACATCACAATTTAATCATTATTAAAAAATGATTCCGTAATCAAAATGATAATTTATTTAAATTTAATATCATTTCCTAATGAATACAATTGTGGATTGAATCACGAGAGCGCAATGGAGGCTGGCGGAAACCCTAGGTTTTACAGCTCTGGATTGTTAGCAACTAAGCCGGCAGACAACCATGGTTGGGCACCAGACGAGAAGAACGCCACTGAACCGTTGGCATTTTGCCCCCTTCTTGCGTCGCATTGACGATTGGCTTGGCGCGGGTCCTCCTCTATTCGCACGGAGGCTGCTCTCCCCATCGGCCTTTTTGGCCTCTGGCCATGGCAAGGAACGAATGCCCATCCCAAACGATGGGCTTGAGCGACGGTGCAACGCTCCTGCTTTCTGACCCTAGACCACGATATTTTTGCTGAGAAAATATGCATGGTACCTACACCGACGATGTATAACAGGAAACGCCGACTGTTTCAACCACTGGGCTCATCGCATGCTTTAACGCACTGTGGTGGCCGTCCCATAGACGCTCCATTCCGAGGGAGCTGGTTAATTGACTCCTACAGTACCATGTACAAGATACAAGACCAGAAGGCCAAAGGAAATCAGAAAGCTACCAGAGGAAGCGATATTCGGGTGAGCTCTCCACAGTTTCAAGTTTTCATAAGACCCCTAGTGGGAAATAGTTTTGTTATTGGGGTACGGGACATAGACAGGATTTCAAATATAAAGGAAAAAATCAGATCTGTCTCAGGTTACCTTTACCACACTCAAGTCATTTATTCATGGGGAAATCCTTATTAGACTCTTGCTCCATCAATGCATATCCTCTTTGTTCTGGATCTACCATTTTCTTGAACCTCAGACGCAGGGTGGAAAAATAGATCAAAACAGAGCCCAAGGACTCACTCAGGGAGCCAGTACCTCCAAAATAGAAAACCCAAAAGGATGCTCATACAAAAACATTTTGTAGGGGAAAAACAAAGCTACAGCAGCAACTGCACCAGCAGATAGTACACCCAAGCCATACATTGTGGAGCAACAAACTAGTGTGCCCGAACTCAATATAGACACTATAGAGATAGACGAGCATTGAACCACATTTGAATCTCAAGAAATAATATGAAGATTCAACTGATTTTGACCCAAACCAATGAACATTTTCCATTGGATCTTCATCAAATCGACCATGGACTGTGAAATCCATCTATGTTCAAAGGGTTTCTTTATAGTCAAGTTCCCATCATCAGAACGCAGAGATATCATACTGAGGGAAGGACTGTGGTTCTGGGGATCCACCAGACTCTTCATCACACCATGGTTTCCATTATTTTGACACAAACACAATGGAGGTTACGAGGATGTCGGTTTGGGTTCGGCTATATAGAGTGCCGCTTCATTTTTGGAATGAAAGTGTTCTAGAAGCCATTCGGAACATCCCCAGGAGATATATGGAGATATATGAAAACATATGCCCAATGTTTGGAGGAGCGCATCTACACCTTCGCATGAATCTGTGTGGAAGTGGAGCTTAGCAAAGGAGATATATGAAAACATATGCCCAATGTTTGGAGGAGCGCATCTACACCTTCGCATGAATCTGTGTGGAAGTGGAGCTTAGCAAAGGCCTACCAGAGAGCATTCAGCCGATACACAAACAACAAAGATGGGTGCAACATTTATATTATGAAAATACAACATTAAGATGTAGAATATGTAGAAACACGAGACACTTACAAAACACATGCCCAAAAGAAAAACGAGATAATAGAAAAAAGAAGAAGATAGGGAAAGCAACCAAAGGATGGAAATTTTCTTCAGAGGATCCAGAGCAGGACACAAACGAAGAAGAGGAAGACCCCATCCCAAACAAGAGTAAACAAAGAACAATCTCTTCAGGTACATAAGAAGAGGAAATGCAAGATCCCTTTGACATCAACACCATGGCACAACCAGAAATGGACCCTAGAGTATAGGACAACGGGGGAAATAAAAGACAACACATTTCAGACACTTTGGAATCCGTTAAAGATAAAGGAACACTCACAGAAGAAAACCAGCTCTCCCTTATCTCGGCCACGCCAACACAAGGTACTTGGCTAAAGGTAGAAAAGAAAAAAGGGAGAAAATCTTAATTTTCTCTCCTTATAATATTTTAATTGTAGCATACTAGCCTATCTTGATTGACAATTACTAGCACATGAAATATGTAATTTTTTTTTCATTAATAAAATTATGAACTTTTTCCTTGAAAAAAATATCGTTTCCTAATAACTAATTCGATTAAATCCTATTTAGAAGCATCACACTTTTTTTAATTATCATTTTATAGATTGCTTTGATAATAAATGTATATTTTAAATATCAATCGTTTCTATATTCTCGCACACTTAATGCCAAAATATATCTTATAATTCTAACGATACTCATAGTTAAATGTTGTAGTGATTATTGAATTAATAATGATGGAAATTATATGATTTTAAACGAAATAGTTAGGCTTTAGGGCCAGAACATGGTTTCAAGGCTAGAGCATTTTACATATGCAACCGGATGTTCTCACATTGAGTTTAAAATTGTCTAAAAAGATTTGAGTGTTTTCCATTGTCTACATACTACAACTTTAATTGGTTACTCTTTATAAAACTACCAAAATATACCTAACACTAATACTTATTTGAATAACATATTTAAAAAATAAAAGAAGAATAGATTGTATTATTCAAACAAGGTTCTGTGTTGACTTCTTCAATTTCCTCATTATTATGCCTTGGCATTGAAGTAGTAGGAGCCATAACCTCTATCACCACCTCTGCACCCTCCATCAACATATCTAAATTTACAACCAATTGTTCCTCCATCACCCCACTCCTTTCATTTATGGTACCCATTACTGATGCACCATTCCCATTCAATGATTCCATTTGAACCAAAGGAAAGTCCGAAAAATCATTTTTCACCTGTAGTCTTTCCAACTTGGTCTGTAAGAGGCCATTTTTTTAATTTAAAAGAGATAATTGGGCTTGGAATTTGACATACCCATCTCCCCCTATTTCAATAACAAATATAAAATATATTCCATGGTGGCCATAAAATAGTCTAAGTGCTGACTAAAATATTCCTTCTCAGTGCTACTACTCAACTACTCCATGTGGAAACTAAAGCAATAATCATCTTTCTCCGTATAATCTTTCATGAGCCTGACCCAAAATTATACCAAGATGTTGAGGAATGAACTTTCCTTATAACATATTCCCTCCTCCACCAACCCATCAATTTGATCGTCATTTTCAATACAATAAATATGTTAGAAAAATTAAATCACAGAGCAATGAAACAAAAAATATTGCGGAAACACAAATACACAAACAAATAAAAAAAGAGAGACATTGATATATGTGGTTCACCCAATTTGGGCTACATCCATGGAGAAAAAACCAATCCTTCCTTTATATTATCCAACAAAATGAAGAGATACAACCTACAATAGATCCGATGTAATTTCCTATTTTCTTTCACATAATCTCCTCTCTCTTTCTCGCTTAGAATAATAATACACAACCACAATACAATTCCATCATATAAACTGAGGGTTTTCTTTTAGGGAAAAAAAACGCGAAATTAACATAAATTCTACCATTTAATCATCTTTCTAATGAATGAACCAGATTAAATGTGAAATTACAATATTTTACAAGGAAAATTTTCATCGATTTTTAGCTTCAGGGGTGATTCCCTCGAACCCCTGTCGGGGGCCCGCTAGCCCCCGGAACCCCCAGCTAGGGGGAATAGTCCCCTCGAACCCCCATGGGGGGGACAAGTCCCTCCCGCATAGAGGGGTGTAAAGTATTCCTGGGGTATACACGGTCCGACTAAAGCAAGACCTCTGAATTTGGAAGATAATTAGGCTCCACACCCAACAAAATGAACCTATTCATTCTCTAGGCTATAAATTTGAATTCAGTATTAAATACCATGTAATTTTCTCCCTTCCCCATTAAAATTCTATACTCCAAACATGCATGAAACTCCTTGACTATATAAATGCCATCCCTCAGTTTAATCCCATGTTTATTAAGGATTTGAAATGCCTTCCATCTGTCCCTGGCTTTTCTTAGAATCATGTGGATTTCCCAAGTGTGTGTAGTGACCTTGACCTCAGCGGAAGAGAGGATCCACCAAAATGCTGCAAATGGGATTTGCGGGATCGAAAAACTAAACTACTGGTTGACATTAGGCCATCGATCCACCCACCATATTATTTTCCCTTTAATTCTATTGCAATTTTTTAAAACACCTAAAATCTGATTAATGTTTGAAAGCTTCACGGTAAAGGTTTATACACTCCACCTATTTCGTCCTAAACCAAAGTGCCTTGTTTTAAGGAGGGTACTTTTTTTTCTAAAGTATCCTCCTTTGAATTGAGATGCCCCTTGATATGGTAGAATATATAATCTCAATTTTTTCTATTTGTAGGATGATTCTATGAAGAATTGAAGACTAAGCCTAATTAGAATTCTCTTTGAGCTTGCACAATTGATGTGTGACTACCATCAAATATCCAAACACTATTAGCTACCAAATTATTCTATAGAGAGACGATCCTAACATGTACCACAAAGCTAAAATTCTGCTTGATTATTGTTGGCACTCCCAAAACCCCATGCATATTGAGTCTTGAGTCTTTATTTCTACATCGAGGAGAAAGATAACCCATCTCCCCGTTTAATAAAACCTATTATAACTTACTAAATTTTAAATTACTACTATTGTAAATATATTTACCTAATATCGTTCCCAGCCAAAGGCATCAAATTTTATTGAAATTTCCTTGACTTAATGTCTAAATAACTTCACACTTCCTAGAAATTCCACTACGTAGAGGAAAAGTATGGAAACGGATGACTTTCAAAAAAAGGATTATTTATTTATCACATTCACTACTTCCATATGCATGTGGAAATTTATGGTACAGGCTTACATTTTCTATTGAAATCTCAATTCAACATTGTTTTCATTGCTTTAACACATTTTTATAACATATACGGAGGAAATTCCATTTAAGTGAAATATGTGTATGTATATATAGAATGTAATGACCGAAAATTTAAATATGCAATTAGTTACATCAATTTATGCGATTAATAATTTCAACACACAATTATTCAACTAATTATCATAGAATTTATAAAATACGAGCAAAGAAAACTTATCTGTAGAAATGATATTCCTTACTTGTGATTTCAAAGTTGAACGCTATTTGAATCCTGCTAACCACAATAAAGGTTCGGTAACGACTCTCCACTCAACTGTAGGCTCAGTTACACGTAATATTTCTACAACTCGTCAACCCTCGTCCTTTAATCAATGTACTATTTCTAAGGTTTCCTTTGTCTCTCAACATTCTTGAATGAATCATCTCACTCCCTCTTCATCCATTAAATAGAACCAATTGTTCCAAAAGTGGAAGGGAATTGCAAAGGCATTCAAATGCACACAATCCATGTGTGAACATGCAGCCTTTATTTATTTCTTTTAAATTTTAATTAATTCAATATTTATCTTAATTTAACTCTTTTCTATTTTATTTAATTTTATTTTTTGTTAAATGTAATTATTTTGACTATTTTTATAGTTTACACACACTTATAAACCAATTTATTATTGACTACTTTATTTGTTTACTATTATTATATTTTCTTCATTATTTATTATTTATTTAATATTATTATCTTTTCTTTGATATTTATGATTTATTTACTTATATATTAATATTATTTTATTTATTTATTATTATTATTTTTATTACTATTTGGGGGCATTACAAAGAACATGTGGAGGAAATTTCTATAGGTTTTTCTTCCAAACAAATCATATTGAAAAAATTTACAAGGATGAAACTGTGCAGGGAGAGTCGATGGCCATTCGAGACTGCAGATTCTATACCATAAAGAAGGAACTGGTGGGCTTTTATCTAAAGAAACACGTGGAAGGGGATCACAAGTTGCATTTTAATTTAAGTATACCAACCTTGGACTTGTAGCAATATGATCCATGACACTAACCAAGTACGTTTAACCTTTTTCTGCGTCTTCCCCAGGTTTGAATTTGATATGATATTATCCCTTAGAGTTACCAGGTAGATCAGTCCCTACTTGTTCCCCTAACTTGAACTTGAAAATGAAATTTTCAAGTTATATATATATATTCTTGCAAATTTGGCTAGTGATGCTCGAGAGAGGAAAAGGGTATTTTTCGTTCCAACAGATACTATAAAATTCCCTCGGCTAAATAGATTGACAAATTTGGGTTATTGGAAAGCCACCGGTTTAGATAGGCCGATTCATAATGAGTAGCTTTAGTGCATCAATGTGAAGAAAATTCTGGTGTTTTACAAAGGAAGAGCCCCACTTTGGCAAAGCATGGAGTGGATCATGAATGAGTATAGGATGCCATATTTGAGCTCGTTCTTGCTCAATTTTATCGCACTCAGCTAGACCTATCCAAGGGAAGCTCTTCTTTTTGAAAATAACATTTTTTTAGCCATGTTTTGAACTATCAATATTTCTTGCTATATAAGCTAGTTAAGGAAAATTTGTGGAATATTAAGAATCTCTATATGTGTTTTTGAGCCGGTTTCTCAATAGGGAAACCCACAACACCAGTAAAAACACTCTGTATTTTTTTGGCACCATAATATAAAGTCAAACCTTAACACAACAAAATGATAAATATTAAAATTATTTAAGTGAATTAGAAATAATCCCAATCATTGATCTCCTATATGGGAGATTAGGGTTAGGGGTTTGGGATTAATGAAGATTATAAATAAAATCCTAAGGGAAAGGTGAAGATATAAACAAAGAAGATAGGAATCTATATCATTTTGGGAAAGCAATTTTCTTAAGAAGGAGAGAGAAAATATTCTGAAGCAAGAGGCTCATTTAGACTGATGAGAAGGAAAATAATACATGGATAACTTCAAGAGTGTTTCCAAGAGGCTTATTTTTTGGATATTGGAAAGGTTGAATTACTGAAGTGAGAAGGAGCCATATTTGTTGTGGATGCCAATTTCTCAGGGTTGATTTGTGAGTATGTAGAGGCTGAACAAGGGCAAGGCATAGTGACCGATTTATTGGTGAGAGGTGAACTAATTTTTTCCAAGCCATTTTTTTATTAATGGCTAGTTTCTAGTTGGCCTAATTTCCTTGGGCTAAATTGTTCTAGTGGGTCCAAGTTGAGGTTCCAGTCACTATATTTTTCTTTGCAAATTCTCTATTGTTCAAAACATCGATTTTCTAGATTAATAGATGAAGGAGAATTGTTGTGGGTGTTTATGTGTTGTGATGTGTGATTGATATCTATGTTTCATTTCTATTGCATATCTATTTTTATAGAGTTAAAATACTAGTGATTTTATTTTTTAATAAATCATAATTTATTTGGTAAAAAAAATGAGTTGATGGGAATAAAATTTGTTGTGAGAAAATAAATCTTGGCAGGTATTACGAGATTTAATATGCCACCCGAAAAACCACCACAATCATTCCCCAAGTGTTAAATTCACTAGATGCATTTATGTGTGTGATTTTCTCATGCTAGAAATGCAAATCCATTGTTGGCACTAAGAGTGCACACACCCTATTAACATACATGCATTTTTTTATTCTAAAATGTTCTAGGTGGGAATCCTACATGCATGGTGACTAGGTTGCTTTTAATATGGTTTCAAGATCACAAACGTAGCGGTTTGTACTACAAATATATGAAAACATTATTTTTTGAAAAAGCACATATATATCTCTATCTTTGACATTATTTTTCTATATTCTAGACAAATATGTTGTCCATAAAATCTTAAAATACACCCCTCGTCTATTTTTGTTATAATTTTTTGGGGCCTTAACCATTTAAAAAAATTATCTGGCACAACAAAGGATATTAAGACCTACAATCTAGAATATTAAGGTTAGCTAATAGTAAGAACCTTTTAGGGTGCACTTTGTAACTAAGACCTACAATATAAAATATTAAGGTCATATAATAGTAAAACTCTTTTAGGGTGCACTTTGTAACTATAAAGATATAATGAATTTCATAATTTTAAAATAATATAAAAATTTTGTTGTAAATTTTGGAAAAAAAGTTGTGCACAAAAACAATATGTTCTCTACAACTTTACAATATTTTTTAGCAAGATTCCATTATTTAAATACTCAAGGGTGCCATTTTAAAATTCATTGAGTAAGAAACTCTGGTTATCTTCAAAGTATATTGTTATTTTCCAAGTTTACTAATGCATAGGAAATTGATGCATATGAGTGATAATGGCTCATTTGTATTCAAGGATTGTGTTAAAAAATTAATTACTTATCTCTTTTATTCTAAATTATAGAAATTATTTTTTAACTTAATAATAATAATAATAATAATAATAATAATAATAATATAAATGTGATATTTATATACTAGTATAGATTCATTTTATTTAAATAGCATAAAGAGGGATCAAATCTCTCATTATGCAAATCTTTTTTTGGAGTGTAGAAGTTGAAGGAATGTTTACACCTCTAGAGATTTGATTCCTCTAAAGGCTTGATAGATCAAAATTGATATGGATCTATTCTAGTTTGCTAAACATATATAAAATTTAGTAAACAAAAATTATTGTAAATAATAATTTTTTATATGCTTATTAATTAAGTGTAAATATGAACTTTTGAAATTTGAATCTCTCTCTCTCTCTCTCTCTCTCTCTCTCTCTCTCTCTCTCTCTCTCTCTCTCTCTCTCTATATATATATATATATTTAATTACATATTTATTGATTAAACTTATTAATTTTCTATATGCTGATTAATTATACGTTTTAAAATTTCATGATTAGGAATATGAAACATATAATTTAAATTCATTGAGTAAGAAACTCTGGTTATCTTCAAAGTATATTGTTATTTTCCAAGTTTACATAGTCATTAAATTTTCATGAAATACCATATACCATCATTAGCTTGCACCTTGAAATTTGATGCATAGGAGTGATAATGGCTCATTTGTATTCAAGGATTGTGTTAAAAAATTAATTACTTATCTCTTTTATTCTAAATTATATAAATTATTTTTTAACTTAATAATAATAATATAAATGTGATATTTATATACTAGTATACATTCATTTTATATAAATAGCATAAAGAGGGATCAAATCTCTCATTATGCAAATATTTTTTTGGAGTGTAGAAATTGAAGGAATGTTTACACCTCTAGAGATTTGATTCATCTAAAGGCTTGATAGATCAAAATTGATATGGATCTATGCTAGTTTGATAAACATATATAAAATTTAGTAACAAAAATTATTGTAAATAATAATTTTTTATATGCTTATTAATTAAATGTAAATATGAACTTTTGAAATTTGACTCTCTCTCTCTCTCTCTCTCTCTCTCTCTCTCTCTCTCTCTCTCTCTCTATATATATATATATATATATATATATATATATATAATTAATTATATATTTCTTAATTAAAATTATTAAGTTTCTATATGCTTATTAATTATATGTTTTAAAATTTCATGATTAGGAATATGAAACATATAATTTAAATTCATTTCAATGTGACATGTATATTATGATTTTTGAAAGAAAGAAATTTTCTTAGTATTTTTCTTAATAGAAACAAAATTACAATATAACAAATTGAATTGAATTGATTTGTTATGTTTTATTACTTTTTAATTAAACCACACACACACACACACACACACACACACACACACACACACACACACACAGATATATATATATATATATTAATCACAAACAATGTAACATTTTTCTTACATTGAATTCATATTTAAATGTTTACATTTATCTATGGACCCTTACAACTTGAGTGGGCTTAATCGTTAATAACATCTCTTTTCTCATAAGAGGTCAAATGTTAAAAAACAAAGGTGGGTAGAGTATGTATGCCTTCATATACTTAGCAATTAAATTGCTACGCAGAGTTGGGTCTCTTATCCCACAAACAAGGGGGTCTCAGACACCATTTGGTGTTTGGCTTGGTTGTGACCTTAAAATTGGATAATAATAATAGTAACAATATATTTCCCTTATGATTATAATATGAATATAAATATCTCAATAATAATAACATTTTTTTTTATAAATTATAAATTAAAATAAATTATAATGAATATATATTTATTTTATATAATCAAAATACATTTAACTTTATAAGTTTGATCTCTTTTAAACTAGCACAACCATATTAATAAATATGGTTGATACAAACAAATAGTCATGAATTGTGTAAATTTAATATTGATATTAATAAATGTATAATATTATTATTATTATTATTATATGATAATATTATCTACATTTTCAGTAATATAATAAACTCAAGGGATTAATAAACCTAGGGTATTAATATTATAAATCCAAGATATTGATAAACCTAAAAGATATTAATATTATAAACCCAAGGGATTCATGTTATAAACGCAAGGTATTAATAAACTTAAAAGAATAATATTAAAAAACCAAGAGATTAATTTTATTATAAACCCAATGGATTATAAAACCAAGGGATTTATATAAAACCATAGGAATATAAACCCTAAGACTAATAATATAAACCCAAGGGATTAATAAACCATAAGATTAATAATATAAACCTAAGGGATTGTCATGTCCCACTAGCACAATTGGTTGAGGATGGACCTTGTTAGCAAGGTGACCGAGAATAAAACCTCACAGAGACATGATAAAATCTAGTCAGATTAGGGCTCATGTGGACGAGGCCGGGTGCGATATCTGAGTGAATTTAATGGCTTCGATGCCCCCGGGCCATGGTTTCTCAAGCCGAAGGTAATTTCTTGAGGAACATAGACAACCTGAAAAACAAAAAATAAAATAAACCCAAGTGATTATTAATATTATAAACATAATGGATTAATAAACCCAAGGTATTATTAATACTATAAACCCAAGAGATTAATATTATAAACCCAATGGATTATTAATATTATAAACCCATGGGATTAATAAGCCCATTAATATTATAGACCCAAGGGATTAATAAACCCCAGCTATTAATATTATAAATCTAAGGGATTAATAAACCCAAGGCATTTTGAATATTATAAGTCCAGGAGATTAGTAAGTCCATGAAATTATTGATGTTAAAAACCCAAGAGATTAGTATTATAAACCCAAAGAATTAATAAAACCTAAAATATTATTAATATTATAAACCCAAGGGATTAATATACCTAAGGGATTGTTAATATTATAAGCCTGAGGGATTATTAATATTAAAAATCCAAGGGATTAATATTATAAACCCAAAAAATTAATAAAACCACAAGATTATTAATATTATAAACCCACGGGATTATTAATGTTATAAATCAAAGGGATTAATATTAAACTCTCAGATCTCCGGATGCGGATGCTTAGTTACGCGCAGAGACCACTAGGCCTGGTTCTGCTCCCAAGGCAATTCACTTGGGATGGCCACATGGCCCCCCATGGTGCCTTAAATGCAGTCTTCATTACCCACCTGCGATGGGCATTTAAACCTGCTCGTCGTCACCTCCTATGCCTTGGTGAGTGCACACGATATCAAATGGCGCATTCTCGTTCGAATTCTCCAGATTGCTTCGTCGATGGCCACCGTCCTCTGTCGCCATTGAGCTCGCTTTGCCCGGGAGGCTCTGCTACTGGTGGGGAGAGAACAGCTACAGGTCGACGGTGCACGTTGCATTGCTGCTTGGAAACCGTTCCAGGCTTCCACTACACGCACAGTAACTTCTGTCCGATTCATTTCAATTCTCAAGCTCCTCTTGCTTTTGTTGGTCATCTTACTCCTATAATTGCAGCTCCCTCTAGAGTTTGGGTGGATTCTTCTGCGAATTTCACCATGCCCAGACTAAGGCAGCGAATGTCTTGTAGGAGGGGAGCTTCTCGGGGCAGATCCATGGGCGAGCGCCCTCCCCACAGCTCCAATGTTGACCTCCCCTTGGAGCCTTCTGCAAGATGTCCGGCTCAGAACCTCTCAGACCCTCCTGGTCTTCTCCGTGACTTCCATGCTACGGTGCCTCCTCTGTCTTTCCCTCCGCCCCTTACTCCCCCTGCTCCTCCTTTGTCCCCGCCCCTGCCTCTCGTCACCGCCTCCACTCCTTCCCCTGGCAGTCGGTTCCTCAGACAATCCACGCAACATACTGAGTTGCGCTTCGACTATGCGTTTGACCGCCCTATCACTGTCTTCTTAACAGTCACGCTGAGCGAAGAACTCCCCTTCCCTCCTGCCTCGCACCCTAGTCACTTACAGACTCCTTCTGCGCCCGCCTTTGTCCCTCCTTCTGGCCCTGAACCTGCTTCGTTCATTCCCTTTTTCGGTGCTCCTCCTATCCCCGTCCCTTCTTCCTCGGGACCTTTTAATTTGCAGATGGACGCAGGCCTGTCAGGCGAAGAAGAAAACAAGATTGACGAAGGGGACCTGGAGGAGCAAACTGCTTCAGATTAATTGCTCACTCACTTCCATGACCAGATTCCAGTATGAACTCTGCTTAAATTTTTTTGCAAGGTTTAGCGTTTCTATGATAACTCATAGCAGATATAGCTGCATGCATATTTTGTATCTCTCTAGCTTTCTTATGCTGAACATAGTTAACTCTTTGTCGGTTTCCCAGTTACTGGGCGGTGCAATCACTTACAATCGAACTGGTTTCCCGTTTATGGGCAGTTCCATATCTAGACTGATTGTGGCAATCAAGCCCGGTCTCAGGCTTCCTCAGCTGAGCCGTGGCAGTTTTGTAACTTTATGTTCATAATAGAAATAGCGCAATTTAGCAAAAAAAAAAAATATTAAACTCTCAGATTAATATTAAAGTCTAGGAATATAAACCCTAAGATTAATAATATAAACCCAAGGGATTATTAATACTATAAACCTAAGGGATTAAAAAGCCTAGGGGTTTAATATCATAAGTGCTTTGGATTAATAATATTATCCCAAGGAATTAATAAACCCACACGATTATTAATATTATAAACCCTTGGAATTAATATTATAAACCCTTAATATTAATATTATAAACCCAAGGGATTAATAAAACCAAGGTATTATTAACATTGTAAATGGAGTGGATTCATATTATAAAATGAAAAGATTATTAATATTATAAACCAAAGGGATTAATATTATAAATTTAGAGGATTAACAAAATAAAGGGGTTGTTAACATTATAAATCCAAGGAATTAATAAACCAAAGGGATTGCTAATATACAAACCCAAAGGATTAATAAACCCAATAGATTATTAATATTATAAACCCATAGATTAATATTAAACCCTAGGAATAAACCCTAATATTAATACTATAAACTCAAGGAGTTATAAACCTAAGGGACTAATATGAAACCCTACAATTAATATTATAAGCCTAAGGGATTATAAACCCTAAGATTAATATTATAATCCCTAACATTAATATATCAATCTTAAGATTAATATTATAAACCCTGAAATTATAAACCTTAATATATTATTATACATGTTAGGGATTAATAATATAAACCCAAGCGATTTATAAAAAATGGATTATCAATATTATAAACCAAAGGGATTAATATTATTACAAACTATAAGATTAATATTTTAAACCCTCTCATTATAAACCTTAATATTATCAACCCTAATATTAATATTATAAATCCAAGTATTAATAAATTCAGTGGTCTTCATTAATATTCAGCAAGAAACAGGAGGTGGTGGAAGAGGCGGGAGGCATTAGGAGGAGGAGGTGGGAGATTAATTTTTGATCGAGGTAATGTGAAATATGTGAAAACGGAGAGATCTAAGGTTCAAATCCCCCTCTTTGCAACTCAACTTATAGAGAAGAGGACAGGCCATAAACCCCAAATATTTACTAGTAGTTACGTTAGGTGAGTTTTTGGGTTCATTTGGAATACCAAAAAAATAAAAAAATATTATAAACACAAGGGATTAATATTATAATCCTAAAAGATTAATAACGTTATAAAATCAAGGGATTAATAAGCCCAAGGCATTAATAGACCTAAGGGGTTATTCATATTATAAACTCAATAGATTAATATTATAAACCCAAGGTATTATAAAACTTAGGAGTAATATTATAAAATTTAAGATTATAAACATTGATATTAATATTATAAATCCAAGGGATTAATATTAAACCCAAGCATTAATATTGTAAACCCAAGGGATTAGAAACATTGATGCAATGATTGTCACATTGATTAATATTATAAACCCTACAATTAATATTAAACACTAGGATTGATGTTATAAACCCTAAGATTAATATTATAAACCCTAATATTATGAATTAAAAACCCAATATTAAAGCTTAAAATTAAAAGGCCCGTAATGTAACAATATGATGCTGAATAAATTTCAATGTAATGTAACATTAGGACAATGATTGTCAAATTGATAATCATATTGATTATCATATTGAGACAATGTTGGTTGTAATGCAACATTGGATAGATTTTTGTAGCATTCTAATGTCACAATATTAAACCCTTAATATAAAAACCTAACATTTTAAAATCCAGTATAATAAACCCTAAGATTAATATTATAACCCTAATATTAAACCACAATATTATAAATTATACACCCAATATCAAACCCTAATATTATAAACCCAGTATTAAAACCCCTAAAATTACAAATCTTAATATTGAACCCCAATTTTGTAATGTCAAAATATGATGTTGAATAAATTGCAATGCGATGCAACATTGCGATAATGATTGTGGCATTGAGACAATGTTTGTCATAATGCGATATTGAATATATTTTGTACCATTCCAATGTCACAATATTAAACCCTAATACAAAACCCTAAAATTATACAACCTGATATTACAAACCCTAATATTATTAATATAAACCTTATGATTATAAATCCTAAGCTTTATACATTAAACCCTAGAAGTAATATTACAAACCCGAGTATGAATATTTTTAACCCTATCCATCCACTATAAGCCTCCATGGTAAACCAGAACCATCCACTATGGTTCATTATAGGTCACTTATAGATAAATCATGATTCCCGAAGTAAGTATGGTTCACCATAGTAGTCATGTTGACTATAGTTGACCATGTAAACAATAATAAACCATAGTTAACATGAGTCAATGTATATATTAATTTATAATTAAAACTTTATAATTGTGTAGATTAATTTATTATTAATGTGTCACTAATGTTATATTAAACTCTTATTAATTTTATTTAAATATTTAAACAATTTAAATAATTTAATTTATTTTTTGTTAATTAAATTAAAATTCAAAACCGTAGTTAAAGGAGTAATAAAATTGGATAAACTTTCAAAAAAAAAAAATTCCTAAAAACTCAAGCTCGCGTTCTATGGTCCACCATGGTAGTCATGCTGATTATGCTTCCCATATTAACTATAGTTGATAATGTCAACAATATTCAACCATAATTAACATTTGTTAATTTATATATTAATTTATAGTTAAAACTTTAGAAATGCGTACACTAATATATTATTAATGTGCATTTAATATTATAATAATGTGTAAATTAATATATTATCAATCTCTCATCAACATGGATAGATTTTTGTATCATTCGAACATCAGAATATTAAACCCTAATACTAAACCCCACTATTATAGATTTTAAACTCAATACTAAGCCCTAATATTATAAAATCAATATTAAAATCCCTAATATTATAAAAAATAATATTAAACCCCAATTTTATAATGTCCCAATACGACGTTGAATAAATTACAATGGAATGTAACATTGCGACAATCATTGTCATATTGATTGTCACAATGAGACAATGTTTGCTGCAATGCAAGGTTGGATATATTTTTGTACCATTATAAGGTCACAATATTAAGTCATAATACAAAAAACTAACATTATAAATCTCAATAGAATAAACGGTAACATTATTACTATAAACCGCAAGATTATAAACCCAAAGTTTAATATATTAAACCCTGGGATTATAAAACCTAATATATTAAAACCTAAGATAAATTTAATTAAATAATTAAAATTTAAAACCCTAATGATATATAGTGGATGTGCTTTTGATATTGATTTAAAAAACAAGTAAATGGTTTGAGGAAAACAAGTAATGGTTGCCAAATACTTTCGATGAATATTAGTTTTGTGCAATGTAAGGACCTGATCGGGTGTAAGCACTATTCGTGAAACCCAATTAATGTTCAATGAGTTTTAGTTTGGCGAATAGGTGTACTTGAGAATCAAGCCCAATAAGAGCTCCTTGTGGATTGGATCATGTGTGAAGTTGGTGCCACGACTTTTTAGACCTTTTAGGATCATTAAGAGGATTGGGCCAGTAGACTATCGACTTGCACTCCCTTCCACAGTGAAAGTCCATGATGTTTTCCATGTATCATTGCTTAATAAATATGTTAAATATGTTGATCATGTGATTGACTGGTCTGTATTGCATGTGGATCGAAAAGGAGAATTCCAACCGAAACCTCGTTTCATTTTGTAGAGAAAAACGCTCATGCTCCAGAATCGAGAAATAGAGCAAGTTAAAGTGAAATGGAAGCACTTTGGGCCTGATGAAGCTACATGTGAGATGGAAGATCTAATGCAGGCTATGTATCCTTCCTTTTTTTCATATTGAGGGAAATTAGTTTTGGTATGATGTTGGTATCATGGAAAATTTTAGGGGCGAATTTTAGCCCAAGAGAGAAATTTAAGGAGTTTTATAGTTTGGAGAGGCGAATTTTTTATATTGGACCCATTTTACCCATTTTATATAGTTAGCCCAAAATTTATTTAAAAAATAAATAATTATTATATTTTAGCCCCCAAAATTAAAGTAGATAAAAATTGCAAAGGTCAGATTCGCCCTCGAATTTCATTGCAAAAGCTCGATTTACCTGGTTTGGAGGTTGGAATCATTGAATTTGGTTTAAATCGCCTACATTTACAGGTTTTGAAGTTGGTTTTGGTTGCAATCGCTGGATTTATTGGTTTCCAAATTGAGGGAAAGGTTGAAATTCGCCTCTATAAAGGATTTAATGGTTTTGAAGTTGTTTTCGGTTACAATCACTAAATTTCTTGGTTTGCAAATCAAGGGCAAGTTGAAATTCGCCTCTATAAATTACATTTTCCATTTGGTAGTTTTGATTTTACTTGAAATAGTATAAATAGGTTGAAATTTTTCGAGCAAGAGCGTTGATCCTTCTTTCATTTTCGAGCAAGATACAACACTAATTCCTTCTGTCGTTTTTGAGCAAGAGAAAACATTAACCTTTCTGTCTATTTGCTTCCCTTTGATCACCTGATAAGAATGAGTTTTTAGGTAAGAGGGAAGAGGTAAAGAGGACCCTTAATCACTGGTTAACGGTATCACCTCACTAAGCATATTTCTTATATACATCGGCCCTCCTATCATGTCCTCCTTGGGTCTTTATTCATTTTACAAAGGAGCGTAAGGAATGTATACTACACTTAACCTGGTGTCTCCTTACCCTAGGAGGGGTGCATACCCATTCTGAGGGGTTTGATAGAAACTTTCAGCCCTTAATACTTTGGTCTATAGACAGAGAAATTCCGAGGAGACCATATCAGAGCAGAGCAACACCAAGGAGACCATCGGGATTTTGCACCAATCAATTTTCAGATTTTTTAGCTTAATTCAGGCCATGGAAGAGCACAGGTCAGATTGTAGAAAAGCACACGTTTTTTTAAAGGTGAGGTGAGATAATGTGGACTCTTGGTCTAAATATTTGAGCGAGAGACTTTGGAAGTCATATTTTTTCTCTAGCTCGAGCTAATGGATTTAGAGTTGACTTCCCTCACCAATCAAGTAGTCTACAATGCCACACATGTTTTTGGTGACATAGAGGGTCTATCACCCTGAGAAGAGCCACACATTCAGCCCTACATGTGATTCAATTTTTTTCTCATAGATTACACTAGTTCAATGACATACCCTTCTCTATATCTGTAACACATTCCCATTCCACTACTCACTGCCATCCTCTGCTCTTACTCTCTATTCACTTTGTTGACGCACACCACACATAAGAGGTTGTGTCCCTCCTTAGGTTGTGTGGTAAATCAGAGGTCTCTAGAATGGGTACATAGACATAGTCCTAGAGATACTCAATACTACTCCCATTCTTTCCCATTACTGCTAGTAGGTGGGTGGTTCAATATCAAATCAGAAAATTAATACATTTAATTTAGGTAAGGAAAGAAACTTCCCAAATCCAAATTATAACTTTTCCCCTCAAGAAAGCTTATATCACATTAATTAAGATCCGTGCTAGCTACTCTCTTCTTTAGTATTTGTAAATATATTTCAAAAAATGCATATTACATTTGTTCTAAGAACTTTTGATCCATTTACATTTACTTGGCCCTACGGTAATTTTTAACATATTTAATGACGATTATGGTATCTATGGGGAATTAAATACTGGGGGTGTTATATTTACAAAGCCTCATGAAATTTCCTTCATATCACCCTCTACCTTTTCTATCCCTGGGTGAACAATATTGGACAAACTATACCCTTTGGAGGCATACCAGTAGCACATCTAGAGTACCAATTTCAAGCACATTGACATTAGGCTGCAACCATTTACTTTAATTATTTTTAAATTTTGATGTTTCTATAGTTTAACACAATACAAATCCACAAGTATTTGAAGGGAAAGATGACGGGGGAAGACCAATGTTATCAAAACCAACTAGCTGGTTTGATCAATTTGACCCTCAAGCCATTCTAGTTTGAGGTCTGGAACTTGAAATGGGAGAGAAAACAGGAAAAATTATACTAGAAACATAAAGATATTCCCAGATATAGAGTTGAGACCAACACAAGTAGCCCATAAAATTAGAACTACTTGCAGTGGAAATTTATCTTCCTCAAATGTAACACCCCCAATTTCTGTGTTGAATTTGAAAAATTAGACATGTGAACTTTAAATCCTAAGGGGAGTGGACCCCAAAGGATAAGTATGGTGTGAATGTATTTGAATATTTCATTTGAGGAAATAAATAAATTGATTGTGCATTTTGACCAAGATGAGAATTAGAGATCACTTGCCAAATCCATGAGGATGGATAAGGCAACAAATCCCCACAATCTTTCAAAAATCCTTGAAATAAATTAATTTAGATTTTGAGGAGGAATCTAAATTTCCCCAATGAAGAGGAAAGTAGTTGGGAAGAGGTGAGAAAAGCTGGAAAAGCTGAGGAAAAGCATAAAACAACTTTAAAGAGTCCCAAAATGGGAAGCCTAGGCTAAACAGGAAAGAAAGCATCATGCTATTCTGGACGCAGAATTAGAAACATGCTTTGGGGAATATGAGCTTAAATAAGCTACTCCTAAGCAGATCAGAGGTTGATCTGTGATGGAGGTGATCTCTGCTCGGGGGTGAGTTCTGGGAGACAAAGAGAACTCTAAGGTTGGGAGGTTGGTCAATTGCAATAGTGGTATGTTTCTAAAAGTCTTGTTGTTTTTATTTCTTACGGTATGAATTGGCTACATATAAAAATAAATGTGAATTGTCTGATTTAGTGTAGTGATACATTTCACAAAATCCTTCTTAAGGCATTCACCTTCCAAATTTTGGTGTAGTTGTAGACCAATAATTTATGGAGTGGAAACCCTCAGAAACTTTAAACCAAAGTCGGTTTAAATCTGAAGGTACCTAGCTCTCCATAGATGATTAACACTATAACTTGTTTCTGATATATCTATATAAGTGAGATTATGTGCTTATGAGTATGCTAGAAAATTTTAGTAGTAGAACTCTGAATCTGCATAGCATAATGTAAACTACAAAAGAGGAGAAAAATCCTTAGCACATACTTTGAATAAAATCTATTTAAAAAGAAATTCTGCCATATGCAAATTTTATAGCATTAATAGTTCATATTTCTAACACAAATCTGCTTCTAGAAACTTTAAAATTAACATTATAGAAATAGACTCCATTGTAAACCTATACCATGAAACGGAAACCTGTATATGTAAGCATGAATTATACCGAGAGCATATATATATGTACATCTAGAATATACCGAGAGTAGGATAGGTAAGCATGTAGGTGTAACACGAAATGTACAAGATTATACATAGGTAGTCCATTATAACATGAATGGAAAAAGATTGACCAGAATAAGTATAACCACACCATGTAATTATTTCGTTTAGTTAAAGCGCATCTACATTTAATTAATGGTGTTATCAAATCGGTCAGGAATAAGTTCGACTCCAAGAAAAGAGCGCGGTCAACACAACCCTAATAACCTCTGCATTTACGTCTTTGTGTAACATTAGACGAAAGGAAAAATACCCTGATTACAATGGGAAAGCAAACATTCCGTAACCCTTAAGTCTCAGTTAACCGGATTTATATAAATTAAACTAACATGAAAAATTCCAGACACATAATATGCATATAGGTTCCATTTATGAGGAAACGAGCATAATCATGTCTGTGTAACATTAAAAACTCTCGTATCGGATAAACGCCGAGGGATCGGCTCGATTTGGCAGAGAAAATTTCATCCATTTCTTATTTAGTGCAACCAACACAAAAATTCGGGTGCATGCCTTTAGAAACGAGAAGGTAGTCACTAAATATTTAATTCCAGAGTATATGATCAATTCAGTTACGAACATGGCCGTCTGGCGTTGCTTTGCAACGCGGCAGGATAAAACTACACTATGTTAGGTTCCATAGTGCCAACCGATCAGAATATGTAAAAAGAAAAAAAACAAATAGAGAGTACCTGTAATTTTAATAAAAGTCGGAGCCGTTAGCTATGTAGGATTTGGACTAGACGGCTCTTAGTCACGCAGTCGAAATCTAAACAGGGTTATCCAAAGACTAACCTACTTCGCATTTCTTTCATAAACTGGGAAATCAGAACATTTCAGAAAAAAAATATATATATATATATAATAAACGCCGGACCTAACCATACTGATACTATGTGAATGTAATCATAGGGGTGCCGACTAATTTCAACCCTGAAATACCATTTAAATCCAAAGGAAACGAATTCAATGAAGGCGTAATAATGAATGAGAACGAAAGAAAATTAAACAAATTTCACAAGACGTTAATCAGCAAGAACTGAGCGGAACAGAGAAGGGCGAGGCATTTAAATTGCCCCCACGATCTTTACGTTTTCATGTAGACGCGGTTGCATTCGCCGAAAGAGCCGGATGGGAATCGAGAGTAAACCATAAGGTCCTGACAATCGTCACTACGTCTCCGGCACTCGGTAGGAGGAGTCTGGAGCGTAGGAACCTTTGGCATAAATTCCTTCGAAAACAGGAGCTAGTTGGAGGAAAACCATGGACTGGGAAGCCGTGGAGTAATACCTGTAAATAAAAACAATCCAAACGCGACATAACTATGTTATACACCCAAACTGTAAATAGGTTCTGTTGCCAGTGCAAACAGGACCGAAAAGTCGGAACGAGAATGGTTTGCTCACCGGATGTGAAGGCGCAGTGCGAGACAACCAGACCTCGCTCTGCGGGAACGAAAACGCCTTCCCTCTTGGAACATCAATACCCTGGAAAAAAATACAAACCGGATAAGGTTAAGCGTAGTGAAGAAATTCAGGATGAAAAAACAAAATATACAACACGCATAACCTAAATAGACTCTCAGTCCTGAACCCATGACAGGATATAAACAACACGACTCTGTGGGAAAAGAAAGGAATACTCGGCTACCAAACTGCTGAAGACAACACGCTCGCCTCTGGCATCCCTGCCAAGCGATTTCAAATCCGTAAGCTACAAAGAAAAAAAAACCAGTGAACGAGAAACACAAATGAAAATGAAGACTGGGAAAATAGAATACCAATGGGAAGACGGGGTTTTAATAAGGCGAAACCCCATCCAAATACCTCTAACCCACCGCTGTACAGGCGGCAGCAATTGCTGACCGGGTGTATAGAAAAAAAAAACTCCGTAGCCCTAAACTGCAATAGCCGGGTGTTGCACAAAATCCCGAGGGGGATTTGACAAGTCATAGCATGCAGAACAAGCAGTACCAGTGCAGCGTGGTTGTTGTTCTTCAACCCTAAATTATAAGTACCGCACAGGTGAAAATTCGGCCCAAGTGCTGCGATCTGTCCCTGCCGAGGTAAACCATATCAATGGGCCTCCTAACTTGTGTTGACACCTGCCGAGTTCAACGAGCCAAAGTACCCTGGCTGACAAACCCCGTATTCTCGAAATAAGCGAAGTCCACCCCAACCTGTACCTGGAAAAATCTCAGCGTATGAGAATGAGACACGTATACTTCCTGCCTCCCGAGACGGGTTGATGGGCTGTGGTGAGTACTCGTACCCCGGAAATTCGAACCCCTGCCGTGGTGGGTTCACCCATCCGAACACTCCAGCAAAACGCAAAATCATTAAGCACCGGACGCACGAACAAATGAGACGTGTAAATAATGGCGGTTAAGAAATCCGCGATGAGATTATTATTGATTGAGTTCATATGATAGTAGTGGATCATAAAATATAGAGTGTGAAAGGTTAAACCGAGGGGGCGTTTATTTAACGATTGATTTTATATGGTAAAAGCATATCCAAATACTGTGTTATATGCGCGGTAGGTTTTATATGCCCCTTGAACATAACGTCCCTCTTAACTATATTATAGTCATACTCTATGTGCATATAAATGGCCATATAACCATTCTTACATTTTGTATAGTCAAATAGTAGTGAGATGATTGTGTATTATGGGAAGTAAAAAGAGTAATATATCCCCCTTACGCTAGATGGGTGTAAATGAAAATAAAATAACTTTAGAATATGTGGATTTTAATTAAAGTGGGAAAAATAATCCTACGTCAATGAATAGAGTAAGTAGGATAACACCTATAAGTATTTAGATATATATATATATAGGTGTATAGTTGGGTTCCAAGTAGAAGATTGTAAGGGGTAATTATGACTAATAAAAATCAAAGAAGATACTCACTATGAGAAATTAAAGAGGATACAATACTTGGGATACTGAAATGAAAGAAAAAAAAAAAAAAAATTCTGGGAGGTGTGACATCAAAAGAGTAACCAGCCAAAATTCTAAAGGAAATAGTAACATAGCTACGAATAGTTCGGGGTGTTTTTTGATGAAGCTTGTCAAGAAGTTCTAGGTTTATGTGGGTTGGTGTCATTCTATTTGTGGATTTGCATCACCATTTCAAGCTAAAGTTAGCATTAGTACTTGGTACAAATAACCAAACAAATATTTATGCTATGTTGCTCCTCTAGAAAACAACAACAGATAGGGTATAAAAAAAATTCAAGTGTTTTGAGACTCAAAGCTGATGGTTGATTGGTCTAATAATAAGTGCACAACAAATAATTTGTTAGTTTACCCTAGGGGAGATTTGATGGTCTAGCGTTTTCACATATCCTTAAATAGTTTAATACTCTAGCAGATCAATTATTAAAAAAACCTTTGTTACTACAGGATTGGTCCCTTAATGAACAATATTTCAGGGGTGGGATATAACTATTAGCTTCTGAAAGTTGTTGTTCTGATGTAGGGTTTCAAACCCCTAGAATTTGTTTCAGATGTCTCTATGTTGCTACTGCAGTACTTGTAAACTTTTGGCTTCATGTGGAAGAATATCTAATTTTGTGAAGGCTTCCTTCAAGGAGACTAGGCAAACTATTTATAGATAGTCATAGAATAGAATTAGGGATAGTTTTAGGAATGTTTTAAAGACTATTATTTTTGGAGCCTGAAAAGGAAGAATGATTTATATTCTAATTTCACACAATAACTTTATTAATTTCCATAATACAAAATTAGATCAATGGGACTAAAACAGGACATCCACTATAACTACATAATGTAAGAGTTTACACCTCCTATAGCTACAATACAACAACAGAAAAAGAGCTAAGTACATAGATAGAATTAAGAAAAAAAAATGAATGCAAAAGAAAATTCACAAAAAGATTGTTGATCAAAGCATTCCTCAATGGAAACCGAAAAATTTAAAATTTCCAAATATTAGCTTACCTTAGGGTCTGACAACTAGAGAGAATATATTGAGTGAAACATTACGAAATAGTTCTCACAAAATATGGATTTAACTATAAAAGGAATAATTCTTCAAACATTGTAAACCATTAATGGAACTTGGCAGAGATGAGATAATTAAAAATAACTTCAAGTTTTTGAATTTGATACTAAAGAATTGGTTTATCAACTTGTCAACATTTGGGTAAGAATTAATAATTCCTTGTAAAATATAAATTCAAAAAGCCTATATTTTTGGAGTTCACAAGAATGTTTCCTAGCATAGAGAGGTAGGACATGAAAAAAATAGACAATAGAAAAAAATAACTTACTTAGAAGCCCAGTTACAAACTGGAAGGCAACTAGATTTTGTTGATTTAAAGGAACATTGTAAGAATAGGGGAAGACCCTTAGATTAGTTGTAAAGGAAATTCCAAACTGTGTAAAGAACTAATAAGAGATCTCCATCTCTTTGGTATTTTTTCCATGGAGATATAAGGACATCAACAATATAATTCTTCACAAAACCACAATAATTAGGGTTGATTTTTCAATGAAACCATGTAATAAGTCCACTCGTACACAATTGTTTGCATTATCAGCGATTTAGGAAACTAGATCCAACTACAATTATGATATGTTAATAAAAACTTGGTATGCCCTATTAATCTAATATCTATTGTGTTATTCTCACTTGCTGTATAGGAGTTTTACTGTACTGAAGATTATCCACAGGCTTAAAGAATAGCAGCCCGAATATCTTTTCTGTGGGTACCTGCAGCCCAAAATGTAGACCCATAGGTAAAACATCCCTGCTTACAAAAAAATGTCCCCAATTCACGCAAATTTTGTCTCAACATTAGATAAATTCAATGTTGATTTCATGGACTTGATTTATGCTAAGAAATCCCACCAACATCAACAATCAAATAGGAATTATGGTCATCGTCATGGCTTTCATGGAGCCTTCCAAGGGTTTTCATGTAATGAACACGTTTCAGAGAAGCACATGTTCCAAAAAACCAATCGGTAAGGAATATTGAAAAATCCACTTGTCATTTTATTGCATAATTTATTTCAAATCTACACCAAAAACATCATTGTAATTTTCTAGAGTTACATAATCATAATATTCTTTTACTATGTTCCTGCATAAAGGGAATCAACGGGAAAAATTTTATTGTGATAATATCAAATGTATGTAAGACAAAGGTCTCTATCACTATATCCCTGCTATCCACAACATCAACTATTTTTTATTTAGGAGCATCTTCAACCACTTCCTTACCAATAAAAGACATGTTGAAGCCATATACATTTTCCCAAAATGATAGACTAGTTCCACCTTTTCCAACACCAGCGACATACATGTTAGCTATGTCTGGAAGGATTGCTCCACCAAGTTTCAACCAATTATCACAAGCATAAATAACTGAGATGAGAATTGATTCATAAAGCAGGAAATATCCCATCCACTCACTCACTATCACATCTACACTTTGACTTTAAATTTCCATGCATTTATTAATATCTTCTATCATGCTATGGACTACAGTAATAAATCCACAAAAATTATGATTTTTTGCATTCTCACTTTCTTATTTGAGAATGCTATTTTCTTTTGCAACCTGAAAAGCTATATATGCCATCTTCTCACTTTCTTCGACTGCAATTACTTTTGCATCTCCTGCATGAGCTACAAATAAACTTAAAATCCATTTTCCACATCCAACATCCATAACCATAGCTCGCTTAAAAAGAGAAGAATTGTTCAAAATAGCTCCCTTTTATGCATCCGTTTGTACCTGATCACTAAGCATTTCCCCATGAATTGAAAACCAACTATAAGCACCAAAGTAACTCTCATTGATGCTCTTAATTTACTTTTCTGCCACATTTGCAAAAGTTACTTTGGATATTTTATCCTTTGTCTTCACAAGAAAATATTGTTGAGAAGTTTTCTATGATATGATGACACCATTGGAATTATTATTATTTGAATTAAGATCATACACATCTTTTCTATTATTATTTGAACCAACACCTATAGCTTTACCAGCTGACCCTTTGGTGCTAGTATTATTTAGAGCTAAATTTGAGAGTTCAACCTAGATAGTATTGACTAAGTCATTAAAGTGAATGTGGATCTTATTAAATGCTTTCTTTAGGCCATGCCAAGCAACATATTTAGGCCTCTTCCTGACGTGCTAAGGAATATATCTATATCCATCACCTTTGGTACATTACCTTGGGTATTTGGCTACACCTCATCTCTTAGCCTACATCCAACGATTTTAAGTCCCAATTACCGGGAAATAAAGGTTTACCATGAAAGCAGAATATAAATAATTCTCATTATGGCACCTTTTTCCTCGAAATACCACATAATGCAACCAGATTCAGACCCAGAATGAATAAAACGGTGCATAGGATACACCCATTCAAATCTAAATTCTAGTACATAACCTTATTTCGAATCAACACTTCTATTACTTATTGCAATATGAGCCTGAGAATATTTTCATTTGAAAGTACTTTTGTAAAAGCTCTTCCCTATGATTCCCCTATTGTAGTTTAGCTTAGGCTTCAAAAATGCATTTCGAAGGCTCCTCGGACTTAAAAAATGCATTTTGAAATATCCTTAGACTTCAAAAATTCATTTAGAAAGCTCAATGTTCAACCAATTTATTGAAAATTAGTCATTAATTTAACATAGTTAAGATATGTTTGAAAATTAGGGAGAATCAAAGCAGTGTAAATTGTTATTATGAGCTGCATATTTAAATGCTAGAAAATGAATGATTACTATTACAATTTTGTAACAAATACCTAGATATCTAAGTAAAGCCAATGCAATCTCTTGTAACAACTTAAAACTCAAAAAAGTACATCTTGAGATAATTTTGTAGAAAGGCATAGCTTTTAAATAATAGGTAGTTTCTAAACTCTAAAATTGGTAGATGACGTGGATGTAATTGTAGGTTCATGGTAGACAGTGATGCATGGAGGGAAATTGAAGAATTATACATTTCGATTCAAATTTAAGTCCACATTTTTGAAAATATTGTTTTACCTAGCAGATCCTAATTCTAACTCTTATGCATATTTTCTTAATATATTTTCAAAATTATAAAGTGAATACATAAAAACTGTTGTATTTAACATTCATAACAAAATTATGTTGTGAAACAAACTTGCTATTCGTTTGGTAGAAGGATTATGTTCCACTTCCATAAGATTTTATATCTATATTATAGTAGTATACCAGATTAACAATCATGATAGCAATTAGTAGAATTATCATTAGATAATGTTAATATTTAATAGTTCAAGAAACATTGTAAGGTTTACATCTTACAAAAAGCAACTTGGTGAAGCACAATTAGCCAAAACCAGTGATTATGGAGACACTGTTGGAACCAGTGTATTGAAATTGGAGACACTGCAGGAACCAATGTATTCCAAAGTTAATGAGAAGCTCAAGGCCAAAATAGAGGTAGAAAGAGAAAATAATCTCCTGGATTTATAAATGAATAAGGAAAAAGAAGGATCCAGAGGGAGCCACTATAAAGTCATTAATACTTTTCTCTTATAGATGAAAGCCTGAACATGATGAAGGGTGAGTATCATGACCTTCTATAGGAAAATGAGCTTTGAAACAAAAACCATAAGGAATGATGAATCTAGTAGCAATATGCCACCACCATCTGGATACAAATGAGGAAGAATTCAATTTGAACAACTTTTGGCATCTTTGGGAAAGACAGCTTGATTTTATCACACTGATCCAGGAAAGTGTATGATAATGAAACCAATGAGGGAAAAAATGTGTCCTTGAGCATTTTTTTTCTTCGAATTTGATGGTCTAGATAAGAAATCAACAATTGTATTAGTATCCCACTTCTTTTATATAATGAAAAGGTTACACTATTGCAGATAAGAAAATCATTATGTATGGCTTGTTCATTACAACTCAATTTCTGTTCGAAAAAACTATAAAGGTTTGTGGTTGGTATATATCATTGTGTCCTTCCCTAGAATACTCTTGCAAGTTGTTTATGGTTATGGATTATTCTCTCCATTCACAATGTTTCTGCAAGCTTATAGGCATGAATTTTGTGGTTTGTGGATTATTCCCTTTCTTACAATATCTATGCTTACATATCATATGAATTACTATAATATCTAATGCTTTGATGCAGAATATGTATTCTCTTAACAATTACTAGGTTACCCTTTGTCCTCAGAGTGTGCCTTAGGTTTCAGCCGATACCGATTAGTGGATTATGTATGTAATCTTTGAGATGTTTTTTGTAAAGGATGATTAAAGTTATTATAATACTTTTGTTGTTTTATTTAAATATTTTGAGTGTTAATTAGGTGATTTGGAGATATGAATTAATTTAATGAAAATTTTTATATATTTTACTTTCGAATGATGTTATTTGTTTTATGGATGATGAATCATGATGTTATTGTTTTGCATATAATGATTTATTTTTTCTTTTGGGATTGGCATAAAATTTTAATAAAAAATTTCTTAATGGTTTTTGTGAACATGACAATGAGGAGGGGGAAGAAGAAGAGGGATGAGAAGGCTTTCAACATACAAGAGCAACTGAGGAGGTTGAGTGATATAGAGAGAGGGAGAGTGCAAGCAGCCAAGAAAGAGGAATTTCTGGGCAACACATAGTTATGTACATCCACATGAAATCCATACAACATGATCATATGCCTTAAAGTCTCAAGGTTAGCATATAACTTTAAGAAAAAAAAAATGATGCACATCTACATGTGCCTGCACAAACACAATTCTAGGCCAACTCTTTTAGCCATGTTTGAAAAACAGAAATTGATGCACATCCACATGTACTTGCACAAACACAATTCTAGGCCAACTCTTTTAGCTATGTTTGAAACTATTTTAGTAATGATTTGAATTTTCCATGATAAAAAGATTTCCTTCCCCATTAAATTTAATATATTTCCAATAGTTAAGCATATGACTGGTAAGCTCTTTCTACTTTATCTAATCATATCTTAGAATGGTATTTTTAATATAGACCGAAAATCTCAACTATAGACCAAATGGGCATGTTCTCAACACTTGTATGAATCCTATGTGTTTTTTTATAGTGAAGGAACAAACTTCATGGGAAAAAAGAAAAGGTATATCAAACAAGAATTAAAAGGGCACCAAAAAACCAATATTTTGAGGAGTGTATATCAAGAAGATGGTGTGTGGTTAATCTCCCTCAACAGTAAAACAAAAAGGAAAATAAAGGACCATCAAATATGACTCTCTGCTTAATATATTAAATACAGTATTTAGGTTGAGTTGGATATACCGTTGTTAAAATGACTAAGTTTTGTTTCCATTCCATTCTAGCTACAGGCATTTAATTTATTCCTTATGTGTTGTCATGATTTCTCTGAGTTTCTTTCTTCTCTTCAGTAAGCATTATGTTGCATATCTTGAATACAGTCTTTAGCTTGAGTGGGATATATTGTTGTATATCCAACAAATGAAAAACATAGAAGGGGTTATCAGGATAATGAAGAGAATACAAATTATTTTGTTGATTCATGAGATGGAAATGACTACATAAGACTATCTGAAGCCTTTAAATTATCAATATTTTTTTTTTAAAGTGACCATATATGCTTAATTCAAGATTATATCCATGAAGCCATTGTGGAAAATAAAGCTCCCAACCAGAATATAATATCAGACTGTACGAGATCTAGTTTCCTCAAAAACCTGTTTACTCATTAAACACATATGTGCAATTTATGCTTCCAACAAATTTTATTTTATCTACACTGGAACAAGTAACTTACAATGATTCACGATAAAAAATTAATCTCTTTGGAAAACTCATACTTTTGCAGAAGTAATATATCCAGTTCAATCCACTATTACATATATCAGACTTTCACGAATTTCATTATCCTTGCTCCAAAAAATATTGAAAGTGAAAAGAAAGAGCATGATGCAACATCGAGATCCATTTTCCCTTCTTAAAAAAAAATACAAAAAACCAAAATACCCAAGAGATATTGCAAAAAAAGGGCACATGCTGAAGATTTGGTTCAAAATCCAAACTATTGCATGAATTATGACGGACATTATTATTTCTACTCCAACTTCAAATGTTGATCCAAACATGTAATTTCTAGACAATAATTGAATAACCCTATCGATTTTATTTCAATACAAAAGCCCACATTGAGTCGAAAAAAATTATTTTTATTGTTCAACTTTATATCAAGAATAAAATGAAAGTTTCCATAACACATGGTATAAATAAGAGATACAATAGCCTGCAACTCATGTTTTTTGAAAAACGAAAATATTTTAGCTCAAATGACAGTGGGAAAAGTACATAAAAGGTCAGCTTTGAAGAAAACTTCCTCTCTTACTATCTAATTTTCTCTAAATTAACAATAGAACATAACTCCAAAATAAGTACTACATGGCACGCATCCAAATGTAATTTAAATATTCATAATCAAATGTAATCTCCTTGTGTGACAATCTCTTTTGTTTATCTCAAATTCAAATATTTAACACTAAAGGAGCTTGATGCTTTCTAGATCTGCATCTACATTTCCAGTTCCATTAAATGGGGGAAACGTGTGATCTAAGGGAATTTTAAACTAGTTCTACTCTTCAATATCTTGATTCTAAAATTCCTTTTTAGTGATGGGGCTAGTAACTGCTTGATAAATTTGCAAAAAAAACTACAATCTAAGTAAATTTAACTAAGGGAAGAACAATATATCTGATTCCATACCACTATTATTTTAAAGGAAGAATGACCTCGCCTAAAATTCTCAAGCTTAGCAGATAACTTTAATAAAACAAAAATTGAGCACATCTTGGTTCTCTCTTAATGAGGCATGGTTCTTTTTCCTTTTTCTTAATAACTTGTTGCATTTTTAGATGAATTTCTCCAACTAACTTCTTCCTTGGGAGTAGTTGCAGATATCAAAATCCCATAACCTCCTACTTTATATTCAATTTTTTCCTCATTTCTACTATTATAGAGATGGTAGGTAATATGAATTCTTTGTTTTACTTAATTAGATTTAAGTTTTAAAGGACTCTGCCCTTGCTAATTGACTCTATATAAAATGTCAATAGGCCTAAATGGGAAAACTGAAAAGAGGTTCAAAAGTTGAAAAGGTCCACAAGAAATAATATACTTTGAATATGATGATGGGAAGACCTTGATAGTCAAATGTTTCATTCTTACTAATATATAAAGTTAAATTTAATCCTACAATGAAAAATCTACAACCACTATGGAAACACAAATACAATGTCACATGTGACTCACTTAGCAATCAGTAATATTTTCTTTCAGAGAGAGAGAGAGAACTAAATCTGGTGGTTCCAATAAATCTTGCATCTTTTTGTTGTAGGAAGGGCCTTACCATAAAATTTCAATTGTGTCTTTTGTGAAACACAAAAAGTGTCACTGGTGTCTCGCTAGGCATCCAATGATATTGTAATCTCAGAGAAAGATGGAAGTTGGAATTATTTCTGAAGGTTGTAATATGTTATACATATTTGTTTTATAGTTGGTGAACCACTGCAAGAATTGAATAGTTGGTGACAGATCTTGGTGTTTGAGACTCCAACTAGACATCATATATCTAAAAAAGAATAAGTGCACAATATAGTATCCTCTTCCTTTCCAACTTCTTAATAATATGATTGGTAGATGGAAGGTAGCTTAAGCAAAGTGATACTCCTTTCAACTCCTATTGAGCTCAAAAATCCTCCATGTGTGTGATTTAAAGGAAGAAGGCTAGACCTTCTATTGCATCAAGGTTTCTTTGATTCCACTTTGGATGATCCATTGTTCTTCTCTCATCTGTGATTTATCAACCCAAGTATGAAGGAATTGTTGTTATTGAATTATCCCAAATGAGGTCTTTGATTTTTCTACAATCTAGGAATATGAGATGTGCATTGATTCTCTGGAACTGAGTGTTGCATTGTGGGTCTTTGTAATGGTTTCAAGCCTTTGCTTGAATATGTTAAATTAGTTGTATATATTTCATAGTGACTTAGGGATTTTCTGTACATTGTCTAAACTTAGGAATTTTAGTTTAAGTAAATCTAGTAAGATAAATATTCAACATTTCATATTTTTGGATCAATATGGGATTTCATAAAAAGAAGTTATCCCATTGTTGGGTCTTTCTCTATTTTAATCAGTAAGAGAAGTGCAATGGGGCTCATTTTCAAGAAATTCACTTACTGAATCTTGTTGTTGAGCCTTTTGCTATGAAATCTCCTCGTTACATTTTCATCTTTCCAAAAGTGAGTACCAAACATAATTGTTAGTGTTTTATGCAAGAAACTCTTATTTTTGTGAACGTTTGAGACCATTTATATCATTATATTTTTTATTTGACTATTTTTTATGAAGGGGGTTGTGAAATGTTGATTACTTTTAATTTTCTCTTTGTATTTCAACCCAAAAAGTATAATGGAAAGTTTTGACAGTAGTGGTCCCATTGGTACATAAAAGTCGTAAGCCTTTGTTTCTCCTAGGCCTTTTTTTCAAGGGAAGGATTCTATCTGGAAATTCTGAGGCAAGTCGTCCAAGGTTTAGAAGATGTACGAATTTGTTTAAGACAAATAAGAACAAACATATTAATATCCTGAGGCTGGCTAACACTTTTTTGAGATTTGGACGAGGGGTTTTGTTCATTGTTCTTTATGTGTTTCAAGTTTGGGGCATGCAAGTATGTTATGAGGTATAACAAAAGCGAATTTTTTAAACAAGTCAAAGTTTCAAAGTTGAATATTTACAACAAATTTATATAAGATAGGTAAAAGTACTCCTTGAAGCTAGATGTTCACACTTGTGGAAAAATCCATTTTGTTCTCAGGGCATGCATAAGACTAGCCTATCCGAGTCACTTGGAATCACTTTGTTCTGAGACAAGTGCAGAGGGTTTTTGGGGTAACATTATGCACGATAACTCATGTATCTTGTAGAAAAATCTGTTGGTCATATGCGATAATGTGAGAGTTTTTCCAATGACTATATTAGACAGAAATTCCCTGAATAATTCGTAGAGGCATTAAAGCTGGTCTGGAAAAATTATTGAAGGGTGTTGAAGTGAAGAACAAATACTCATAATGAAATTTGTTAGCACTTTACAAAGTCTTTATTATTTGGTGAAATATTCGCCATGATTTTATAAGATAATATAATATCATGAGAGAATCGCCAAAAAAATTAAATATACATATTATATTATTGATAAAATTGCCTTCCTCGTTTCATATGTCTCATGAATATTCACCCATTTATTATACAAAACAATTTAGGGGGGTTCTTAAAATTTTCCCTAGTTGGTATATGTTTTGGTGCAATGTTTTATATATGTACATATGTATATGAATGTAAATACCACCATGATATATGTATTAAAGCTACAATAAGCGGTATGGGTGTCATGTAATTATAGTTGTCATATTGTTATGTTTTCATGTTAGTTTTCTTTTAAGCAGGGTGATCATTGTAAATACTCCATCGAGCTATGTTATAAAGATCTATGAGCAGTATGTTTTCTTCCAGTTTTTTTGCTGAGGTATATGTGTGATTGAACACTGAGGACGGTGTGCCCCAAGGGGCAGGGATATGTAACATCCATGGTGAAAATTCCATGTAATAAAAGTTAATAAAGGAAAAATAATAACCAAGGTCATGAGACACGTATTACAAACTGAATGTTGGGAAAACACATCATGTTGTGGGTGTTCATATGGTTTATTATGACTATGGAAATTGGCAATGGAAATGGCTAAGGTTTTGGAAAGGAAAAGTGGAATTTATTGGCAATTATTTATGAAAATAATTGAAAATAGGAGAAAATGAAGGTGAAAGGTCCCAACTTGCATGCGAGGAGGAAAATTAAGGGAAATAATGGAAAATGAAGAAAACAGAGGCCTCATTGATGAAAAGGCTTCTAAGGATCAGTTCATGGATTTTATTCAGTTCAGCTTTGAAGCTCTCATTATTCTCTGTCTCTCTCCCTCATACTCTTGGATACATTGTTTTATTGGAGTGCTCTTGGAGGGTGTGGAATACTTGTTGATTTGGACAAAGAAGGAAAAGGAAGAACAAGAAAGCGCAAGAGGACATCATGATCAAAAACTACAATGGGTTTTGATTGCAGGTACCAAGTTGCACGTATGCTTTTCTCACTAGTTTTAGAATGCATGGTGTATGCATGTGGTTTCTTTGTATGATATGTCATTGGCATAAGGGATTTCCAGAATTGAAAATGGAATTTCCTATCCTTTCCATTTCCTAGATAGCCATGGTGTGTTGGGTTCATTTTCATTCTTTGTTTTCTGGTTGGTTCTCATGATTCCTCTAGTTGTGGGTTGAGTTATTATTTCCTAGAGCCTTAGTTGGAAAAACACTTTGGAGCCCGATGGAGAGTTGTTGGGTTGAGTTACTAATATTGGAGCCTTGGTTGGACAAATTCTCTGGAGCCCTAGGTGCGTTGAGTTAATAGTCCTGGATCCTTTGTTGGACAAAAAGTTTGGAGACCGGAAACAACTAGTTTTGAGTTAATAGTCCTGGATAGTTGGTTGGAAAAAATGCTCTGGAGCCTTGGAAAACTTGGATAGATGCCAATATGGTGATGGTTGTGATGTCCGACTGTGAGGTGGAATCACTGGTTGGGGTTTGAGGTGGTTTTCCCTATAGAATATTTGGTTTGGTTTTGATGGATTTGGTTTGTGAGATCCCACATTCATGCTTGGAATATGGCACAAGGGTGATTGGATGGAGAGAGATTTGACTCAGCCATGTCTATGGTCAGGTGGAACGTGGAATTCCTAGAATTGGTCGTATTTTTCTTATGTAAATACAAAATATTTTCCCCTTTTATTGATGGGTAAATATGATTGTTATTCTATGGATTGTTGTTATGAGCTGGTTATTTCTATTACTTATATGCTAGTTATGACTGAGCTTTATGGTAAATATGCTTGTTATTCTATGGATTATATGGTTGTTATGTGGTGGTTATTTCCATTTCTTATATGTTGGTTATGATGAAGTTTTATGATGGCGATGAAGTATGACTCTCATCATGTTTTGATTCATAATTGATTTAAAAATGTATCTATGCCTAAATAGACTATAATGCAGTTAATGGGATGTAGAAATAATGGTTCTTAACGATTCTCAGATATGTATGAGATCCATATGGCCATATGTTTTGTTTACACCTGTATAATTAGATATTTGTGACATGTTTGACGAAATTCCTGTGATGGCTAGTAGGGGTCTAGTCAAGTCCTTGTTTAAACAATTTCTTTAGCATCATTGTTTTGTTGTGTTATTTATTTCTTAAACTTGTCATTGAGTTCTGGGAAGTGGCCTGGGGTCTGGGCTTGAAAAAGTGGCCTAAATCCCATGGACGCAGGCACAATTCATGCTAATTTAGTCCTTGGATGTAGACATGCATGCTTGTGCATGCGTCCAGAGCCTCCTAGACGTAGGCATGCAGGCTTGTGCATGCCTGAAGGAGTTAAGTGGGTTAAAAACTCAGTGGGACCCAAGGGTTAGTTACTTAAGTGATGGGGATGCCTCCTTGGAGTTCTTTTTATGATGTGGAAGGTTTGTTTCATATTTTTCTATCGATTCCACTTCCTTCAGGTCATATAGGAGGTTGAATATGATCACAGTATCCTCTCGTCACATGTTCACTCTTGTTTTCTGGTTAGTTAGGTAGATATGGGAGGAGGGTGTTAAAGGAACCAACATTTGTTTCTCAGGCTAGCCAATATGACAATTAGTTAAAGGCCATTAATGAAGAGATTGATCAAATTGAGAAAAAATAGACATTGGAGCTTGTTCTAAGACCAACAAATAAGAGTGTCAGTGGCACAAAGTGGGTCTTCATGAAAAAAAATGAATGAAAATGGTGAAGTGGTAAGAAAAAAATAAACGATAGTTTGGAAACTTTATGCACAAATTGAAGGTTTGTATTTTGATGATACTTTTTCTCATGTTGCAATATTAGAATAAATTCACGTGTCCTTGGCTCTTTCTAGTTTTAAGAAATTTAAAATATAGTATATGGGTGCCAAATATGCCTTTTTAAATGGAGAATAGAAAGAAGAAGTCTACATTGAGGAGCTGATGCTTTTAAATTATCAAATAAACTTGATTATGTTTATAGGATAAAAAAGGACTTATATGGTCTTAAGAAAGCCCCTAGGATTTGGTACTCTATGTTGGGTAGTTATTTTTTGAAGTATGGTTTTAAAATGTGTGCAACTGATAATAATTTATATGTGAAATCCAATGATGGAAAATTGTTAGTAGTGGTTGTCTATGTTGATGATATTATTTTTTCCAATGATTCAAATGAGCTAACTTGTTAGTTTTTAGTTGATATGAAGGTCAAATTTGATATGTCTATGCTTGGAGAAATTTCTTTTTTCCTTGATTTGTATATTGCATCTCGAAAATGAATTTTTATCTCAAAAACGTTTTGAAGAAATTCAATACGAAGGAATGCTCTTTGGTAAGCACTCTAATAGTTACAGGTTGAAAAATTAGAAATACTGATGAATCACCAAATGTGGATCAAACTTTATATATATCTACTATTTTCAACCTCTTATAATTGATGGAATTTAGACTAGACATTATGAAAATAGTTGGCATTGTTGGAAGGTTTCAAGCATACTCCAAATAGAGTCATCTCCTAGCAGCCAAGAAGATTATTAAATATCTAAGAGCCATAATAGACTATGGACTTTGGTACCCCAGAGGAAAAGATTTTTCACTAATTGTTTTTACTGTTTCTGATTGGGTAGGTGATGCAGGTGACCGAAAGAGCACTAGTTGATAGGCTTTTTTTCTCAGTGAATGTCTTGTTTCATGGTCGAGCAAGAAGAAATCTTCAATTTTTCTGTCTACTACTGAAGCAAAATATATTGAAACAACTTCTTGTTTCACTTAGATATTATGGATGAATCAAAATTTACAAGATGTGAAAGTAATATATGATCAAGAAATACCAGTCATCTATGATAATAAAAGTGTAATCAACATGTTCATGAACCCTATTTATCACTCCAAGATAGAGCACATTCCAATCAAGTACCATTTCCTATGAGAGAAAGTTTCAAATCAGATCGTAAAGTTGGATTATGTACCAAAAAAAGAGCAAGTATATGATATATTCACCAATCCTCTCTTGGGAGATTGATTTGATTACTTAAGGCATATATTGAGAGTAGTTCCTCATACATCCCTCCACTAAATCTTTCCGAGGAGGAATACAGGTAGCTAACAAGTACTTAACATATAAAAATGGAGTTTCTAAGTCCACGGGATAAACAAGATAGGTGGAGATTGGTTGTAGGGGGGTCATATTACTTATTTGCCTTTGATGTTAAAGGGGAGAGAAGTAACGAAACGGGTAGAAGTAAGAAAAATATTTCCTAATTATGAGGAGAAGTAAATAACAAACAATTTCAAAGAGAATTTAGCTAACTAGTGCAATAACAAGTTCTAAAACATGCGTTGAAAGAATTATTATTCTTATCCTTATATCTATATTCTTTTATGTTCGACTTAACCCATGCTTTTATGATTTCTTCAAATGTTTTTGATGTTTCCATCAACACTAAAGGGAGATAATGTTAGACCAATGTTGTCATTTATGTCAATGAAAATGGTGTTGATGTCCAAGGATGTCAAATAAAGTCATGGATTCGTCAAAATCAGTTGTATGCAGGATTTTTGGAGCAGAGATTTTGGATCCATTCTGAGTACAAAATATTAGATTAGATATACTTGGAAATGATATAGATGGAAAGTGTGCAGAAAGATATTTTCTTCATTGATCAAAATATATGGTTAGTCAAAATTGCAGGTTAAAGTTCAAAGGTACAAAGACAAATTTGGTGTTCGGATTATCTATATCTATACTTTGCAATGTTTGGGATTATACCAAGATTGGTGGAGTTATTGGAAAATTTCGATAGTTAAATGGTGGCCTAGTTCATGGGAGGATTGTACACACACTAACATATCAATGGGTATCATGTGGCTAACTACACGGGGGTTAACATTTTTTCTTGCATCTAAAGGGATCCAAAGACGAAGGATGATTTGAATTGACGACTAGGATAATTTCGGGTGATGAAATTGCATAGGATTTAATAATTTTCCAACACTTGAAGGGTGATTTGGCACTGTGACGTGGTTTCGGCAGACAGTAGAAAAATTGTGTTTTGATTGGATAACGAGGATGGAGTAACATATAGGATGGTAGATGAAGTGGAGCGACAAACCAATCAAAAGGTGGTCCCACCTTAACAAGTAGCCTCAGTGTCTGCATCCTGGAAATTATCAAATATGCTCCACTAAAAAATTTTGGGGACTAAGGATTCTCCAGGACTTGGTTGTATGTGTGGTTTCATGTGAATGAGAGCACCGTAAATTTAAATACTATGAATGGGTCTGCAAATTTACCGCTATGTTCCATACTTGGAAGTCTAGCTAAAAAATAAAGTGTGCTGAAAGGTTGTAATAAAAAAACATGAATGAGTTGATAGCTATTTGGAAGCATGGATATATTTAGTGGCATATTTGGTAGTTTGGAAAAATCTAGAAATTTACCAAAATTATAACTGCAAAGAAAACCTTTGCCATCTCCTGTAAAATTCTAGAATTATAAAATTGGCAGTTAAACTCAATTTCTCAAATCAAAACAAGAATGCCAGAGTATGAATAATACATGAACACATCGAGAAGAATAATAAAACTAAAAATTAAGAATTAATGCATGTTGAAGAGTTGAACTTAACTAAAGTTATAAATAAAAAAATAAAAATATTATCTCTTATTCTTTATAAGTAGAAATTGAATTATAAAGATAGCTGTTGTTGGTGAACTAATTAGAGATTGAATATTTATAAAGGTGATTTTGTGGTGGTTAGTGTGTCACTGAGGAGAGATTTACCCTTTTTATGAAAAAGAATGGCCTTCATGATTTGAGTTTGAAAATGTGATGAAAGATGAATCAAGGAGGTTAAGCAAATGACATCTTGCAAATTAGGGGTAGTAGATTTTCTTTTAGTACTAGCTAATAAACTCATGTGTAATATATACTTTCAGTGCTAGTTGATAAAATCAAGGGTTGTATCTCCTTTCAGTAGGAGTTGATAAAATAGGAAATAATAGCTTCCTCCAGGATGGAGCTTGAGAAATAAGAATATTGATGGTTGTAGCTCTCACATAGGTTGAAGCCTACAGATTGATGTAACAAAATGTTGAAGCTTTCCTTTGTGAAAGTCACTAGATAGAAGATTGAGGTCTTCATCTGTTGCATGTATGCTTCTTGTGTTGATGCTTACTTAAATTGTTGTTAAAGATATTGTTGGTGCTTTAGTATTATTTACTTTATGAAAGAAATTTCTAAAATTCTCACAATACTAATTCAACCCCTTGTCTCAGTTATTTCATGGTTTCTAATAAAAAACACATGACACATCAATAATCTAACACATCATTCCTATGATACTCGATTCTAAACTAGTTTGAAAAAAATTAAGTAAAATCCATCCCAATTTAGAAAATAAAATTAAAGATGAATTGAACAAACTTCTTAGAGAAAAGTAGTTTTTCATGTTAGATATTATACATGGGTTTATAATTTAATTCCAATAAGGAAAAGGAACAAATATAATAAGATATGTACGCATTTCAGAAACCTAAATAGGGCATCCTAAAATGATAATTTCTTCTTCTTCCTATGGAACAAATATTGTGATATGTGGTTAGATTTGAATTAATTCATTTTCTTGATGTTTTTTTTTAGGTTATAACCAAAACCTAGTTGATTTGAATGATTGCCTAAAAACAAAATTTCAAAAAAAAATGTGATATTTTTTCCCAAAAAAATGCCTTTCAGATTAATCATCGTTGCAGGTACATTTCATAGGGCCATGGATATGGTTGTTGGGTCTTATTAATAAATCAATTATTATTTATTTGGATGATATTACAATTATTCTAAGAAAATATACAACCACTTGCATCATTTAAAAAATATTTTTGAAAGATGCAGAGAATATAGAATCTATTTAAAACCAAAAAGATATTTTTTTTTACATTAGATGAAGGGAATTTACCAGGATTCATTGTTTCTAAAGCTGGGATTATAATTAAACCATCTAGAGTTAAAGAAATTATGAAATTCCATTTCAATTTAACGGAAAATCTATGCATTTTCTCTTAGGAAAAATAATTTTTCTATGGTGTTTTCTTCGTAGATTTACTCAAATAATCCTACCCTCATAAAAAATTATCAAGAAAGATGCTATATTCAAGTAGATTTCTCAAGGATAAGAAGCCTTTGAATCAATTAAACAAAAAATTATTCAAACTCATGTTCTTCTTTTGTGATATTTTAATATGGAATTAATTATCTACACCTTTCTCTCTCATGAATCATTTATGGTACTTTCCTCACAAGAAAATGACCAGAATTCCAAAGTGCCAATATCCTTTACGAGTTCAAGATTTCAATGGGCTAAACTTAATTACATTGATGTTGAGAAATAGTCCTATGATGTCATCAAACATTTTAGGCCATTTTTGTTGAAATCATATTAAAGTAATAGATTACTAGTCTTCAATGAGAAATATCATTATCCAAAATATCTTGAAGTGAAAAGGTCACATTGGATGATAATTCTCCAAGAATATTACCTAGATATTAAATCTTCCAAAATTGTTAGAGGCCAAGCATTATGAAAATTGGTTACACAATAATTTAATTATGAATATATATATATATTTTGATGATTAAAATTATGAAATTTCTCAACAAGAATCACAACAAATATGTGTCATTCCTGATTCTTCAAGGTCACGTTATTCATATATAATTGATTATTTATCTGATGGTGCCACTACACTACATTTAGATTTTAAGAAATAGTGGGATTTGAGATTAAAATCCAGCTAATATCAATTAATAAATGGAAAGTTATTCCACAATAATTAGGATCTAATTTTACATATATGTTTAGAAAAATAAAGAGTTAACAAAGTTACATAATATGCATGATGGAATTGCATGAGGACATTATGGTGGAGATACCACTGCTTAGAAAACCTTGCGAGTAGGGGACTATTGGCCTACATTATTTAAAGACACACATGAATATGTTTGTAAATGCTAGGTATTTCAAACTATAGTAGGAAGGGACATAAAATTAGCCTTACCACTGTAACCTGTTATCATTTAACAACCATTTGAGTAGTCGGGCCTTGATGTTATAGATGAAATCACTGCAAGTTCCTCTAAGAAGAAAAGGTATATTTTCACAATAACTAATTATTTTATAGTATGGGTGGAAGTCATACCTTTGAAATTTTTAACTCAAAACAAGTAATATATTTTATTTAACAATTTATATAACAAGGCTTAGCATCTTAAGAACTTTGGTATTTGATAATGCTACGTATTTTTCCTCACAAAACTCACTAAATGTTCTTTATAAAATGCTATCATACTCAAATATTCATCTCATTATTATCGTTAATGGAATTTTTTAGCATAATTAACTATTAATAACCTTTTAAAGGTTATTAGGAAAAATATTTTTGATAATCATAAGAACTAACATAAATCTTTTTTTTCCATGGGGTGTTAGATAGACAATGATTGGGTGATCTGTTAAGGCACTCCTTGATGTGAAGTCATCGGTTCAATTCCCCGTCCCAATTAGGGTGATATATTGGACATGATGAAGATGTAGTCCTGGCAAGCTTACAGAAAATAAATAAATAAAAATAAATCTCTTTTAAATTCATTAGGGTAATATATAGTAACATACAATTCCTCTATAGGAAAGTCACCCTACTTCCTTGCCTAAAGCAAGGAGGAAATCCTTTCACATAATGTGGCTTAACCTTCTTTACTATTATACCAGTAAATTCAAGATGAACCTTACCCTAATATGCAACATCATATTGAAAAACTCCTTATATTATAATAAATTAGAGATAAAGCCAAACAAACCCATTCAAATAATCAAAAAATTATTAAGAAATGGTTTGTTAACAGTTCAATGGGTAATACAAATTATGAAGTTGTAGATTTAGTTGTGAAATGGGTCAAAACCAATGAGGAAAAAAAAAACACAAAAAATAAAAAAAAATGGTTAGGTCCATTTCATATCTCGAAAAATCTTTGCCCATCTACTTTGATATTACAATATTTCAATGGGGAAAATGAAATCTTCCTGTTAATTATCAAATAGTAAAAAAGTATTTTTCTTGAAGTTTAGATGAGCCACTTCTTATAAATATGTATATTTTTTTAATTTTCTTTCGATGATTTTTTTGTGATTAAGGTTTTTTTTAACTATCAATAATTAGCATCACACTACAATTAAAACTATCTTTGTCATATATCTTTATCAATAATTCTTATGTATTCATGGTATTATGAAATGAGAACCTTGTAATGAATATGATATTATCATGATGTATAAAATATTTTTGGCTACTTTCTCATTATATAAGAGACATTTTCAAGGAAAGTACTTTGAAATAAAGTCCTTCCTTTGATATCCCTTGATTTCACACTAAAATGAAAGAATTGTTAGGAATGGAAAGCCTTAAGAAAAAAGGGTTGAAGTATTTTCACCATGATATTGCATTACATCAAAATAAATTGTTTATTACCTTTCTTCCTATTTGTTTAGGATTACAAAAAAAATCTCAAATATTCTATTACAAGAAAACAACATTCTAATTATATCATAGAAGTTGAAAGAACAGAAAGGTGTGGGATGCGTAAACATAATTGTTGGGGCTATGGACACTCACGGGTAGAGTGGAAGTGTATACATGCTACCAAGACAACATTAGGGATATGGATGCTGACTATTAGTGAAGAAATGTTGGGTTATAGAAAGATGACTTGAACTAATTGTCTTAAAATTATGGCATGAAAGCTTCACTTACTAGTTAAGTTAAAAAGCTAGTTCCTAAATAGTTACTTTTAATGAATAAATAATGAAAGTCCCTTTAATTATATTTGGAAGGATGGACTGGATAAGTTACAAGTACTAATGCGTTCTTAATATTTATATTTTATTCATAAAAGAAAATTTCATGATTTCATCAAAAAAATTCAAAGGATGTATCATATATGATTTAATTCTTATCTATTCTTATGGTTATTATTGATAGAGATAACTAGCTCTCCCAATGTGTCGCTAGTTGTTTTGGTATGAAATCAGCACCCCATTAATGTATAATGTGGACCCTTATGTTTTCAAAAAATTTCATGTCATTTTAAACTTTTTATATCTATTTATCTTAGAGTGAAAACCTTTATAATAATTTACTTTCATATATATATATATATATATATATATATGAACCTAAATAAACCTTTTTATATAAGTTGATTCCTCCACTATGATGTAATTCATTAAACCTACATTGCGAAAATAATTTCGACTGCATAGCTGGGGAACCACATAGCCATATCGTAAGTGTAGTAAACCTTCCTATAATTTGAAGGAAAAACTATCGTCCCATCCCCAAGTCCCAAGTGAGATAATTTGAACTAATAGCACAAAATTAGTTGGGTCCAGATAATCGATGTCACCCATGAACTCCAGGAAACCTTCCCCATTATTAGTCATCAATATTGTGGTCCTATACTCAAGTCTCTAGGAATCTTCCTATAAACTACCTAAAACTACCACATCCTCACAACCCCTAGGTACCCAACCCATTCTCATTATTTAACTTCACATACACTTGGGGTCACAAGGTCAAGGATTATGGATAATCCATGATTAAGATTACTTATTTAATTATTAATTAATTAATCATGGTTAATATGAAATTAAATTTCATGCTCATGAAGCTTGTGTTTTAATGCTAGTATTTTCATGTTGCTGACTCACCACCTTGTGAAACATAATTCAGCTTTCTCACATGTAATTGTTGTTTAAATTTCTTAAATGCACCTATTGATTCATCAAGGCACACTTACTTCCCTTGGAGACTACATTGGTGTTCTCGATTATTACTTCCATTATACTTACAAGTCTCACACATAACAATAATTTCAGTATCTTGTAGCATGGGAGAAACGCCAAGAAAACAAAAAATCCTATGTAGAAGGTGGTCAATAACCCTAACATGGAGGATTTGGATGAAAATAAATCAAATTTAGGGATATTATCTCATAATACATTTAAATTTGAGGCTAAAAATTTCTTTTGGCATGATTTATACAAGTTGTTTGAAGAACATGACCAAGTCGAATTTAAGGAAGATCAAGATAAGTTCGAGGCAAAAAAAACCAACATGCAATATATAGCCAATTTTTATATCCATAAAATAACATCCAAATTCAAATTTCTTTCATAGAGACATGGTTTGGTGGGAAATAGAACACATCAACCTGCCAACTAGGACTAGTACTAACTAGAAGGGCTCTATTATTGGTTCTTTTAGAGTAGATAATATAAAAAATATGTATAAGCTCCCTAAACCGAAAATTACTTATAATTTTTATTTCCTTCGTAATTTCTTTAGTGAATGTGCCCAATTTTATTTTTCTTCTCCTTAATTAATAAGAGAATGGAGAGAAAATAAAATTACATTGAAGGAAGAAACCTCCAAATTATATATCATATCTCCCCGCAAGCAAGGACCTATGTATGTCACAATCATGATGTCCATGTTATTTGAAGAAAAATACCTACTCATTTAAAATTGGAACTACAACAAAAACTTTTGATTAGCATCCCTTTTTGCTTCCTTTTTTGCATATAGAGCCCATTTTTCATGCTATTTGCATCCATTTATAAAAAATGGTGCAAAAATTGATGTAAAATTTGCATTGAGTTTTGTACAAAGTCTTAATTGAATTTTAGCACGAGGTATTGCAATAGGTTTTGCACCAAGTTTTAAACTAGGTTTTATGCCAAGTTTTGTGCCATCCTTTGCACCAGATTTTATTCCAAGTTTTGCATGAAGTTTGTCACCTATTTTGGCATACACTATCGCATCCAATTTTTGGACCTACACTTGCATCAAATTTTTCATCATCTTTTGCATCCCCTTTTGCATCCCTTTTTAAATCATTTTTTGCATCCATTTTTGCATACCTTTGTGCCAAGTTTTGCGTTGAGGTTTGTGTCTAGTTTTGCATGTACTTTTGTTCATTCCACTTTTGCATATTGTTTTTCATCCATATTTACATCCTTTTTTTCATCTATTATTGTGTTCACTATTGCATCCAATTTTTTTGTGCCACAATTTGCGTCTAGTTTTACACCTCCCTTTGCACCCACTTTTGCTTCTAATTTTACATCCATGTCTGCATCCTCATTGCTTCTAGGTTTTCATCGACTTCTACATCTATTTTTGCATCACTTTTGCATCTTATTTTGCATCAAAATTTGTTTCTTTTTTTGCATCTATCATTACATCCACTTTTGTTTTGCCAAAATTTTTGCCATTTTTTGAACTTACCGTTGTACCCACGTTTGCATCCAATTGTTCATCCATGTTCACGTCCTGTTTTGCATCTAATATTTGCATCAAATATTGTGTCTCTTTCTGCATCCACTTTTTTGTCAGGTTTATGCATTGGGTTTTGCATCTAATTTTGTATCTACTTTTGCATCTACTTCCATTGCATCCATTTTTTGCATCCAATTTTGTTTCGCCTGTTGCACCCATGTTTCCATCCACTTCTACATCCCTTTTTTGCATTGTGTTTTTCATCCAAGTTTGCATATTTTTTGTGTTTATTGTTACATCCACTTTTGTTGTGCCATAATTTCTGCCATATCTTGCACCTACTGTTTCAACCCACATTTTCTTCCATTTTTGCATGCACATTTTCATCCTATTTTGTGTCCAAGTTTGCATCCTATTTTGTGTCCCAGTTTGCATCGAATATTATGTAGTTTTTTGCATCCCCTTTTGCATCCAATTTTACATCAGGTTTTGCATCCCATTTTGCATTTAATTTTTCATCCACTTCTGTCACATCCACTTTTGCATATAATTTTGTGTCCACTATTGCACCCACATTTGTGTTCATGTTTACATACATTTTTTCACATTTTTCTATGTCCGTTGTTGCATCCATATTTGTTTCACCACAATCTATGCCAAGTTTTACGCCTACTATTGCACCCTTGTCTTCTTCCACTTTTACATCTGTGTTTGTATCCTATTTTGCATCCAAGTTTGCATTGACTATTGCATATGATTTTACAACCACTTTTGTGTTAGGTTTTTCATCTAGTTATGTTGCATCTAGTTTTCATACAATTCTACGTCTATTTTTTCCCCCATTTTTGTGTTCACTTTTACATCCCTTTTCCAACACTCATCATATTTTTTAGATTGATGATATATTATGACATTGACGATTATGAAAAAATAATGATAGTGCCAATACTGATGATGATGATTATAATGAATATGATGCCAATGTCATGAATTTTTATTATGATGATAATGGTAATGATGATAAAGAAGATGATGGTTACGATGAAAATGATGATAATGACTACAATGAAAGTCATGATGACGATGCTAATAACCTAGGCCAATAATCCCAATTTTTAAATGTTTTCACTGTCATAACCATAATCATTATCTTTGGCATCATCATCAAAGTTATCATCATTTTCTCATCATTATCATCATTTTTCTCTCTTCATCATCAACAACAATAATGGTGTGAATGATTATGACAATGTAAATGGTGATGATGTCCATGATGTCAATGAATTTTTTTTTTATGTACACATTAGTATAATTCATACTAAATAATACATCATGTGACACCACATTGAGGTTACAATTATAGTTTACAAACTAACACTCAACATAGCAAGGCCCTATAGTACACTCTATGTACAAAGTAAGGTTTTACACCATGATTATTTCCTCATCAGTTGGTTCCTTAAGAGGTGCAAAGAAGAAATGATCATAAGAGAATGAATATACAAGTTATCACTACAGTTTCCCAAGGAGAGGGGCAAAAATTCTCAACCTAGAAAGGAGATCGAGGGGTAGTAACAACATGGTTGACCTAAGAGGACTCAATTTTATTGAATATATGTGTAGAAATCCAAAGAATAGGTACATTTCCCCTAATAAAGAGTCACGTAAGGTGGGAAAATTTCACAACAACTTCATATTAGAAACGTTAGCTAGAAAAAATTGCTACTACAGAAAGAATAGGGGAAAGACCCTTGTATGGGAGGTCTTCACATAGGTATCTAATAATTTTCTTATCAGGAACTAGAGGGATAGTGGTATTGGTTTAATTTTGGTATACAAGTGGTCTCTTATTGGGTTCTTGTAGCTTTAGCCTGGTTGAGAGCATGTAACTCCATCATATCCTCGAGCTCTTGTGGTAACATTAACATAAAATTATACTACTTTTGTATAAATTCAAGAATGACACAAGCTCTTGAATTTCCAGCTAGATTGAGTGGGAGAAGTAGGTGTCTAACTATAAAAAGTCCCTTGGGAAGAAGTGGAGAGTTGTGAAGGCTGACTAGATGAAGATGGATTTTAAAGGAATCAATTACAAAAGATTTCCAATGGGAAATATTTATGGGGGATAAGTCTCCTTTGAAGTGACTATTCTTATTTTAAGTTCTTCACTCTTTGGTATATAAAAAATTCTTCCATGGAATGCCTCATTCTCTTATGATAATTATAATACTTGCTAGGATGAAAGGGAAAATAAGAAATGTATTCCTTATAAGCTTGTGAGAATGTTGTTCCACTAGTTATGGTGGATATGGCTCAATTAGATGTGGTGGAGGTTGCTTGGATAGTTGTATAGGTAGAGGATTTAAAGAATATGGTTGATCCTTATTTTTCAAAGGTATCTTTATAGGTGGATTAGCATGAGTGGAAGAATTGGCAGCAACAAATTCATGCACTAAATTGGTAAGGCCATCCCCTATAATATTTCTATCCTTTTTGTTTCCTTTTGGCTTAGTTACTCTTGATTGTGGCTCACCTAAGAGAGAAGCTACTTCACTAGCTATAATAGGAGGATAATAAGTTCTTAGGTGATGTATACTATTGATAGTTTATAAGTAAAACACCTTATTGATATCATTATAATAGGTTATCTATTTACTATTAGTACATTTTGTTTGAAAAAATTCTCTTATACCTTCTACCAAGATTTTCCTAAGCTCATCTAGAGAGAACTTGGTCTCACATCTAGCTAATGAAAAATTAGAATCTATAGATGAAATAGGTCATAAATTCCAAATTTACTTTCTTTAATTATAGAAAAATAACCACTTCAAATGCATCAATTGGTTTAAGATCATACATTCCAAAAAACATATCACATATTTGATCAAAAGTCCCTATTGAGTTCTTGGGAAGGTTTTCAAACCATTCAAAGGATAACCTAGTAAGAGTGTGTGGAAAGAATTTGGCCATAACTTCTAGCCATTTCCTCAAGTATTTACAAATTATGATGAAAGTGGACAAGTGTGCTAGAGAGGCCCAAGAAGAAGTGTGCTACACAAGAGATGCACGAAGATATGTGCTCTTAGGCATAAAACACTTTATAAGGGGATAAAGAATATCACAGGATGATGGAATAACAATGCGAGTTTTGGTGTAATTATATACAAGAAGGGCTCTACCTAAGGGTTCATGACCCTAAATGTACAAATTGTACTAGGTTGGCCTTATCCTCTACCAACTATTACAACGAATGTTAATAAATGATCTATCAACAGTATTATCCATGATGAAAAATACATTAATGATACATATAAGTGTGCTGAGGCATGAAGATTACACTCATAATTCTAAAAAAATTCCACAACTCTAAATATTTATTTCATCTCGTATAAATCCCTCATGTTTTCCTTATTGCGTTTAAAACAACAAACTCCCACCCAAAAAGCAATTGAAGCATAAATATCATAACTAATATTTTTCATGTTTCTTGGAATACAAACTATAACCATTGAAAAATTGAAAAGAAAATAACTTTACATTTGTAAAGATTGATTTCATGGGCAAGCCAACATTCATTCTTTAGGCCTTACTAACCTTGTGTTGTGCATGTTTAGGGGAATGTGAGTTGCTTGTTGAAATTACTACTAATGTGTAACATCTCCCATTTCACACTAAAAAAAAATCCTAATTGAAGATTATTCTTAATTTAGTCTTATGGAACTCTATTATCAATGTGACTTCCTTTATAGTGCATTCAAGATTATTGAACTTACTAAAATTGGCATCGAACCATAATTGTAGTCATGAAAGATTCAAAAAAATTGAAGTCGCCAAAATTTACATTTTTAACTAGAATTGACTCATTTTTAATGTCTAATAATTAGCTTTTAAGTTAATCTATGTTCTTTGTATTTTTAATTTATATAATATGTGTGACATATGTAACTCTTATATGTAGGTTTATAACTATCATTTTATTCTACTAAATTAGATTTTTCATTTATAATACCTTATAGTTTCCCTACTTTTACATTGGTCCTAATTCTAGTTATGGTCTCTAATAAATTTTATCATCCTAATTGCACCTCCAAACCATGGTATTGATACACTCTATCTAATTAATCCTTCCTGTTACTTATCATGGTCATTTTATCACCTTTGTTGGTTCTTAATTGAGTTTACTATGTTAAAATATTTGTCCTTTCAATTGATTTAACAAAAATTATTATGTTGCCACTAATTAAAAACCTCCTACGAAATAATACTCCAACTATATGATATTAATGTTAGTAAGTGCTAAGTTTACATGGAGCACTCACATTCCTCAAGGTGTGCTAGATACATGTGAGATTTGTGTGATGACATAGTTTGTGGTGTTTATGAGGCGTTTTTACATGAATTGGTTTGATTTCTCCTCAAGAAATAAACAATAAAAAAAATTAGGGTTTTCATTAGGTTTTTTTGGTTGTGTCCTTTCGAATTTTGTTCATACATATGCCAAGAATTTGAGCTCAACTTTATTCACTCTACAATTCTCCGAAATTCGCTGATACAGTAGTCTAACATTAATTTACTACACCCCACATTATTTTAAATGGTTATATATCCAATGATAAAAAATAAGGAGCTATTGTATATATCAAATGGTAAATTTCCATATAATAGGGAATTGATCCTCTTCATGTTATGTAAAAACTGGGAATTATAGAGCTAAATGTGTGTCAAAAGAGTCTTACTAGGATATATCCTAATATAATTGTGTTAAACATCATCCAAATGGGTGTAAAAATAAATAAATGGAGTTATAAATCTATTTCTTGCTTCATATTCCTGAGACATAGATAGCTACAAGTATACATAGTCATTATTACCTCCTAAAGTGTCAAAGGAGTATTCTGGGTTTTTTTATTTCCTAATAAATCAATATGTAGCAAGAGTCTTTATTTGGGAATTAGTTATAAGTTCTAAGGTTATAGAGTGAGTCTAGGATTATAGGTACCAATTATAATGATTTATACACTCTCCGACTTGTTGATATATAATGTCTAATATATTTGAAGTTTTTAATATAATTAGAAATATTGGATAAATACATAATGAAACATGAAGCTTCATGATATGGAAATATAGAGGAGTTGGTTCTATCTCCAATTCCTATTGGCTTACTTCCATTACTTAGACATGTTTTTGGGTGAAAATGAATTGACTTGGTTTATGTTTATGGACAAGGCTTCCAAAACAAGGTTATCAATGAAAAAATACACTCATTTTAGTGGGGAGAAAGGGTTAAAAGAATTGATAACACCTTTTGTAAGTATATTAAATATGTGATATTATTTTAATAAAATTTGTACCAGAATAAAATCATTTTTATCTGATTTCCCCCTATTTAATGATTGATGGGAAATAAAATACGAAAGACATCCAAATCATTTGGAAAAAAAGATGCTCCAACAAAGTAGATGGGTTGATTTTATTGTGTGGAGGGAGTCCGAGGTATGAAATCTTAGCTAGATTTCCAATATATATTTGAACCATATTTTCATTCGATTTTTTAGCACCATTTTTTTTTTAATCTAAATAATACTATTTCTATTATATGGAACATAAAATAAAATTCAAAACTTTCCCGCTGAAGTTTCTATGCTAGCCAATTCTGGCAATTGTAGAGTTGAAAAGAACAAAAAAAGGACTTCCCCAGTTGGGAAACTAGTCCATAGATTGCTACCCTAAGTGGGGAAACCAGCATTTTTAGAAATTATCCAAAAATTTAAAGTGTTGAGTAGGAACAAGAAAAACATGAAAATTGAGAAATGAAACCTAGCTAAAGTAGGAAACCTCTCAAGATAGATTTTGAAGTGACGAGACATGCTACTGGTTGTGAGGAGGAAGCTCTTCAACTACGAAACAACCATAGTCGTGAGAGGAGACCTTTACTTTCATGGTTGCACTGTTGGCTTAGGCGTTGTGGCTAAATGCACTCCTACATCCTTATCCTTGCCATCTGCTACTGAGCTGTCGCTCCCTTCACTGCTAGAGGAACGCGTGGCTGATTTGGTAGGCAAGGCCTCTGATTTCCTGTACTACTGAGGGTGGAAAGAGGAAATGGTGGATTTTCTAAGACGTTTATGGGGGCTAGAGCCAACAGAGCTAGACGGGACATCCTAAAAATGCACAGAAAGGGTTGTGTAGATGAAAGGAAGGTCCAAAGAACCAGGGGAATCGAAATTGAGCTAGGAAGCCATCGAATTATCCTCATGGAGGGGCATATGGCTATCATCACGGAGAGAAATGGGAGGGTGAGAGGATTGGCCTCTGCGTTGGCCTCTTAGACATTGCATTCTGTGCCTCCGAGGCATGGTGTTGCAGGAGGGCGATGGAGCAGTGAGGGGAGAAGCAGATAGAAGGTAGGAATCCTCAATCAACAAAGGAGGTGGCGAAGGGATGTAGAGGATCTTTGGACCAAGAGAGGTGGAGAGAATAGAGAATTACAAACTAAAAGAGAATACAACATAGGTTAAGGAGCTGGGCACCATGAAATAACGGAAGGGGCAGTAGGCTAGACGACAATAATGGCTCGAGGCAGGTGGGATAATTCCCACATCGGGAGAACAAATTCAATATTTATGAGCGATTGGATGGATGCCATGTGCAGCCATGTACCTTGCGGAGAAGCCACCAAGTCCCTCATCCTAATGATCACCCACATCCTGGGGTATTTTTTAGTACTATCATAGGTTATATCCTACCTCATTTTATGGTTAACAATGTACAAAAAAAATATGCATTGTGCTATGGAATTAATACTAACATGTAATATTTATTTTTTGATTTTTTTTTCCAGAATGTTATAGGTAATGACTTCCAAGATGATGATCTAGACTATGCTGAGCATACATTAAGAGATGGTGATGATGAGGATGGTGATAGTGTTAGTGAAGGAAATGATGAGGAGGAGGATGGTGATAGTGTTGGTGGTGATGATACTGATAAGGATGGTCAAGATGTTGATCATGGAAATGATCATGAGGATGATCTTGGTGGTGCTAGCTAGGCATGAAAATGCATTGTTTTTGATGAATTATTAATGTTGAGAATGAAATTCCTATTTTTATATGGATGTTGTGAATTTACCTTAGAATAATGAAATCTATGAAACATTTTGATTTGGTAAATATACAATGAATTTGATTTCATTAAAGATGATGATGATGTTATCATTATTATATTTTGATTTGATATATATATTGGAAATTATCACCATCATTTTGATGGAGAATTATTATGTATGATGATATTACCATATTTGTACGCTTATTGTGAATTTATCTTAGAAGAATGTTATTCATGAAATATTTTTATCTGGTCATCACATTTGAATTTTAGTTGATTGGATTAAAAATGATAATCATATTATTAGTACTATGTTGCTATTTTATGTATGTGTTGAAAATTGTCAATGAATCATTATGTACAATGATATTGGTAGCTACTCTACCTACATAAATGTGCACAAAAATGTCTCCTACTATACCACCTAGTCTATTTGCTCTGAGTTTCCATGATTCAAATAGAATTTGGCTGTATGTCAAATGGCTCTGTAGGTGTATGTGAATTAATTGATTTGATCATCCATGAGGGAAAGTCCATGTTGAAATCAAGATGTATCCCTAAGTAAAGAGTCATATCAAGCTCATGCATTATCTTATATCTTCCTTACTATAGTCTGAGTCGATATTAGAGTGGAAAGAGTAATTTACAACTTGTTCCTTTGAGCTGATCTCTTTTCAAATTCTTTGTATCTCAACTTTTCAATTTTCTTGAGACTTATGCTTGTCATATATCAGTTTACACTTATGTTATATCCTTTGTATAATGCTTGAAACTTATAACTAAGGCTACAATAGAATCATCCATAATCCTGACCATGTGTGGGTTGTGTGTCGCTAGGGTGTTTTGAGCGAGAGAGAATCTAGAGTTTCGTGTTCTATATTGAGAGATATACCAATCGCAAATTGGGTGAATAAAATTAGACAAATGATCACTGTGATCACCATTGAGCTAAGAACACAAGGCTCCTCAACATGGCTTCCTCATACATTCAAGAGCAACATCTGATAATATGACTATGTATCTACTTGTATTTCCTCAAGTGAAAGTGTAAATTTGGATCCTCCTACGCCCACCCCACCTTCGGTCCATACTCCTCACTTAGTGTTTACACCTTTGCAATCGTTCAATGTTCCATTGATTACCTTGGAAATATTGTAAAAACCCATTGCACAACCTAAGTAAAAAATATATGGCATGGAAAAAACAATAATGGTAGGGGAACCAATGTTCCTAGTTGAGCTTCCATATTTAATGACGTGATATGTTTGAGCTACATGCTATCTCGAGATAATCACTAGTGATACCATATATGTTAGTTAAGGAAGATCTTTCTATGAGATGTGTTATACATGCTTACTTTCCTTGTACTAATATGATTGATATAAGCCTTGATTTTACTTATACTAATATGAGTCATATAATATTTAAGAACTAAGATGATATCCATAATAACTCTACTTTTTTAAGTTGTTGAATACTCATTACCAAGAAAGCTTAAATTATCTCATACTATGTTACATCACTTTTCATTATATTTATAATTCATATATAGAGAAGTATTATATCCATTTATTCATATTAGATAAGAATAACCATAGGGTAATTAAGGAACACTAAAACCACTGTATTCCTATGATTGTGTAACCTTAGATTCAATAATTATAGATTTACTCTATCATAGATTTTGTAATTGACAAGGGTTTATGTAAAATGGATTTATAGAAATGAGGTTGCGTGAAAGGGATTTCTTGCAATTAGAGAAAATTTTATTTTAAAAGGTTAATATTGAATTTCCGTGTCATATTGTGTAAGCGAATCAAAATCCTTTAAAATTTAATAGAGATACATCTCTCAATAGGCACCTAAAATGACATGACAATTTTTTATTATTTAATTTGGGTATAGGTGAATTTTTGTAATAATATGATTTACCTACCTTACGTGTGAATGGTGCCCAAGTGACCTAAAACTACATTAAATTATAAAAATAAAATTAATACCTTTATATATATATATATATATATATATATATATATATATATATATATATATATATATATATATATATATATATATATATATATATATATTGAAAATATTTTTAATGAATGGTAAATCATGGGTTGAGTGTGGTTTTAATGAAGCATAAATCATGTCTTAAGCATTAATTATAAAAATAAATTAAAAGTTTCAACTCATATAATATTAATAACATGTGTTTCTATGCATCAATATTTAGAAACAAAAGTCCAACACTAGTAATAGTTTTAATTTTTTAAATACTACCTTTTTTAACATTTAAGAAAAAAAATCTATGAACAAATATTTAGAAACAAGATACCAAATTTATTGATATTTTTAAATATTACTTTAAAACTCCCATTTTAAATTTATTTTGACATTTTTTTTTTTACGTTTTAGAAATTTATAGTTTTTTTATTTTTTTCTTTTTAAATGTGGATACACACACACTCACATATATGTATGTATGTCATTTTTTCATTTTCAGAAATATATTTTTCAAAATAATTTCATCATTTTTGACTTTTTATATTTTTGGTGAAGACAAATACAAGTGAGGCGAATTCATTTAATTGAGAAGATCGTTTTTTTGCAGCTAAGCATGGGGAAGAAAGATACAAGTGAGTAGTGACTTCATTTAATTGAGAAGACCATTTTCTTAACAATTGAGAAACAATGCCACAATCGAAGATCGTTTGTTTGCAACACACGTTGAGCAACAATGCCACAATCGAGGATCACAATCACCACAACCAATGGTAAAGGCTTCATCGGCCACACTTTTTTTTTTTTTAATTGGTTTTTATTTTTCATATCCGTGAATAAATTAGTGAAGAGAATTTGGGCGAAATTAAAATATTTTGAAAAATGCAACAATCAAAAGTTTTCAGCTGATTTTTTCCATTTTTTTGAAAACATTGGGTGACATTAGACCATTTTGAAATTGCAGCAATAAAAATTTTGAGATGCACTTTTCTTTTCACTCATGATTAGGAATCTCTCTTGGAATTTAAGAAGCTCATCAGTAAGGATCCTCATAATTGCATGGCCTATTAGTATTACCTGCAACCATTTCCATCCACGGTGAATAGTCACACTCGACCTCAGTTGCAGGGATATGTAAGGTTTTATTTCTCGTCCCGTTGTCAATTTTTCATTTCTCCAGTCACTTGATATTTCTAGCAATGCGTTCCACCCTCATATCCCAGTTCAATTGGGACATATTTTTAATTTGAAGAAGCTCAGATTGTTCGAGAACAAATTAAAATGAGAGATGCCATATCAACTTAGTAGTTGTAGAAGAATGAAATTCTTAGATCTCTTATTCAATATTTTGAATGGAAATATCCCCATGGAGCATGAAAATGTCATATAGAATATTTTATTATTTATATGGATCACTAGAATAACAAAATAACAACTTCAATCTACTCAGTGATGTTGCTCATCTATTTTTTTCCTAATGTCACTTTTTCTCTCTAAATATGATAACAGTCATAGTGGGTTTTTCATTATTATATTCTTATGGTTGGCCAATTAAAAAACAAGAAATATTGTTACACTATTTTGGCATCACATGGGTTTTTATCTATTGGATGGTGCATTAAAGAAATTTATATCTTGAATTTAATGGTAAAAATATATTCCATGTTATTAAAATATATCATATTTAAAATAATTAATTGATCACTTCCACCAATTATTAACCCATTTCTCTTTTTTTAAAATATCTTTATCAATTAAAAAAATGTTAATCATTACTGCAAATCAAAGTAATAACTTATATTATATTATAAAATATTTAATATTTCATATAACTTATATTATAATATAACATATCTAATATGTTATACAATGTGCCACAATTATTGAGATATGATATGATGATGTTCCACACATGCACCAATGAAGCACTGTTAATGCCATCATGTTATCTATATTCTTGATTGAAGTGATTAAATATTAGGATATAAGACCAACAGACAAATTACAATTGAAATGGCTTCGAAAAATTATGATTTTTTTTTTTCCATATTCGCTTCCTCTTTATATAAGGTTAGAATGAGACTTGTCTGAAGTTTTGAACTAATTTTGGACCTATTCGGCTATGTATATGTATGTAAAATTTGATTTATCTTTGAAATAACAAGGTGAATTTTTTTTTTCCAGATGTGAAAAAGGTTGACGTGTAACCATGTGTACCAATGACTAACAAGAAGATATTGTGGTAGGCATGTAACCATGTGTACCAATGACTAACAAGAAGATATTGTGGTAGACATGTAACCATGTGTACCAATGACTAACAAGAAGATATTCTTGTTGCATAAATAATTGACCTACAACCATAGCTCAACATGATCCTAAATAATTATACAAGGATTACATAACCTTAATAATAAAAGCAAGAAATGTTTGATGTGATATAAAAAAGTGATATGTGGTGAAATTGTAATATTTTATTATTTAAACATGTCATTTATACAATTGTATGCATTTTGTTTTTGGAATGATTTATATTAATATATGTGTTTAATTATTTTATATGTTATTTTATTTATGTTATTAGAAATAATAGGTTATATATATATATATATATATATATATATATATATATATATATATATATATATATATATATATATATATATATATATATATATATATATACATGTCAAAATATTTATTTCATGATATATTTTATATTGGAAAAATTTTAATAGATAAATAAATAAAAATAAATTATAACTTTACTTTAACTTGCTATTATTATTATTAATTAAAAAAGTATATATTAAATTAAAATAGATACACTTAAAAAAAATTAAAACATTATAATAAAGAAATAGTAAATAGTATGTAATAAAAGCTTAGTAACCTTTGTGAAAACTATAGTTTTCATATTATTATTAATTGAATAAATTTTATAAAACAATTATTTTCGTGCATATTTTTTTTATATTAAAAGAAAGATAGATTGTTAAAACAAATGATTTTAATTTAAATCAAATTTTATTAATGAATAACTCATCTAGGTGGATCGAACAGGATCAAGTTCAAGTGTCTTAAGTACAAAGGCTCAAAAATAAAAATGTCAGAAATGTGACAAACTTAGTGTCAAGTTAAAGATCTCGTCTTTCTGATTCCAGCAATGCAGACGGCAATCAATTCTGAGTCGGTATGAACGAGTTAGGAGAAGTCAAATTTTTGGGTTGACTTGGTGACTTGGCAAGCTTAAGGAAGGCATAATTTTGACCTTTTCCGGCCACAGGATTCCAGACAGATTCTGGGAAAATTCATGGCCTCTTTAGTTTGACTTATACGATCAAATTTGAGTTCTTTTAGATGGATAATTCGTTTTAAAATAGAAAATAATTAAAAAAAGGGGTGGTGGGCCACCACTCCTAGTACCCCACTCGACCACATGTCACAACTATGTATAAAAATTAAATATATTAATGGGCCAATGGGCCATAACCACCGTCGGACCCCACGCCACACCCACCATTTTTTAAACAAACTATATATATATATATATATGGTGGGGTGGTCGACAACCAACCCTGCCACTCAAACCATATAAAATATTATATGTTATATATAATGCAACAGCCATGGGGAGTTGGGGGCAGGCTGCCCAATGCGGGCTGGACCTCCCCCAAAACATTTATTTCTAATGTTTAAAAAAATCAATAAAAAAAGGTGCATGCAGATTTCGTGGGGAGGCGAGATATGACCACCGACCTTCCCTCAACAAATTTTCCTTTCTTACCATTCTGAAAACCACTGTGTTGTTTAATCCACCCAACTATCTCATATTTAAACCAGTCATTTCACAAGTGTGCCCAAGCAGCCATGAGCAGGCACAAAAATCAAGACAATGGAACCAGCAGCACTATGCAGGAGGGGTGCAAAACCATGATCTGAGCCATTTCCAGAGGGGTAAAATTTTTATTTTGTCAGATTCAGACAAATTTCATATGGATTTGGTGCCTCTAGACACCACGAATCCAATGATGCTATCCATTTCTTCATCGGAGGTCTTCAATTTTTGGGCACTTTCAGCTATGGAGGTATAAGGGTGTAATTTCTCATTTTATATTTGTACTATCATTTTTTTTCCACTTAATGAAAGAGGGCCTCCCCACTATTTGAACAGTGCCCGAAGGCATAGTCCCTCCTAGAAGAAATCCAATATCAATTCTGTGTCTTCTTGCACAATGTTGATTGCTTCTCTCTTCTTATGTTTATGCCCTAAGTTTCTTGTTTAAAGATGCAATTTTCACATGTAATTATTTAACACATCTCAAGAAAAATATTTCTGGATCAAGTGGTATCAGGGCAGGTGTTTGTAGATGTGAATAACATGCTTGTATGCTAACTAGAAACAGGCTACGAAGAGGCGAAGGGACACTACAGTATTTTTATCCCAAAGCGGGATGTGCACATCAAAGAAGAAACATGGATGACGATGCTCAACATGTGGAAGAGCTCAACTTCCACAAGACCTTCTACACAATGGTAGACCAGGTCAAGAAATTATTCTCTAGACTTGAGAAACTAGAGAAAGCAAGGGAAAATGCTTTAGAAGGACAAGGTTCAGGGTATGGAGATAATGGAGAAGATCCACCTCCTTCTCCTCCAGTAAGTGAAAATTCTTCCTCCTCTTCTCACCATCATCATGGAATTCAAGAAATGAATCTAATAAACCTTTCTTTAAGTTAGATGTCAAATTTGATCTACCCATGTATAATGATGAAATTAATGCATAGAAACTTAACAACTGGATTAGGCAGCTTGAAGTCTACTGCAAGATTTAGCGGATTGTGGAGGATGAGGAAAAGATCCATTTGGCCTCTCTTCGACTGAATGGCACCGCTCTCATCTGGTGGGAGAGAAAACTTCAAGGCAACAGTAATTTGGGTAACCTTCTTTCCTCATGGTCCAATTTCATTGCTACACTTAAATCTCAATTCTATACCTTGGGTTATAAGCAAAAATCCTTAATGGAGTGGCAGTACCTAAGGTAATGCAAAGGATAAAATGTGAAAAGCTTTACCGAGGAATTTATAAAACAAGCACTAAGTTTGGGCATTTCATTATATTCACCCAAAGTTGTAACTAAGTACATTGGGTCATTACATAGTTACATAAGACATTCATTATTGTTGTTTGAGCCTCCTACCATAAATGAGGCTAGCGTGAAGGCCATGCACATAGAAAAAAGGGTGATGCATGAACAAAGTAACCACCCAAAAAGGATTGTCGCGTCCAAAATAAGGGTAGTAAATCCGTCTTGCAGATATTGTGAAAAATAGGGACATGCTGAAGAAAATTGCTACAAGCAGCACCTTGAGTTGAGACCTGAGAGAAATGAAAAAAAGGGGAAGCAAAACACCACCACCACCATACAGCAAAACCAAGATTATGAATCCGAGGAAGATGAAAAGGTCACACCTTCAGGATTTTCACAAGGTAGAGCAATGGACCTGGGGTACGATTCCAGTGATGAAATGAAGCATGTAGCCTTTGGGATCGCAGCAGAAGGACCCATATACTTGGGTTTCGATTTAGGTGATGAAATAAAAATATCAACAAATATTGTACCAAAGATGAAAAGGACACTTACTGCGGTAGATTTCCAAGAACTTGGAGCGATTAACCAAGGCATCCAAGTAGAAAATACTGAGCTAAGAAGGCTCCTACAGGAAGAAAGGGAAGAAAAACAAAGGTTGCTATGCTAGTTACAAGCTAAGGATGAGGCCTTGGAAACGTTGCGACATAACCAACTCGAGGTAAAAAACAACTCTTCAATTTCATGTAATTTTCATGATGATGAATTCATTTCTTTTAAAAAACATACTATAGGGACCGGGTCCAAATTTCTAAAGAAGATGGGGTATCAAGTAAAGGGCCTCGGCATCAATGGCCAAGGCATCGTAAACCCCATCAAAGTCAAGGAATTGCCACATCATGTAGGACTCGTATACACCAGGAAGGAAGTGGGAGAAAGCTCCAAAACAGCCAGTGACCCACCAAAAATTGATGATGAGAGAACCTCCTCACACCTCAACAATAGTGAGGGATTCATGGGCACTTCTCGGAGGCACATTGGGAGGAAGTGTTCCAAGACGATACGGAAGGTATGGAGGAGGAAGAATTATCACGACCAGAATAAACCCCTAAAACTTGCATGTCAAACACGTCAGGACCAAAGAGCATCCATACAAAGTCTGGACCTCAGAGCCATTCCACATGCAGATCCTCCACAGGGGGATGATCCATATACCTTATTAAGTAAAAGATGTTTCTTTTAAGGGTCTTAGTGTGATGGCCACATTTTTAAATCATACGTTGGAGTAAATTTAAACGTGATGGTGTTTTTCCCATCACTTTGAAACAAAATTGATGATGTTTTGGCCTTTCCTTATGATTAGTTGAGGTATTGATTGTTTTTATGTCATCCTTGGCTAATGAGTGTGTGCTATAAAATCTTGGCAAGGAGGGGTTATTGAGTCATGTGTGGTGTGCATGACTGAAAATGATGTACCAGTTTTTTGTTTAGGAGATTGAAAGAGTGGTTTTGAGTGTGTTAATTCTTTTGGGGTCTAAAAGCTCTTCAGTGGGGAGGAATGATCTAGGGGGATCGAACAGGTCCAAGTTCAAGTGGCTTAACTACAAAGGCCCAAAACTAAAAATGTCAGAAATGTGGAAAAATTAGTGGCAAGTTAAATATCTTGTCTTTCTGATCCCAACGACGCAGACGTTAATCAATTCTGAGTCTGTATGAAGGATTTAGGAGTAGTCAAAGTTTTGGGTTGACTTTGTGACTTGGCACACTTAATGAAGTCTTAATTTCGACCTTTTCCAGCCACCAGATTCCAGCCAGATTCTAAGAAAATTCTTGGCCTCTTTAATTTGATGCCTACGCTCAAATTCAAGTTTTTTTAAAATGGATAATTAATTTTAAAACATTAAATGGTTAAAAAAAGGGGTGGCAAGCCACCAACCCCACCACCCCACTCGACGGAATGTCACAAGTATATATAAAAAATAAATATATTAATGGGTCGTTGGTCCATAACCCCCGTCGGACCCCACACCACACCCGCCATATTTTAAACAAACCATATATATATTATATGGTTGGGTGGTTGGTGGTCAACCCTGCCACCCCAACCATATAACAAATTATATGTTATATATAATGCAACGACCATGGGGAGTTGGGGGCGGGCCGCCCAATGTAGGCCCGTCCCCCCCAAAACATTTATTTCTAATGTTTAAAAAACTCATTAAAAAAAAATGCATGCAGATTCCATGGGGAGGTGGGATTTGACCCCCCAACCTCCCCTTGATGAATTTTCCTTTCTTACCATTCTACCAACCATCTTTTTGGTTAATCTTCTCAGCTCTTTCATATTTAAACCATTCATTTCACAAGTGCGCCCAAGCAGCTAGGAGCGGGCACGAAAATCAAAACAGTGGAACTAGCAGCACTGTGCAGGAGGGGGGCATAACCATGATCTAAGCCATTTCCAAAGGGGTCAGATTTTCACTTTGTCAGATTTAGACAAATTTTATATGGATTATGCACCTATCGATGCCACGAATCCAATTGTGTTGTCCATTTCTTTATTATATGTCCTCAATTTCCAGGCACTTTCAGCTATGGACGTATCAAGGTGTAATTTCTCATTTTATATTTGTACTTTCATTTTTTTGCCACTTAATGAAAGAGGGCCTCCCCACTATTTGAGGAGGGCCCGGAGACGTAGTCCCTCCCAGAAGAACTCTGATATCAATTCTGTGTCTTCTTGCATGATGTTAATTGCTTCTCTATTCTTATGTTTATGCCTTTAAATTTTCTTGTTTAAAGCTGCAATTTTCACATGGAATTATTTAACACATCCCAAGAAAAATATTTTTGGATCACTAACCTTATTTCTCATATTTAGGAATTTATATAATAAATTTAAAACAATATATTAAATTTTAGGTTACCAAATTTTATCAATTATTTTGTTCATAAATTAATTTAAATATAAAATATATACATATAATTATTTTTATTAAAGTCACATATATTTGGGTAAATTTGATAAAAGTAAAATAATTAAAATTATATATTAAAAATGTCTACATGACATTATTTTATTAATTTTTTAATTTTTCTTAGGTGGCTATTTTTGAGTTGAAATTTCCTCTAATTGGAAAAGTAATTGACATGAGCTTGGGTAAAAGGGATTTCTTGTTGAGAATTATTAGTAGTCATAGACTATGGCCAATATCCTGCATCTAGACTTCATATTCTTATTATTCTTTTGGCCCATGGGAAGAGGTGACGAAAGGTTCCTTCTTTGTGTGGATGTGAATTTATTTTGGAATAATGATATCTGCGATGAGTGTTGATTTGATAGTCATATGTGTAAATTAAAATTTTTTATTTCTTTTTTGATGGAGAATTATTGTATATCATGACATTTCTATTGTTTTGGATGTATGTTGTCAATTTTTCTTAAATTTCTTTACAAACATTGTTATCAATTTGATTGTAATATCTTCTTTAATGATATTTAGAAATTGTGATATAATTCACTATGCAATTGAAATTAGTAAAATTAATCCATAAAGGGGGTCATAAATGGAAAAAAATTACACTATACAAGAATTAAGATGAAAATGTAAATGGGGATATAAACATGGATGCAAAATTGGGAGTAGAATTAGACGTTAAATTTAGGCACGAAAAGTGTTTTAAAATAGAAGTAAAATAAGGTGCAACAGTAGACACAAAGAAGGGAACAAAACATGGCACAAAAAAGGATACCAAGTTGAGCACAAAAAAATATTAAAGAATGGACACCAAACTAGATTTAAAATAGGATTCAAAAGCGGATTCCAAATGACGATGCAAAGAATGGTGTAAATTTGGGATGAAAACTTGGGTGCAAAAAAAGGAAAAAAAAAGATGTAAGAAAATACATAAAACAAAATGCACAATGAGGCTAAAAAATGGTTGAAACCAAGGATGCCATATTTGATGCCAAAAATTATGCAGAATCAGATGAAAATTTGGAATCAAACTTAGATACAAAATGAGAGGAAAATGTGGACACATAATGAGGTAGAAAAATGATGCAAATTTGGATGGCGAAAATGATGTAAAATTAGACACCAAAAAGGAAGAAAAATTCGATGAAAATAAGGACGTAAATAATGATACAACATTCGAAACATAAGTAGACACAAAAAAGGGTAAAAATGGGCATAAAAATAGCTCATAATTTGATGGAAAAAGTGATGCAAAACTTGGTGTAAAAACAAATGAAAAAGTGGGTGTAAAAAATGGCTCAAAATTGAATGTAAAATCAGACATAAAATGGTATGTAAAGGTGGAAACAACACATGATTTAACATATGATGCAAATATATATGCAAATTTGGATGCTCAAAAGGGTGTAAAATTGGATGCAAGAATTTATTTTAAAAACAATGCAAAATTGGATGTAGAAAATGATGAAAAATATGGTGCAATATGGGACATAAAAAGGGAGGAAGATCAAATGCAAAAGTGGAAATAAAAAATGGTCCAAAAAAACATACAAAAATGGAAAAAAAATGGATGAAAAAATTCGTGCTAAATCAAATTCAACATATGGTGCAGAGATACGCACTAAATACGGTGCAAAAATATATGCAAAATTAGGTCCAAATTAGAAGCAAAAGTTAGTGCAAGATAAGATGGAAACCTTGGTGTAAGAGTAGCTACAAAAATCAACACAAAATGGCTATAATAAAGGCTCTACATTGTATGCAAAAGACGATGTAAAATTAATACAAATGATAGTGCAAAAATGGAAGAAAATAATGGCACTCTCCTATATCCAGATTTATGGATGTCAATCCCTTCCTCATGCCCTTCCCTTGTATGCACTATATAAGATATTTTTTTTAGGGAAGTAGCTTATTAGATGATGAAGAAAGGAATTTCTAAAGATTTATGTAAAGCGTGCATGAATATTTGGCCATCTTTTCCTTTACATATTGGGCCCTATTGTATTGCTAATTTCATTCATAGTGGAAAAGAAGCTGCAACACTCTCATTCCTTAAGTTTTATTGTATTGAAAAGCTCATGATCCTTTGAATATGTTATCTAAGATTTGTGTATAGGTTTTCCTTAGAAAACATGTAGACGAGGACTCTCCTTTTGATGTTATCTTTAAAAGAGTAGATCCATATTCAATGTTCCAATGTAAAATAAAATAACTTCCTAAAGATTCATTGACAAAGTTTATGAGTCTGAAAGAAACAAGAGTACATGTTTCCCAACAATGTTGCAAAACCAATATGTGGAAGAGGTCTTTCCTGAGGTTAGGATTTCATTTGCTACTCCAATAACTAAGGAGGATCCTAAAGAAATAGAGGTTCATCAAGCTTCACAACAAGTTTCTTCTAGTCCTAAGTAAATTCAAATGGTACTTTAAGTCATTATTGAGCATGCTATAAAATCCTTGACATAAGAAGTATTGAAGAAAACAATTGCTAAAAAACACACCACTATGGTTGAGACAGTAAGGCTATAGGCGGAATGGATTCAGTTTTGAAAAGTGCAAGAAAAGAAGGAAAAATAAGTTCATCTTCAATAATAAGAACCATTAAAATCTACTTCTCCGTTCATCAACACTTCAAAAAGGCCTAAAACTTCTAGGATTTCCCCATCATAAGTTTTTCCCATAAAACATATTTTTATAATTCCATATGACATTTGTCATACTACCATTGTTGTTTCATATTTTTTGCCAATTGAATTGGAAGAAATAACCCCTAATGACTATTTCTTCAATCTAAAAGAAAGATAAATTGTCAACGGAAAGCAAAGAAAAAGAAAATAAAACCAACTTGAGGAACTCCCTACCTAGAAAACCATAGTTTTGGATGGATCCAAACACAATGTTGAACAACTGGCTAAGGAGTTGGCATGTACAATGGGTGCTTTCGCTAAAGCTAATTTGTGGTCTTGAAATAATTTGACAGAGATATTCAAGCAAAAGAGTGAAAAAATTGTTCACTTAGAGAAACAAAAGGGAATGAAAGAGGACTTATTATAGAAACAAGTAAGGCTAAATGTCTTCGAGTTTCAACAATGACAACAAAATTTGAAGAGTCATATAGGAAATATGGAACATGATTTTATAATTTCTTATAAGAGAAAGGATGCTTAAGTCATTGAGTTAAAAATGAAAATTAAGTTCCCATGTGACAACTTGATGGATATTGAGTTTTTTAATAAAGAGGCTGAGAAAGAATTTATGAGATCCTAAATCCACATGTTAATTTTTGTGATCAATTAAGCTTGTTTCAAAATTAGAAAGAGATATTTGATAAGCTCCTTTCAAAATTAGAAAGAGATATTTGATAAGCTCCTTGATGAAATAATAGATAAAATTTATGAAATAAAAAAGGAAAAGGAATGTATATTGTAGTTGGTCTCAATGTAGGCCATAGCCAAAAAATCAATATCAAGATCCCAAAGGCATGAGAGGTCGAGGTGACAAGAAGCAAGATTACCATAATGAGGTGGAAAATGAATTTGCAATAATCCAAGGACATTATCATGGAAATAGAGAAATCTTGCTCGAAGTTGATCAAGTCATCACTTCAAGTTATCAAAAAGGTTGAAATTCCATTTGTTCCATTCTTGGTGGGTTTCAACAAGGCATATGTTTTCATTAATGATGTGTTGAGCATAGGAGAGGTATATAAGATGACATTTGAAATTTGGAAATACTTGACATGGAAGCACTTTCCTTTGCATCCTTTCTTATATCATGTCCTTTGCATTATTATTTCCTTGTAAATCATTAAATGAACCAAAAGATAAATTTTCGGGCTGGGAAAAGCTGGAGAAATTGGAGCGAGTATCCATGGCCGAGTCTGCAACACAACGACCAGGTTTCAACTTGAAAGATGATGGGATTATCATCCTATTCTGGGAGGATACAACACATGATGGCCACAGAAATATCAGATTTCCCAAGAAGTTGAAAGAGGTGATACTTTCTGTGTTTTGTGGTTTTGTAAATCTTACGGTTGCAGGGTCCAGTTTTGTCTAAACAAGGCATTTGGCTACCCAATCTGGATAGAAGAAGGTACCAAACCGATATGTGAAGCTGAAGGCTATAATTCACGATGGAAAAGTTAATACGATCGTGGGGCTGACCGGACACACGTTGTTAAAATATCTTGCGATTGACGACCTCATCGATCCTGAACCCCACCGTCTCGAGCACATGTCAGCCTGCTCCGACGAATGCGAGATCAGAACCCAGTAAAGTTTCATGTTGGCATCTAGATTGAAGCTGGATTGGGTTGGTGAGATTTGACTCAAATATGATCAAGATCTACATCTTAGGCATTGATATGCTTAGATCAGAGTCATGGAGCCTCATATCTAAACTGTAATGAAGAATCTCAATATTTTATGGGGTCTCCTCCAAATAAAAGGAAAATAGAAAGAAGACCACATGAAGCAGATATAGATCAGTTCATTCAGGTTTTTATTAAAACCATTTCTGGAAAGTCAAAAGTGTTAAGGGTCAGGGGAACAAATATATCATAATATCTTAAAGAGATTACCCTAAATATTACAGATATTCCTCCTCCTTTTCAAAGTTTGGTTTATTAAGGGAAATTGATGCAAGATTTGGTTCATTTGGAGGAATATGGCATACAAAGAAACACCACAATTATCTTGAATTTAAGATTACAAGGTGGTGCCCTAGGAGTGAGCTACACACATGGATCACCTTTGGCTAGAAGGGATACAACCTCGTTCAAGGAGGCATTAAGATGGAATGATGCCACTCAGGATAAAGAAAATCCAAATATGACAGTACCAGGGTCTACATCATTGAGAAGATGGAAAGAGCCCCAGCTCTTGCCAAAGAAATACCAGAAGTAAGTGGAATTTTCACTATCCTGTAAGAAAAAGCTATCATAGGTCGATTTAATTGTTATTGGCCAAAATACGAAGATCTACATGAGTGGATCTATCACAAATGTACTAGATATGTTGATATTTATCTGTGGGCCAAAAGTTTTTTTGCGGTTCAGTGTGACAAACAAAAAGACTTTGAACATGTCATAAATGAAGGACCATGGTTTTGGGGAAGTGTAGGTCTCTTTGTAACCCCATGGTTTCCAGGTTTTGATGCTAACACAATGGTGGTAACAAATATGCTAGTCTGGGTAAGGCTTAATAACCTTCATCTTCCCTATTGGCACCATTAGGTTCTATAAGGCACCGAGAACAAATTGGGAGGATTCCTAAAGATGGATCGTGAAATAATGGACAAAGTTTTCTTTACTTTTTCTCGCATATGTGTGTAGATGGATATAATCAAGGAAATCCCTGATTTTATCCATGTGAGGCATCAATGGTTCAGGTGGGCACAATGGTTAGATTTTGAGAATACTACTTTTAGGTGTAGGATCTGCCATCAAACATGGCACTTGCAGAATACATGCAATCAAGCAAAGAAAAGGATGAATGAAATACGTCGAAAGCAAAGAGGATGTAAATTACAAGATCCTCCATATTAAAATGACGAGGATGAAGAATTGTGTGAGCCCCAACATCCAGAGACACAAAATCCTCTAGGTTCTCATATAGAAGGAAAAGAGAATCAGAGGGACCAGAATAAACATGCAAATGTTCCCAACAATTCAGCTTTGATCTTGACTAGTGAGAATAAACATGAGGAAAAGAACAAAAATCAAGGACCATGCAAAAATAAGCGTTGTCATGTCTCTAAGATCTTATATTCTGATAAATAAATCCAAAGCCTTCCAAGAAATAACGGGTTAGCAATTGTTTCAGTTACTCCACCTCTTGGAGTTTGGCAAAAAGTCCAAAAAAAAGAAAAAAAGAGAATACAAGTTTATAATTTTATTTTCTATTCTTTATTGGTAGCTTTGCTAATGTGAGTGTTTATCGCACATCTTATGGCCCTTTGAGACAATACTTGAATGCACTTAGTGCATCTACTACATTGTAACTTTTATTTTTTCTTTAATAAAAAAATGCTGATTTTTCTACCGAAAAAAAAAAAAATTAAATGGACCAAAAATTTCTACTTAAATGACATCACAAAAGATAAATTTGTTTTCCCTAAATAAATATTGTACAAAGTTTTTCTTATTGAGAACCTTTTATTCTGGTAATGCAAACCTTTTATTCTTGTAGTGCAATTGACCACACAAAAGGTTTTCTTCATGTAATAAATAAAGGACAAACCATGAGTAAGATTAAAAAAAACACATAGGAAAATGCATTAGTCATTATGGCCTCCAAAATTGCACATCACTCATCCAAAAATTTGTCCCATTATAAAACTAATCAAGTAATTTCTAACAATTGAACCTAGAGATCCTAAGTGATATTTGGTACTCTCTTCGATAAAATCTACCATTGACTTCTTTTTTCATGTTCATTGAGAAAAATATATCACTAATAGTGAAAAAGAAAATGACCAAAATTACATGTAGATGGTTAAAAAGTGTATTAATGATTGTTAAATGGCTTCAACAATCTTGAGACATCTAAAATATTAATAAATTCATTTTTAGAAAAAATATATAAAAAAATCAAGAAGAGAAAAATAATCCTCAAATAAATTTATAAAACCAAAATGATATCATAAATCAAAATTAATCAAAACTTTCATATTAAAGAAAAATTACATAAAACAAAATATTTTCATATAAACCAGTAAAATCATCTCATAAACGCAAAATAATACATAAAACTCGAAGCTTGACTGTGAAAACATGTATAAGGTATCATAAGAATCATGAAAATTTTACTCATAATTAATTAATAATAGCAATAATAAATTTAAAAATATTGTCCAACAGATAAAAGTAGTTTATATCACTCACAAATCAATATAATTCAAATCCAATATCCTAGTTCATTCTAGTTCATTTAAGCTCTTCCATTGGCCTGTTTCTATGTATGCTACTTTAACATACCATAGACATGATAGTTGTTATAGCATATGCTAGTTTAACATAAACACGATAGTTATTATAGCATGATTCCAATATTGAGTTTCGTGTTCTATATTGAGAGATATACTAATAAAAAATTGGGTGAATAAAATTAGACAAATGATCAGTGTGATCACCTTTGAGCTAAGAACACAAGGCTCTTCAATGTGGCTTCTTCATACATTCAAGTGAAACGTCTGATAATATGACTACGTATTTACTTGTATTTTCTTAAGTGAAAGTGTAAATTTGGATCCTCCTACTCCTATCTCACCTTTGGTTCATACTCTTCAGTTACTGTTTACACTTTTGCAATCGTTCAATGTTCCATTGGTTACCCTGACGATATTGTAAAAAACCGTTCCACAATTTAAGTAAAAAATATAAGACATGGAAAAAACAATAATGTTAGGGGAACCAATGTTCCTAGTTGAGCTTCCATATTCAATGACGTGATATGTTTGAGCTACATGCTATCTTGAGATAATCACTAGTGATACCATATATGTTAGATAAGGAAGAGCTTACTATGAGATGTGTTATACATCCTTACTTTTCCTGGTACTAATATGATTGATATAAGCTTTTCTTTTACTTATATTAATATAAGTCATATAATATTTAAGAACTAAGATAATATCCATAATAACTCTATTTTTTTAAATTGTTGAATACTCATTACCAAGAAAGCTTAAATTATCTCATACTATGTTACATCACTATGTTACATCACTTTGCATTATAGTTATAATTCATATATAGAGAAGTACTATATCCATTTATTTATATTAGATAAGAATAACAATAGGGTAAGTAAGGAACACTGAAAACTTTGTATTCCTGTGATTGTGTAACCTTAGATTCAATAATTATGGATTTACTGTTTTATATATTTTGTAATTGACATGGGGTTGTGTGAAAGGAATTTATTGACATGAGGTTGTGTAAAAGGGATTTCTTGCAATTAGAGAAAAAAATATTTTGAAAGGTTAATATTGAATTTCAGTTTCATAATGTGCAAGTGAATACAAATCCTTTAAAATTTAATAGATATACATGTGTGACTAGGCTCATAAAATGACATGACAGATTTTTATTATTTAATTTGGGCATAGGTAATCTTTTTTAAATAATATGATTTACCTACCTTATGTGTGAATGGTGCCCAAATGACTTAAAACTACATTAAATTTTAAAAATAAAATTAATCTCTTAATATATATATATGTATATATTAGAATATTGAAAATATTTTTAATGAATGGAAAATCATAGGATGAATGTGGTTTTAATGAAACATAAATCATGGGTTAAGAATTAATTAGAAAAATAAATTAAAAGTTTCAACTCATATAATATTAATAACATGTGTTTTTATGCATCAACATTTAGAAACAAAATGTCAACATTAGTAATAATTTTATTTTTTTAAATACTACCTTTTTTAACCTTTAAGGAAAAAAGTCTATGCACAAATATTTAGAAGCAAGATACCAAATTTATTAATATTTTAAATATTACTTTAAAATTCCCATTTTAAATTTATTTTGACATTTTTTCTTTTATGTTTTAGAAATTTAGAAATTTTTTATTTTTTTGTTTTTAAATGTGAATATATATATATATATATATATATATATATATATATATATATATATATTTGTCATTTTTTCATTTTTAAAAATATATTTTTCAAAATAATTTCATCATTTCTTAATTTTTATATTTTTGGTGAAGATAAATACAAGTGAGGCGAATTAATTTAATTGAGAAGATCATATTTTTGCAGCTCAACATGGGGAAGAAAGATAAAATTGAGTGGTGACTTCATTTAATTGAGAAGATAATTTTTTTTACAGTTGAGAAATAATGCCACAATCAAAGATCGTTTGTTTGCAGCACACGCTGAGGAACAATGCCATAATCGAGGATCACAGTCATCACAACCAATGGTAAAGTCTTCCCCGACCACACTTTCTTTGTTTTTTAATGGGCTTTTATTTTTCATATCCATGAATAAATTGATGAAGAGAAGTTGGTCGAAATTAAAATATTTTGAAAAAATGCAACAATGAAAAGTTTGCAGCTAATTTTTTCCATTTTTATGAAAATTTTGGGTGACATTAGACCACTTTGAAATTGCAGCAATCAAAATTTGAGATGCAATTTTCTTTTCACTCATGATCAGGAATCCCTCTTGGAATTTAAGAAGCTCGTCACCAAGGATCCTCATAATTCCATGGCCTATTGGTATTACTTGTAACCATTGCCATCCACAGTGAATGGTGGCTCTCGACCTCAGTTACAGGGATATGTAAGGCTCTATTTCTCATCCCCTTGTCAATTTTTCATTTCTTCAGTCACTTGATCTTTCTAGCAATGCATTCCACCCTCATATTCGAGTTAAATTGGGACATATTTTTCATTTGAAGAAGCTTAGTTTGTTTGAGAATCAATTAAAAGGAAAGATGCCATATCAACTTAGTAGTTGTAGAAGTATCAAATTCTTAGATCTCTCATTCAAGATTTTGAATGGAAATATCCCCATGGAGCATGAAAATATTATATAGAATATTTTATTATTTATATAGATCACTAGAATAACAAAATAACAACTTCAATATACTCAGTGATGTTGCTCATCTAGTTTTTTCCTAATGTCACTTTTTCTCTCTGAATATGATAAGAGTCATAGTGGGTATTTTTCATTATTATATTCTTATGGTTGGCCAATTAAAAAACATGAAATATTGTTACACTACATTGGCATCAAATTGGTTTTTATCTGTTGGATGGTGCATTAAAGAAATTTATATCTTGAATTTAGTGGTAAACATATATTCCATGTTATTAAAATTTATCATATTTAAAATAATCAATTTATCACTTCCTCCAATTATTAACCCATTTCACTTACATTATATTATAAAATGTTTAATATGTCATATAACTTACATTATAATATAACATCTTTTATATGTTATACAACATGCCACAATTATTGACATATGATATGATGATGTTCCACACATGCACCAATGAAGCACTGTTAATGCCATCATGTTATCTATATCCTTGATTGAGGTGATTAAATATTTGGATATAAGACCAATAGACAAATTACAATTGAAATTATTTCGAAAAATTATGAAATTTTTGGTTTTTCCATATTCTCTTCCTCTTTATATAAGGTCAAAATGAGACCAATGTGAAATTTTGAACTAATTTTTGGACCTATTCGGGTATTTATATGCATGTAATATTTGATTTATCTTTGAAATAACAAGGTGCAATTTTTTCTTTCTATATATAAAAAAGGTTGACATGCAACCATGTGTACCAATGACTAACAAGAAGATATTCTTGTTGCAGAAATAATTGGCCTACAACCATAGCTCAACATGATCCTAAATAATTATACATGGATTGCATAACCTTAATACTAAAAGCAAGAAATGTTTGATGTGATATAAAAAACTGATGTGTGGTGAAATTGTAATATTTTATTATTTAAACATGTCATTTATATAATTGTATGCATTTTGTTTTTGGAATGATTTATATTGATGTATGTGTTTAATTATTCTATATGTTATTTTATTTATGTTATTAGAAATAATAGGTTATATATATATATCACATCAAAATATTTATTTCATGATATATTTTATATTGGAAAAATTTTAATAGATAAATAAATAAAACTAAATTATAACTTTACTTTAAATTGCTGCTATTATTATTATTAATTATATATATATATATATATATATATATATATATATATATATATATATATATATATATATATATATATACTTAAAAAAAATAGTATAATAAAGCAATAGTAAATAGTATGTAATAAAAGCTTAATAACCTTTGTGAACACTATAGTTATCATATTATTATTAATTGAATAAATTTTATAAAACAATTATTTTTGTGCATATTTTTCTTATATTAAAAGAAATATATATTGTTAAAATAAATTCTTTTAATTTAAATCAAATTTTATTAATGAGTAACTCATCTAGGTGGATCGAATAGGTCCAAGTTCAAGTGGCTTAAGTACAAAGGCTCAAAAATAAAAATGATTGAAATGTGGAAAAATGAGTGTGAAGTTAAATATCTCATCTTTCTGATTCCAACGACGCAGACGACACTCAATTCTGAGTTTGTATGGAGTTAGGAGCAGTTAAATTTTTAGGTTGACTTGGTGACTTGGCAGGCTTAAGGAAGGCATAATTTTGATCTTTTTTGGCCATAGGATTCTGGACAGATTTTGGGCAAATTCGTGGCCTCTTTAATTTGACTCCTACAGTCAAATTTGGGTTTTTTTAATGGATTCTTAGTTTTAAAACATAAAATAATTAAAAAAATGAACGACGGGCCACCATCCCAGCTACCCCACTCGACCACATGCCACAGCTATATATAAAAATTAGAGATATTAATGGGTCAGTGGGCCATAACCCTCGTCGAACCCCCTGCCACACCGGCCATTTTTAAGAGAAATCATATATATATATATATATATATATATATATATATATATATTATGGTGGGGTGGTCGGTGTTCAACCCCACCACCCCAACCATATAACATATTAAATGTTATCTAAAGAAACAACCGTGGGGAGTTGGGGGCAGGCCAACCAATGCGGGCCCGACCCCCCCAAAACATTTATTTCTACTATTTAAAAAACTCAATAAAAAACGATGCATGCAGATTCTGTGGGGAGGTGGGATTTGACCCCCCGACCTCCCCTCAACGAATTTTCCTTTCTTACCATTCCACCAACCACCGTGTTGGTTAATCCGCCCAACTCTTTCATATTTAAACCATTCATTTCACAAGTGTGCCCAAGCAGCCAAGATCAGGCACGAAAATTGAGACAATGGAACCAGGAGCACTGCGGAGGAGGGGGGAAGAACCATGATCTGAGCCATTTCCAGAGGGGTTATATTTTCACTTTGTCAGATTCAGACAAATTTTATATGGATTTTTCACCTCTTGATACCACAAATCCAACGATGTTGTCCATTTCTTCATCATAGGTATTCTATTTTTGGGCACTTTCAGCTATGGAGGTATAAGGACCTGTAATTTCTCATTTTATATGTGTACTTTCAAATTTTTTCCACTTAATGAAAGAGGGCCTCCCCACTATTTGAGCAGGGCCCGGGGACGTAGTCCCTCCTAGATGAACTCCGATATCAATTTTGTGTCTTCTTGCATGATTTTGACTACTTCTCTCTTCTTATGTTTATGCCCTAAGTTTCTTTTTTAAAGCTGCAATTTTTGCATGTAATTATTTAACACATCTCAAGAAAAATATTTTTGAATGAAGTGGTATTAGAGAAGGTGTTTGTAGATGTGAATTAAATGCTTGTATGCTAACTAGAAACAGGCTACAAAGAGGCGAAGGGACACTACAATATTTTGATCCTAAAATGGGACGTGCGCATCAGAGAAGAAACATGGATGATGATGCTCAACATGAGGAAGACCTCAACTTTCAGAAGACCTTCTACACCATGGCAGACCAGGTCAAGAAATTGTTCTCTAGACTTGAGAAACTAGAGAATTCAGGGGAGAATGCTTCAGAAGGACAAGGTTCAAGGCATGGAGATAATGGAGGAGATCCATCTCTTTCTTCTCCAACAAGTGAAAGTTCTTCCTCCTCTTCTCACCAACATCATGGAATTCAGGAAATGCATCTAATAAACCTTTCTTTAAGTTAGATGTAAAATTTGATCTACCCATGTATAATGGTGAAAGTAATCCATAGAAACTTAACAATTGGATTAGGCAGCATGAAGTCTACTACAGGATTGAACAGATTGTAGAGGACGAGGCAAAGATCCAGCTGGCTTCTCTTTGACTGAATGGCACCACTCTCATCTGGTGGGAGAGAAAACTTCAAGGCAATAGTAATTTGGGTAACCTTCTTTCCTCATGGTAAAATTTAATTTCTGAACTTAAAGATCAATTATATTCCTTTGGTTAAAAGAGAAAATCCTTAATGGAGTGGCCGTACCTAAGGCAAGGAAAAGGATAAAATGTGCAAATCTTTGCCGAGGAATTTAGAAAACAAACACTAAGTTTGGGCATTTCATTAGATTCACCTGAAGTTGTAACTAAGTACATTGGGTCATTACATAGTTACATAAGACATTCATTATTTTTTTTTGAGCCTCCTAACATCGATGAGGCTAGTGTGAAGGCCATGCACATAGAAAGAAGGGGGACGCATGAAAAAAGTGACCGCCCAAAAAGGACTGCTACAAACAAAAGAAGGGGAGTAAATCCCTCTTGCACACATTGTGAAAAAGAGGGACATGATGAAGAAAATTGCTGGAAGCTGCACCCTCAGTTGAGACCTGAGAGAAATGACAAAAATGGGAAGCAAAAGACCACCACCACCATACAACAAAACCAAGATTATGAATCCAAGGAAGATGAAAAGGTCACAGCTGCAAGATTTGCACAAGGTAGACCAATTGACCTAGGATCCGGTTTCGGCAACGAAATGAAGCCTGTAACCTTTGGGATCGCAGCAGAAGGACCCATAGACTTAGGTCCCGATTCAGGCGATGAAACAAAAATATCAACAGATATTGTACCAAATATGAAAAGGACACTTACTGAAGCTGTTACACTGAAATTTGTCACAACGAAATTTTAGTACTGCCTTAGAAGTCTACAACATCAAAGTTCCTAGAGTCAAGCCTTGAAATTAAGAGAAAATCTCATAATAGTCTTAAAAAAACTTGTACCGTGCTTTCTCTTAACATTTCCTGCAGTGCCACACTTTTTTTCTCTAAATCATGCAGAGGTAAATGCACTTTTTATTCATTAAAGGTGCAAAACCCTGTAAAAGGTAAAACAAAGGTGGAAAGTAACATTTATAAGCCCAACAGTCAAATTTGGAAGCTTCTAGAAGCAGTTATCCGATCGAAGGTTCGCTCCTATCATGTATGTTCATTCCTCCATTATGGGAGCCTACCCCTTGATTTATGGAGCCCAATCCATTCAAAAGAGCATTCTATCCCTTCTTAAGGGGAACCATAACATCCTCTCTTTTCCTATAAATTGAAGCCATAGTGCAGCTTCAGAGGTTAGAGTTAGTGAGTTAGACATGGAGAATTTTTGAGGAGAAATGATGTAGAGACTCATACTCTCATAGCCAATCATTATATGGGAATGATTACACACCCATGTGCTTTTAGCTGAGAGAGTGCAAGGCTTGTCAGAGTAAAAGAAATGCCTGTTCCGGACCCCAGGAAGGCCTGTATGACATCAAGGCGGACACAGTTGTAAGGCTCTTCTTTATTTAAGTTAATATAAATGAATATTGTTTTCTCAATGAGCTTGTTAAATTAAGTGGCTGGTTTATTATGTTTTATCAATGGCTTATTTAATTAACTGCCTCATTTCTTGAATTCCTTGATCATCAAGATAGGTTTATATTTTATGAATTAATCTATATCATGAAGGTGCTTCTGATTCTTTCGTGTTTGTGATTATAGGTCCTAAAAAGAGATATATTTAGAGCGACGGGACACTCAGAGTGACAGGAAGGAAGATTAGTGCTGGATCACAAGTAGGTTTCCAAATCATGTTATAGATAATTCTAAAACTAAATCTAGAGAAATTACTCTTTATTTGTCCGTTTTCTGCTAGCTGTCTGTAGGACACTTGGGAGGTCTGTCTTGTACACAAGATCGACTTATCCGTCCAACAAAATGGCGATTCCATTGGGGAAAGGTTTTTGAATTTTCTTTTCTTTTACTTTTGACTAGTGAATTTACTTTTTCTGATTTTGACTGATTTATACTAGCTTGGGTAGTAAACCTGTAAAATTCTTGAGAATTTTTTTTAGAGTTTTTTGATTTTTTCTTTAGTTTTCTTGTGTCCACTCTTTTATTTTATAGACAGTGCGGGAAACTCTACACTTTTCTTGTACTCATAGTGCGGGACCACACTGGTTTGCACTGAATCTTGCAGAATTTGTGAAATTTTTTGGAAAATCTTAAAATCCTCTTTTCTGGATTAGTTTGTTAGATTCTTAGTGAATACCCAGACTTGTATCTTCTATGAGGAAGCTTTGGTTAAGAGTTTATTTTAGCATTTTTAGTTTTTAATGATTTTCTGAAAGATCTGCATGTTATAATGATTTTTGCTTTGTCTTTATCCCGCTCAAAGATTAGAAACCTTGGTATACCTTTAGATCACTAGTATTTCCTTGCTTTCTTGTTGAATCTGACATCATAGCAGAAATTTTTTTATGACAATTAGATCCCATTTTTCTCATTTGCAAATCTTTAAAAAAAAATTGTTGATAAGTTTGGAATTTCACTTAAAAAACCAAATTGGATGTTTTTTTTTTAGTTCTTGCTGATCCAAGCAAAGAATTTCTTAGTTAGATTACAAGCTAAGCAAAACATCATCAAAATATTTAAAGTTTTAATTCAGATTTAGTCTTTATAATTTTTAGATATGAAAATTAGTGTTTTTAGCTTTGAGTGTTATTTCTAGAAATTTTAGTGTTCTTTTGAAGAAAAACTTAGTTTGTAGTTTCGATCTTGAAAAGGGATTTCTTATTGAGCAATAAATCATTTTGAGTTCTCATTGAAATTAGATTTCTTTTAATTTATTCTTGTTTGAAGGAAAGATCTGTTTTTAAAAGATTGCATTTCTCAACTCTTCCTTTAGATAAGAATTCATTGAAAGAAAATAGATTGTTTCTCATAATAGATGCATTTTAGTATGTTTTGAGTCGAGTCACTACATATCATCAATTTCATTTTCGTATCCTTTGTCCTAAGAAACAACCCATTAAAAACAACGCTTAAAACAAAATTTATGTAGTAATTTTTATATTTCTAGGGCTCTTTTCACCAATATAGCTTAGGCTAGTGTCTTGGAGTAGGGATTAATTAACTCTCCAAAAGAATTAAAACAAACAAGTAGTTGATCTTGCAGTAGGAAAAAATCCAATAGTCACTTGTATGCTCTGGGAAGCTCCTCTTAAAGGAGTCAAGCATGAGGTCATATCTGAACCAGTGGGATAATCAATTCTATCTCATTGGGAACAATAGAAGATGTGCCCGTATTAACAATGGTAAACTTTAGATAGACCATTTTCGAGGAGCCTAGGGTCACTTGTCGGTATACCTTGGATTATTTCAAGGAGCCTTCAAGAGGATTGAGCTTTGTTACTATGCCCTTGGGCATATGTCGGATCGTAGAATGTTTCTCGAGGTATATTAGTTCCTGTTGGTAAACATAATGGCCATAATCTTTATGGTTTTTTCCTAAGGTGATGGTGGAGGAAAGATCCCATTGTACCTGGAGCAGACGTCGACTAGAATCACTTGGACTCTCTGTAGGGTTATCTTCACTCGAGATGGTTTAAGTGGAGAAAATTGCACCGGTCTGTTTCATTAAGCAGGTTGTTGGGGTAACTGTTCCAATCACCCTCTCTACATTAAAATACTACGATGTTGGATTTCATCACCAACTAGTGTTTTTAGTGTGAGAATCTATTGTTTGTGTGTGGTTTGATCTCCTATATTTTTAGGCATGTGATTCATTTGTTTGTTTCCTTAGCGAATCTAGGATTTTTCATTGAAATTTTCTTTGATTGCGTGTGATTAATAATTTTTAATCATGGCTGAATTACCAAGACAATCGCACAGACTCCAGGGGAAGCCCCCTGAGTATACACCAAGCCAACTTGAAGGGCTGCGAGCTCTAGTATCGCCTAGTGACATCGGAATTAGATCAATATAAATAGGAGAATCATCTATAATTATTCATCCTTATTATCAATCGCAAACAACAAAGCATATTCAAGAGCCAATTTCAATTTCCGAAGTTACTGGTATTATTTCTCCTTCTAGTGAATTAGTTGAAGAACCTAAAATTTCTGAGCCTGACACTGAACCTGCTGTATTGGAACCATCTTTAGGATTTGTTACTTCGACTTCTAGTGATCCTGGTTCACCTAGGGTAAGACATCGCATTACTGAAAATCTTCCTTCTAACCTCATATCTATTGAAGAACTTGTTGGTCTAGACGAAGATGTAACTCTTCTCGAAACCCAAGAAAATTTGAATATTAGGGAGTGTGAATCAATATTATACAACCCTTTTAGAACTAACGCTTGGTATTTATCATTGATAGATTTTTTAGAAAACCCAGGTCTTAGTTATTCACTACCCCGAATTCCTTTTCATCCTACACCAAGAGGTTATTATCCTTCATCAACTATGTCAAGTGAGTCATCTATGTTTTCCTAATCTCCAGAAACATTTTTATACGGTGGTCCTTCTGTTCCTTCAGGGTATCAGTCACTCTTTGGTACTTTCTCAGGAGAAAATCCTCAACCAATTGAACAAGTGTTATCATCTGGTACAAATGGAACTAAAACTAAAACGTTGAATGCAGAGAAAATTTTTATGATGTATGGTAATATTCCAAACCCTCAACCTCAAGGTAGTTAGTTACCGCCCGGGGGGCAACCTCAAGGTAGTCAATTACCGCCTAGGGGGGCAACCTAAAATTAGTCAGTTACCACCTGGAGGGTAAACTCAAGGTAATTTTTTACCAGGACAAACTGTAGGACAATATTATTTACCTAGAGAACAACCTCAAGGACAGTACATACCTCAAGGTTATCAACCTCAACGATAGTACATACCCCAAGGTCAACCCCAGACTCAACATATTCCTCAGGGTCCTTATCAACCCTAGATTTAGTACATGCCTCAATGTTATCAACCTCAAGGTCAGTACCTAACTCAAATTTTCCAACCTCCTTCCGGTCAACCATTATTACAAGGAGTTGGAAATTTACCCGTTAATTATCAACCCTACGTTCAACTAGGTTATGGTCCTTCATATGCACAACCTTCTACGGGTCAATACCCCGGAATGAACATGGTGTGGAATCCATCTCAAATTCAATAGACTATGTAACCTAATGTGAAGTTACCTAATCAACCTGGACAACCTATATTTTCTGGTCCAACCCAACAACCTGTCTAGCCTACTGTTCAAGTCCCTACACCTGGTTCTGTTCAACAGCCCAGGCCTGGTACACCTTAGACTCCGCCTCAAACTGCTGCAACTACTGCAACTTCTGTTCAACCTACCATGCCTATTTCTGGAGTATCTGTAGCTCTGGTTTCTTCTATCCCTGCATCAGTGAAAATTCCTCAAGTATCTGTACAACATTCAGGACCTACAATTCAGACTATGGTCCAAATTCCTAGAGGAAAAACTGGTACTAGTACGATTGTCTCTAGTCAACCATAGTTTACTTACAACCGTACCAGGGACAATATCAATTTGGAAAGGCTACACAAAATCCAGTATATTAGTATCAGCCGTACCCTGGGTATACTTATCAAGTACCTCAAGAACCCCTGTATGGTCCGGTTAAGCTTGGTTACCTAGGAGGTTTCACGATTCCAACTGTGTATCCAATTCCAGGGTATCCTGGATATCCTCCTCCTGGAACTGGTTTGATCACACAAGGTTATAAAGACCCTAGCCATTGGTTACCATCCGTAGAAATGTTAGATTTACTGGATCTATCGGGCCTTATGAATGATCCCATTTTTTATCTTCCATATTGGCCGCCAATGCCTAACAAGTTGCCCAGTGATATTCTGAAGTTTGAAGGTAAGTCAAGAGAGGACCCATCTAATCACATTATGACTTATCACCTATGGTGCGCATCCAATTCACTAATCGATGATTCGATTCGATTGCATCTTTTTCAGAGAACTCTCATTGGTCTAGCTGCCAAATGGTACATTGAGTTACCACGTGGCTCTTTTAATAATTTTTAATGCACTAGCTATCGCTTTCTTAACCCATTTTCGCTCGTCTGTCGGATATTTACGACAACGGCACAAAATTTCGAACTTCATTAAAAAAGTCTACATTTATGTACATATCTTATCACATTCATGAATGGAGACGTAGAAGGCATTTAGTAAAAGTCTTTATTCCGGATCAAATTTTGGTTGAATGGTTTATTAAATCACTATTGCCCAAAATTATTGAAGATGTACTAAAAGGAGGTGTTGTTGCTGTAGAGCAAGTCATTGCTCGGTGCTCAGTCACCTTGACCTTGTGTATACTCGGTCGAATTTCACTCTATATGATAAAATCCCCAATTTTACCGCAAGACCCTTGATCACTTAACTACAACTCCCTTCGGCTCTCATGCGTCGTTGATGGATTTAATTGGTTCTACTATAGCACCGTAGAGTAAGAAGAAGTCTTCCAAGACCACTTCTCCTATTATCACTTTACCTGATTCACCTAAAGGAGATTCTTCCCTAGAAGCTTCTGCCGATATTCATGTTGTAGAGTCATCTACAACCAAATCTAAAACTGGTGGTAAGAAGAAAGGTAAGAATAAAAAGAAAAAATCTTCAAAAGATAAAAATGATACAATTGAACTAACTGACGAAAAACATAAACCTCAATATCCTTTTCGAATTTGTGATGAGGATCATTTTACAAAAGAGTGCTCGCATAGAGCCAAGGTATAAAAATTCATTAAAGGTTCGCCTATACCTGCTGTCTTGAGGGATCCTTTTCCTACTCAAGATAGCAACATGGTTGGATCTTCCTCAAATCCACTTGAGAATATCTTGATGGTTGCGATGTGATCGCAAGATTATGGTAGTAAAAATCATGTTAAAGAAGAAGAAACATATAATTCAGCATCAACTACATCCCCCTCAGTTTCTGATCCATTACATATCAAGAAACAAAATCCTGACTTAGTAATCAAACCGCCTGCTAAAGGTGTACTTCGCAAATCAAGCCTTTCAATCCACATAGAGCGAGAGTCGCTCGTAATTTGCAATATTGTTGAAGATTTGGCAATTTCCCCTTCAACAATGTCGGCTTTGGAAGTATTGCAATCATGCCCAGCACAAAGAAAATTACTTTTGTCAGCCTTAGGAGTCGTAGATCTCCAGGATTCGAACTTGATGATCTTCGATTTAGAGAATTTACACCCTGCCTACCCCATCAAATGGCTTTTCAGATTCCGGTAATAGTAAAAAAATAAACGTATCTTTCATACTGTTGTTGATAAAGGGGCTTCTACGTGTATTATGTCATTAAAATGTTGGAAATCACTTGGTTCTCTGACCATTAACGAATCACCAACTATTCTTGAAGCTTTTGACGGAAGAGGTTTTCAGCCATATGGTATCTTACAGGATCTACCAATAGAGGTCGAAGGCAAAATGGTTAATCTAGATGTGGAAGTGGTTGATGCCCCTCTGGATTACAACCTTCTCCTGGGTCGCAATTGGTCTTACTTTAGCCATAGATCGCTATTGTATCATCGATCTTTTGTCTCATCATGTTTCCTCATAAAGGAAAGATCGTTAAAATAGATCAGCTCTCATATTATTCATCCGACCTAGCCTCTACTGATAGCATCCAACATATTGGAAAATCGACTATCCCTTATAAGGATGTCGGAGGTAGGTTTTCAAAGATTCAAATTTTCGTCGGGAACTTTTTCTTGCTCGCTTTGCTCTCAATGTACAACTTCCTATTGCTAATATCAATATGATTACATCAAGTACTATTTCCTTTGATGATCCTTGGATAGTACCTTTAGAATCAGAATTGGATTCTTTCGATGGCTCGATGCCTTTGAGTCATTTTGAGTTAGCATATTAGAATGTACAGTCATTTTCTAATACTCCTTCAACTGAGTCTGATCTAGTGAATGTGATCAATTAGGAGTCATTTTCAATATTGAGCTTGGCTTCGACACCGATCCGGATGCTGCTCAACAAGTATTCAATATTGATGAACATATTCACGAGTTCTTGTCAGTAGATGAGTTACCATAGGAAGATCTTCATCATAGGTCTTCGTTTTTACCTGATCTCGATCATTTTGAGAATGATTTTTCCTCCATTTTTACCACTGACTATGTCAAAGAACCTCAGAATACTCTCTCAAATATCGATTCTGAATTGAACTTAGAAAATATTTCTACAACAGTTCCTCTTGACATTTCAGTAAAACCTGAAATTGTTGAAAACATTCACATAGGTGCTTCTTGTACAACTGATGAAATCCAAGCATATAAAGCCCTATTTCAGGAATTTCGTGACATTTTCGCCTAGTCATATGAATAAATTCCATGAATCGATCCGTCGATTGTTGTTCATGAAATTATGACATACTCGGATGCTAAACCCATTAGACAAAGATTACGTTAGATACATCCGAGAAAAGTTGCCACTATTAAAGCCGAAGTTAAAAAATTATTTCGTGCAGGTTTTATTTATCTGATCCCGTTAACGGACTACGTATCTAATATTGTTCTGGTCAATAAAAAACAAGGAAGAATACGAGTATGTATCGATTATAGGGATATAAATCAAGCTTTTCCAAAAGACAATTATCTAACCCCTTATATTGATCAAATTATTGATGATTGTGCTGGAAGTGAGATGTTCTCATTCATGGATCGATTTTCCAGCTACAATCAAATCAACACTACTCCTAGAGATCAACCTAAAACAACTTCTCTTCATTTGTCCATGGGGAACTTTTGCTTATCGCAAACTACCTTATGGCTCTAAGAATGTCGTGACGCAACTTTTCAAAGGGCCATGTCTTATGCATTTCAAAACATTAAGCACATTGTGTAGCCTCACCTTGACGATTTTCCTCGCTCATTCTTCATACGGAGGCAGTATCATATTACTCATTTACGAGCCATATTTATACGATGTAGGCATTATAAGATTCGTCTCAAATCCCACAAATTTGTTTTCGTTACGTACAACTCGGACGTTTGTTGGGATTTATTGTCTCAAAGGCAGGCATTCGTGTCGATCCGTCAAAGGTTGAGGCAATCATCAATTTACCTCGTCCTTCTACTCTTCGCCAACTCCAAAGTTTGCAAGGGAAAGAAATTTTTTTACATCGATTCATTCCTAACTACGCCGAGTTAATGAAAGGTTTCACTAGGTTGTTGAAATAGAATATTCCTTTCTTTTGGGATGAGGTTGCCAATAGATCTTTTGATGTTTTAAAACACGCATTGACCCATGCACTATTACTACATCCTCCCAACTACAACTAAGATTAATTTTTGTACCTCGCCGCTTTAGATTCCATAATAGGGATGGTTTTAGTTCAGGAAGATGAATTTCATGGTGAACATGTGATTTACTATCTTATTCAAATTTTTCATCCGATTGAAATCAAATATTCACATGTGGAGAAATTGGCCTTGGGAGCTGTTCAAGATGTCCAACGTTTTTGTCATTACATACTTTTACGTAAAAAAACAGTGATCTCTGATTGTAACCATATGATGTACATTTTGACCAAAAAATTGCTAGGAGGCAAATACTCTAAATGGATTGTCATCCTGCAGGAGTTTGATTTGGAGTTTAAAAAATCCAAATCCAAGAAATCATTGATATTTGCTGAACTTATGTGTGATTTCCCATGTACTGACATGCAAACTATGGCATAACAACCAATCGTGGATGAATGCTTTGTTTCTTATTAGTACCATTGATCCTTCGGTATGGAGATATTATTGTTTATGCCTTTCGTACCCAATATTTTCGGTTCTGAGCTTTCCACGAGTCACAACGGCCAGAAAAATACATTTCCGGGCCTCAACAATATCATATTGTTGGTGTACACCTTATAACGTCGTGGTGCGTACCCTAGCTTTTCGACATTGTCTAACCCATGAAGAAGCCGAAAAGGTTTTTAAATGACTCTCACTCTGTAGACATGTGAGCGGTCATATGTTTAGGCATGCTACAGCTCAAAAGATATGACGCGCAGAGTTATTTCACGTCCATCCTTATTTAAAGATTGTATTTATGTGGTCCCAAAATGTCACTTAATTGTCAAATATTCGATCGAAAAATGCGTGCACCACCTGCTCCTCTTCACCCTATAATTGCTATCAGTCCTTTTTCAAAATGGGGCATTGAATTCATTACATGTAACCCTCACTTAGCCGGGGAGCATGGGTATATTATTCTAGTAGTAGATTATTTTACCAAATGGGCTGAGGCGATGCCTACATTTGCGGCAGATGGAAAAACCATAGCTACTTTCATGTTCAATCATGTTATTTCTCATTTCGGTGTACCCCAAGCGATAATTACTGATCACGGGATCCATTTTCGAAATATCATGATGAATGAGATAATAGACCAACTTGGCCTACGCCATGACAGTTCTACACCATATTATGCACAGGATAATGGTTTAGCTGAAGCAATTAATAAAGTATTAGTTACCATGATTAAACAAATAATTTGAATTCATAAGTTGAATTGGCATACCATGCTCTTTTTAGCACTTTGGGCATATCTAACCTCAGCAAAAACATCGACGGGCTTTACCCCTTTTCAACTAGTTTCTGGTTTAGAAGCGGTATTACCCATTGAATGCGAGATACCATCACTCCAACTAGCCATAGAGTTATTACCAGCCACTTCTAAAGAGGATAATTTTTTTTTATACTTGGCTCAATTAGATGAGAATCGGCGCACTGTTGCATTAGCTACTGAGACTCGCTCACGAAAAGAATGAAAGGTTTCGGGATGATAGAAGTGTACCTCGTAATTTTTTCGAAGGAGACCTAGTTTTGATTTATGATTAAGCCAACGATAATCTAGGGGCCGGGAAATTCGAACCCATTTTTTTCATGGTCCTTATATTGTCAAGCTTTGGCTAGCCTTTGCAAAAGGGGCCTATGAATTGATTGATTTTGACGGGTCTCTTTAGGTAAACCCTGCATGGACTTTATCCGAAGAGATATTACAGCTCTGATTTTTGTGTGGAGATATTCTCCGTATATTAGTTACTTTCTAGCTGGGTGTCAAGCTATAGATCGAAACGTGTGCCTAGCATAAGTGTGCTGTTTACTACTATTCTTGCTTATCTCGATTTCTCTTCATATCGCGTGATATCGACATATATTTGTTTTGCGGATGGCGCTTTGTCGTAGTACACTTTTGGGAACGATGTCTTCTCGCAATTTTCGTGGGGTTATTTATTCACCCACTAACGAGTTAGTATCTATGCATGGGGTAAGCTCCCTGGTCAAACAATGAACAATATTGCTGAATAGAGTGCTTATTGAGTTAGCTGTTGTACTCGAAATCATTTCATTTGGAATTTGGAGGTTTGATCGTTAGGTTAGATTCTAAACTTGTTGTATTACGCTGATTAAACCGAGTATATGCCATTAGAAACGTGGTATTATTAAGATTATTTTTAAGGGTTCGTCTCTTGGAACGAGAGTTCGATTATATTGAGTATCAACATATTCCAAGAAATTTAAACACATTAGCAGATGCAATAGCTTCTAGTGTTATAAACAGAAATTTGAAATAATAAATTAATAAATCAACATTCGATAACATGATTGAACATGTAACTAGAAATAATAGTATATCATAGTATAGATGTAGTGTTCAAAAAATAGTGCATCGTCTTCGATCATAGGTTCAAATTGCCTTATGCTCATAAAAAAGTGATACAAAAAATGAGTCTATACAATCAATCATCCACTATTCATGGTAATTATCATGATAATACACTACTTCTCATGCCACTCTACTCAAAAATCTCCTGAATGGTCTAGGAACACCAATAACGTATCTTTGTAAACGGAGTGGGATGTCATCTATGGTAGTCTCAAGAATATCCATATTTAGCCACTCCAAATGGTGTTCCAAATCAGTCAGGATCTCTGTTGTCTGATCTTGTGGTGGTGGTGGTAGTCATCATGCCTACATCCCTTTGCCTCACGGTACAAGGGGCGTAGAGGTGGCATTGTCAACGTGGACCCACATCCGCATTTGAAATTTTTGTTATTAGTTTTGATGATTTATTAGAAATTAGAACATGTCAAAGAGATTTTTTTCCCCGACTCATCCCACTTGAGCTCTTGGAGGAAGTGGCATATCTTGGTCACTGCAGAAATCTATGCCTGCATAAGGAAAATCCTCTATCACAAAAAGTTGGTGCTCGAACCAACTAAAATATGTCGAGGGAAATCGAACAATCTCCCCACCCTCACTGTGACGGGCCATCAAAGCAACCCATCGAACCATCCGAGGCTCTTGAGGTCTAATAACATCAAGAAGAATATGTTGCAGGGCTAACAGAGGAATCCTCTCTAAAGAAAAGGTAACCACAATAGATCCATATCCGAAGTTGTTTAACTTCCTGTTTTTTACTCTAGTTAGTTGGCCTTTGACATTAGCCAACACTGCCTCGCACCAGTTGAATATGGTGCCTCGGAAACAATCTACTACAATTCGCATTTGAGATCCAGTAGCTATAGGCAAAGCTACACTTCCGCACAACTTGGTAACAGCGTAAATGCAATCACTTTTAACTCGGGGACGAATGATAGTTTTAATATCAACCTGGATTTGTCTCTGCAGGATTGGCTTCATCATTACAAAACTCTAATCGCGGGCTAGCAACAGACTGGACACCTGGCCTAGCCCCAAATCGAGAAAGTGGTTCACCTCTCTTAGACAAACCAGTCAAAAAATATATGTCCTCCAACTCAATTTTGAGCCGGTGGCCCCGAATCACAAAACACTAGTCCTGAACATCCCACTTGTTTACCAACCAAGTGAGAAGATCTACTTGAGCTCTCATGCCATTGATAGCCCAAAATTTGAATAGCCCACATGCTCTTAAAACTTTCAATGTAGGTTGATGAATCATTGCTGCTTCATCTACCTCCTCATGTTCCTGTTCTCTCCAAATGAGCATTTGTAAATATCCTATAATGAGTAAAATGAAGGATTAGAATTATTTTAAAACAAAAATTTTGGGTAAGTTGGGTGGAAATTTTTCTTTTAAATTTGTTAGGGTGCCCCCGCACTTTACACTCAGAGAGAGTGCATAGCTTCACATGGGCTTTGTGTTAAAACTATGGGACCCCGACATTTTCCTTTGTGAGAAAATGTCGGACTCCGTAGGTACCTAGTTTCCTACCTACGGACCCCCGAGGGCAGATTTTTGAACCAATTTTCGTCCCAAAAATGAAATTTAGACCCTAATTTAAGAAAATGAACTGATGAAAAGCAAGGAAAAGAAGATCTAGATTACCTGGACGCAAGTACGTGTTTTCGGTCAACCAGGTCGGTTTGTCCTAGTCTTCTCCGAAGCGTTTTTTTCCAAAAAAGCTCTAATTTTCACTCCAAACTCAAAATGGAGAGTAAAATGAACTTGAAAAACTCTTTTTTATAAGTTTTTTCGAAATAAATGAAATTTAAATTTGTTTATTTTTTTCACTTTAAAAGGATGGTTTTTCAAAATATATTTTATTATTGAAACAGATATGTTTAATTTTTTTTGAGTTTTTTTGTGCGTAATACTGGATTTTTTAGGCAAAATGATCTATCTTTTATGAAGAGTATACTTTTATCACTTTTTTTTAGGGCTCTTTAAAATTTATTATGAAAAGAGAGAACCATGGAGTCCTCTTTTAAGCCCTTTTCAGACTCTCTAAAAATGAAAAGATTTTCGAGTACTTGACTATTCAAACTCGTTAAAGGAAATGAATGGTCGTCCCTTCAGTATAAGTTTACCCCTTTTCCAGACTGAAATGGACTATTTACGAAAAGGTATATGTTGATGAATCATGGTCAATAGAGTTCTTGCATGCATTATTTTATCCTTTTTCGGGCCTAAGAGACTTAAATTACGAAAAATTACACCCATGGAGTTTTCTTACTTTTCTTCTTGTGACTACCTAAAAATAAAAAACACCGAGTTTCTCCTATACTGGACTCATTAAAATTTAACAATAAAGGACCTGTCGATTACGAATAGGAATGGACCACTCCTTCTTAGGGTTCGATTTTAAACTAAGTTGGACTCATCCGAAGGATGAGCTTATAAACAAGAAAATTTTATCCTCCTAAAGCTTGTCAAAAAATAAAGATGTACTTTCCAGAAATGGTGGGGGAAAAGAGAGAAAATAGATTCATTTGTTACACTTTTATTTGTAAAAGAATTACACCACTCTTGAACACGACACTTTTTTTTACACTTCTACCCGGGTTGGGAAATCCTTTGCCTATCAGTTAATCAAACCACATTGAAGGTCTTCAACTGGTTTATGGGTATTAGCTTAAGGCAACTGTCACCAAACCATCTGCAATGTTGTTATGTGTTCAAGAGGACATCCAAACAAACCATTCATTTGCAAACATTTGTCTCCATTCGCGTTGACCATCCCCGAGTCAGTCCTTGCAAAAAATTTCTTCAAAACTTGATCTATGGTTTTGTGTTGTGAGCTTGCTTACGATGGATCACTTTCTATCGATGACGTACTCATCATCTAGGAAGTTGATCTAGAATCTTTTAGTACCTTGAAATCTGCTTGCCTTAATGGCAGCTTTTCATCGCCTTTACGACGACAAAGTTGCATACATTGACCTTCGATCGAGACGATTCCGTGAAAATGTTCGACTTCGCATCACTTATTCACATTTCATGGATTGTATCTTGCAGAGTACTTTGAGAGACATTATCATTATTGGTAGCTTTCTCTCACACTTGTGTACAGCGATTCACATCATTGACGCTGGTAATCAAGTGGGTTCTACCATGTTTGACTTTCAACTTACATTTAATCATATGGATAGAATCGTACTAGTTCGGGAGAAGCAGCAAATCAAGACCCCGAGGATCTAGTTTCCACTCATCCACGCTTGCGAGGAGAGTTTTATTATTCATTATCTGCAAGAGATGATTCATTACGGATAGAGCTGCACCCATGCTATGTCTACACTATTGATGTAATATTAAAATCATTTATGTATCAGTAAAAAGTTTAGTTAGTTTTAATCCGAGTATAGGAATGCCTACCTCGCCGATGATATATATATATATATTTTGCATTGAATGTTTTATGCGGGGTTCACGACTCGGGGTGTCCACGGTGTAATCCTTGAAATGATAAAGCACATCACTCTTTGAATGCTCTCGGACTTCGCACTTTAGGGGGTAATTTGTTACACCGAAATTTGTCTACCATGACATTTTATTACTCCCTTTAGAAGTCTACAAGCCATCAAAGTTCCCTAAAGTGAAGCCTTGAAATTAAGAGAAAGATCCTCATCACAAAAGTCTTAAAAACACTCAGACTCTTGCACTTTCTCTTAACATTGATCTCATTGGTGCCACACTTTTTTCTCTCAATCATGCGGAGATAAATGCACTTTTTATTCATTAAAGGTGTGGACCCCTCGTACAAAGGTAAAGCAAAGGCTGTGAAAGCAACATTTCAGAAGCCCATGATCAACATACTGAAGCTTCTAGAAGCGACTTTTTCCGCTCAAAGGTTCGCTCCTATCATGTATATTCATTCCTCCATTATGGAGCCTATCCCTTGATTTATGGAGCCCAATCCCTTCAAAAGAGCATTCTATCCCTTCTTAAGGGGAACCATAACCTCCTCTCTTTTCCTATAAATTGAAGCCATAGTGCAACTTCAAAGGTTAGAGTTAGTGAGTTAGAATTCGAGAATTTTTGAGGAGAAATGCTGTAGAGACTCATACTCTCATAGCCAATCATTATATGGGAATGATTACACACCCATGTGTTTTTAGCTGAGTGTAAGGCTTTTCAGAGTAAAGGAAACGCTAGTTTCGTACCCCAGGAAGGCCTGTATGACAACAAGGCGGACACGGTTGTAAGGCTCTTCTTTATTTAAGTTAATACAAATGAATATTGTTTTCTCAATGAGCTTGTTAAATTAAGTGGTTGGTTTATTATGTTTGAGCAATGGCGTATTTAATTAACTGTCTCATTTCTTGAATTCCTTGATCATCAAGATAGGTTTATATTTTATGAATTAATCTATATCATGCAGGTGCTTCTTTTTCTTTCATGTTTGTGATTGCAAGTCCTGAAAAGAGATATATTTAGAGTGACAGGACATTTGAAGTGACAGGAAAGAAGATTAGCACTGGATCACAAGTAGGTTTCCAAAACCTAATATAGATAATTCTAAAACTAAATCTAGAGAAAGTAGTATTTATTTGTCCGTTTGTTGCTAGCTGTCTGTAGGACACTTGGGAGGTTTGTCTTTTTCGTAAGAATGACTTATCCGTCCAACAACAGAAGAGTTCGAAGAACTTGGAGCTATTAACTAAGGCATCCAAGTAGAAAATACTAAGCTAAGAAGGCTCCTACAGGAAGAAAGGGAAGAAAAACAAAGGTTACTACGCTAGTTACACGATAAGGATGAGGCCTTGGAAAAGTTGCAACATAACCAAGCCAAGGTAAAAAGAAACCCTTCAATTTCATGTACTTTTCATTATGATGAATTCACTGCTTTTGAAAAACATTCTACAGGGACGGGGTCCAAATTACTGAAGAAGATGGGGTATCAACGAAAGGGCCTCGACATCAATTGTGAAGGCATCATAAACTCGTCAAAGTTGATGAATTTCCGCATCATGCAAGACTCGTATACACCAAGAAGGAAGTGAGAGAAAGCTCCAAAACAACAAGTGACCCACCAAAAACAGATTATGAGAGCACCTCCTCACACCTCAACGAAAGTGAGGGATTCATGGGCACTTCTTAGAGGCACATCTAGAGGAGGCATTCCAAGACAATATGGAAGGTATGGAGGAGGAAGAATCATCACAACCAGAATGAACCCCAAAAACCTGCATGTCAAACACATCAGGACCAAAGAGCATCCATACAGAGTCCAGTCCTCGAAGCTATTCCACATGCATATCCTCCACAGGGGGATGATCCATTTACCTTATTAAGTAAAAGATGGTTATTTTAGGGGTCTTAGTGTGATGGCCACATTTTTAAATCATACGTTGCAAGTAAATGTAAATGTGATGGTGAGTTTCCCATCACTTTGAAATGCAACCGATGATGTTTTGGCCTTTCCTTATGATTAGTTGAGGTATTGATTGTTTTTTTGTCATCCTTGGCCAATGAGTGTGTGTTATAAACTCTTGGAAAGGAGGGGTTTTTGAGTGATGTGTGGTGTGCATGCTTGCAAATGATGTACCCGTTTTGTGTGTAGGAGATTGAAAGAGTGGTTTTGAGTGTGTTAATGCTTTTGGGGTCCAAAATCTCTTCAGTGGGGAGGAAATATCCAGGTGGATTGAACAGGTCTAAGTTCAAGTGGCTTAAGTACAAAGGCCCAAAAATAAAAATGTCAAAAATGTGGAAAACTTAGTGTCGAGTTAAATATCTTGTCTTTTGGATTCCAACGACGTAGACATCACTCAATTCTGAGTCCGTATGAAAGGGTTGGTAGCAACCAAAGTTTTGGGTTGACTTGGTGACTTTGCACACTTAAGGAAGATGCAATTTTGACCTTTTCTAGCCACCAGATTCCAGAAATATTCTACGAAAATTATTAGCCTCTTTAATTTGTCTTTTATGGTCCAATTCGAGTTTTTTTTAAAATGGATAATTCGTTTTAAAACAGAAAATAGTTAAAAACAGGGGTGGTGGGCCACCACCCTCGACACCCTACTCGACCACATGCCACAACTATATATAAAAATTAAATATATTAATGTCCTGGTGGGCCATAACCCATGTCGGACCCCACGCCACACCTGCCATTAAAAAAAAAAACACACACACACACACATATATATATATATTATATGGTGGGGTGGTCGACGGTCAACCCTGCCACCCCAACCATATAACATATTATATGTTATATATAATGCAAAAACCGTGGTGAGTTGGGGGCGGACCACCTAATGTAGGCCTCACCCCCCCAAAACATTTATTTCTAATGTTTAAGAAACTCAATAAAAAATGGTACATGCAAATTCAATGGGGAGGCAGGATTTGACCCCCTGACCTCCCCTCAACGAATTTTCCTTCCTTACCATTATACCAACCGCTGTGTTGGTTAATCTTCCCAACCCTTTTATATTTAAACCAGTCATTTCACAAGTGCACCCAGACAACTAGGAGCGGGCACAAAAATCGAGAGGGGGGCAGAACCATGATTTGAGCCATTTCTAGAGGGGTCAAATTTTCACTTTGTCAGATTTAGACAAATTTTATATGGATTCTGCACCTCTCGATGCCACGAATCCAATGATTTTGTCCATTTTTTCATCAGATGTCTTCAATTTTTGGGCACCTTCAGCTATGGAGGTATAAGGGTGTAATTTCTCATTTTATATTTGTACTTTCATTTTTTTTCCACTTAATGAAAAAGAGCCTCCCCATTATTTGAGGAGGGCTTGGAGACGTAGTCCCTCTTGGACAAAATCCGATATCAATTCCGTGTATTCTTGGATGATGTTAATTTCTTCTCTATTCTTATGTTTATGCCTTTAAAGTTTCTTGTTTAAAGCTGCAATTTTCACATGTAATTATGTAACACATCCCAAGAAAAATAGTTTTGGATCACTAACTTTGTTTCTCATGTTTAGGAATTTATATAATAAATTTAAAACAATACGTTAAATTTTAGGTTACCAAATTTTATTAATTCATGTGTTCATAAATTAATTTAAATATAAAATATATATAGAATTATTTTGTTTAAAGTGACATGTATTTGGGTAAATTTGATAAAAGTAAAATAATAAAAATTATATATTAAAAATGTCTACATGACATTATTTTATTGATTTATTAATTTTTCTTAGGTGGTTATTTTTCAATTGAAATTTCCCCTAATTGGAAAAGTAATTGACATGAGGTTGGGTAAAAGGGATTTCTTGTCGAGAATTCGTAGTAGTCATAGACTATGGCCAACATCCTGCATCTCTTCATATTCTTATTATTCTTTTGGGCCTTGGGAAGAGGTGAAGAAGGGTTCCTTCTTTGTGTGGATGTGAATTTATTTTGGAATAATGATGTCTGCGATGAGTGTTGATTTGATAGTCATATGTGTAAATTAAAATTTTTTATTGATTTATTGATAGAGAATTATTGTATATCATGACATTGCTATTTTTTTGGATATATGTTGTCAATTTTCCTTAAATTTATTTACAAACATTGTTATCAATTTGATTGTAATATATTCTTTAATGATATTTAGAAATTGTGATATATTTCACAATGCAATTGAAATTAGTAAAATAAATCCATAAAGGAGTTCATAAATGGAAAGAAAATTACACTCTACAAGAATTTAAATGAAAATGTAAATGGGGATATAACCGTTGATTCAAAATTCGGAGTAGAATTAGACGTTAAATTAAGACACAATTTTTTTTTTTTAAATAGAAGTAAAATAAGGTGCAACAGTAGACATAAAGAAGGGAAAAAAACATGGCACACAAAAGGATACCAAGTTGAGCACAAAAAAAAATTAAAGAATGGACACCAAAATATATTTAAAATAGGATTCAAAAGTGGATTCCAAATGATGATGCAAAAAATGGTGTAAATTTGGGATGAAAACTTGGGCGCAAAAAAAGGAAAAAAAAATATGTAAGAAAATACATAAAATAAGATGCACACTGAGGCCAAAAAATGGTTGAAACCAAGAATTCCATATTGGATGCCAAAAATGTTGCATAATCAGATGAAAATTTAGAATCAAACATCGACACAAAATGAGAGGAAAATGTGGACACATAATGAGGTAGAAAAAGGATGCAAATTTGGATGTCGAAAATGATGTAAAATTAGACACCAAAAAGGAAGAAAATTTGGATGAAAAAAAGAATGTAAATAATGACAGAATATTGGAAACATAAGTAAACAAAAAAAAGGGGTAAAAATGGGCATAAAAATAGCTCAAAATTGGATGAAAAAAGTGATGCAAAACTTGGTGTAAAAACAAATGCAAAAGTGGGTGTAAAAAATGGCTCAAAATTGAATGTAAAATTAGACATAAAATGGGATGTAAAGGTGGAAACAACACATGATTTAACATAGGATGCAAATTTGGATGCTCAAAAGGGTGTAAAATTGGATGCAAGAATTTATTTTAAAACGATGCAAAATTGGATGTAGCAAATGATGAAAAATATGGTGCAATATGGGACATTAAAAAGGGAGGCAAATCAAACGCAAAAGTGGACATAAAAAATGGTCCAAAAACACATACAAAATTGGGCAAAAAAATGGGTGAAAATTTTGGTGCTAAATCAAATTCATCATATGGTGCAAAGATAGGCAGTAAAGAAGGTGCAAAAATATATCCATAAATAGGTGAAAAATTAGGTCGAAATTAGAAGAAAAAGTTAGTGCAAGATAAGATGCAAAGCCTGGTGTAAGAGTAGATGCAAAAATCAACACAAAATGGTTGCAAAAAAGGCTCTAAATTGGATGCAAAAGACGATGTAAAATAAAAATATCAACAGATATTGTACCAAAGACGAAAAGGACACTTACTGCGGCAGATTTCCAAGAAATTGGAGCGATTAACCAATGCATCCAAGCGGAAAATATTGAGCTAAGAAAGATGCTACAAGAAGAAAGGGTAGAAAAACAAAGGTTACTATGCTAGTTACAAGATAACGATGAGGCATTGGAAAAGTTGCGACATAACCAAACCGAGGTAAAAAGAAACCCTTCAATTTCATGTACTTTTCATGATGTTGAATTCGTTGCTTTTGAAAAACATACTATAGGGATCGGGTCCAAATTTCTTAATAAGATGGGGTATCAAGTAAAGGGCCTCAACATCAATGGCCAAGGCATTTTAAACCCCATCAAAGTCGAGGAATTAAAACATCATGCAGAACTCGTATACACCAGGAAGGAAGTGGGAGAAAGCTAAAAAAAAACCAGCAACCCACCAAAAACTGATGACGAGAGCATCTCCTCACACCTCAACGATAGTGAGGGATTCATGGGCACTTCTCAGAGGCACATTGGGAGAAAGCGTTCCAAGACGATACGGAAGGTATGGAGGAGGAAGAATTATGACAACCAAAATGAACCCCTGAAACATGCATGTCAAACACGTCAGGACCAAAGAGCATCCATACAAAGTCCGGTCCTCGAAGCTATTCCACATGCAGATCCTCCACAAGGGGATGATCCATTTACCTTATTAAGTAAAAGATGTTTCTTTTAAGGGTCTTAGTGTGATGGCCACATTTGTAAATCATACGTTGCAAGTAAATTTAAATGTGACGGTGTGTTTCCCATCACTTTGAAATGCAACCGATGATGTTTTGGCATTTCATTATGATTAGTTGAGGTATTTATTGTTTTTATGTCATCCTTGGCCAATGACTGTGTGCTATAAACTCTTGGAAAGGAGGGGTTGTTGAGTCATGTGTGGTGTGCATGATTGCAAATGATGTACTAGTTTTGCGTTTAGGAGATTGAAAGAGTGGTTTTGACTGTGTTAATCATTTTGGGGTCTAAAATCTCTTCAGTGGGGAGGAACGATCCAGGGGGATCGTATAGGTCCAAGTTCAAGTGGCTTAAGTACAAAGGCCCAAAACTAAAAAATGTCAAAAATGTGGGAAACTTAGTGTCAAGTTAAATATCTCATCTTTCTTATTCCAACGGTGCAAATGTTACTCAATTCCAAGTATGTACGAAGGATTTAGGAGTAGTCAAAGTTTTGGGATGACTTGGTGACTTGGCACGCTTAAGGAAGACGCAATTTAAACCTTTTACGGCCACTAGATTCCGGCCTTTTATAAGGGTGTAATTTCTCATTTTATATTTGTACTTTCATTTTTTTTCCACTTAATGAAAGAGGGCCTCCCCACTATTTGAGGAGGGCCCGGAGACGTAGTCCCTCCCACATGAACTCTGATATCAATTATGTGTCTTCTTGCATGATGTTAATTTCTTCTCTATTCTTATGTTTATGCCTTTAAAGTTTCTTGTTTAAAGATGCAATTTTCACATGGAATTATTTAACACATCCCTAGAAAAATATTTTTGGATCACTAACTTTGTTTCTCATATTTAGGAATTTATATAATAAATTTAAAACAATATATTAAATTTTAGGTTACCAAATTTTATTAATTATTGTGTTCATAAATTAATTTAAGTATAATATATATATTTATTTTGATTAAAGTCACATATATTTGGGTAAATTGATAAAAGTAAAATAATTAAAATTATATATTAAATATGTCTACATGACATTATTTTATTAATTTCTTAATTTTTCTTAGGTGGTTATTTTTGAGTTGAAATTTCCTCTAATTGGAAAAGTAATTGACATGAGGTTGGGTAAAAGGGATTTCTTTTTTGAAAATTATTAGTAGCCTGTTGAAGCCCCGAAAATCGGGTCTAGAACAAGGGGGATACCCACCCGGTCCAGACCTTCGTTAGTGCGGGGCCTCCTTCATGTTTGGTGTCACTGGTCCGACTCCTGGGGATAATGGGACTAGTTTCCCAATTTGTGTGTGTGTGTTGAGAATAGATATTTCCTTCCTAAAAAAAGTTCCTAAGTGAAGTTCTTTTATGCTATTTCTAATCTAATCATATGCAAATTGTATTCTAATTAAAACAGAAATATCTAATTCTAAACTAAACCCGGGATAAGATCTTGTTTATGCGATCTAAAATTATTTCGAATAACAATCGGTAATAAAGATCATTCAATTGCTATAAGAAAATAATTCAATAAAAGATAAACCACTTCATATATAGTTAGATGAAACAGCTTGTAGAAAAACATATCGCATACTAAGCTATTCATACATTAAGCATAAAACAGTAATAGTCATCACCTTTACAAAAGTGCCAAATGATAACTCGAAGCATTCAAGCATCAATATATAAATAACTCGAACATAAATATCACTTTTAACACATAAACGAGACAAAAAAAGTTAAGAGATAAAAAGTACCAGAATTTTATAACCTGGTTCTACTCATGAGCTAGAAGCAATAATGATTTATCTCTCCTAATCCAACATCTACCAAGAGTAGAGAAATGCAACATCGGTAAGCGTATATTAGACACGTGATATCAATAAATCTCATTCCATTCATTCATCAAAAACCTCCTCGAGGGTGTAGAAGGGCATGTTCTGAGGATAAGTTTTTGAAAAATTTTGGACCTTTTCTCTAAATGCATGAGAAGGGTTTTAAATACCTATGCTAACTAAATCTAATTATAGTTTATTACAAAAATTTAAGATCTGAGTTTAAATGACTTTCCTTTTTTCGCGAGCAAAATAAAGTAGAAACTAACACTAAATCTACAACTAAAATTGAACAACTAACTACTTGTGAATTTAGTCTTTTGAATTTGCAAGCATCCAAAAGCATTGACTTGAGAAGAGGGTTGGCCGACTTCATATATTTAGTTGTCCCGAAAAAGACTGAATCAACAAGTGTGGGCGCGATCTTCTCAGCAGAATTAATGATGCAATTAAGAGTACTGCATTGACTGTGTCGTTTTACTAGAGACGTCCAGTAAGAGTCCCAGTTTAATTTTGTCAATCCTTGAATTGATTTTGCCTTCTCTTCCGCTTTTTTTTTCCACTCTGTTTGAAATTTTTGTGCTTGTGGTAGGTATCCCGGAATGGTTTCTGAAATTAAATTAACTTTGTGTAAATTTTCATTTACACAATCGGTAATCTGGCTTGTTGTTGTAGTTGCTTCCTCTGCGTCGCTTTTTAACGCTCTCTCTAATCCGTGCATCCCATTTATTGAAGAGTATTTCTTTATAGCCGTCATCGATAATTGGTGCTCCCACTCTTTTCCTTCCCTCTCGTCTTTTGCCATGCCAAAACTATTAGTAACTCTCTCTATTAGTTATATAACATAATCATGTCGTAATTCTACTGACATGATTAGTGATTCTATCACTTTTCTTGGACAAAAAGAGTTCCACTTTGTGAAATCTTTTTGGCATAATATATCTCGTTGCTACGACGTTAGTATGATTATTCTAAAGAAATAGACTCGAGATAAATTATGTAAGTTTGGGATCGTTTTTATGCATTTCTTGCATAATGCGTATTTTTTCTCTTTTTTCGGCGAAGCTTTCTTTCGATACTCCGATTTGCATTATTTAAACTCTTGTTGTAACTTTTCAAATCGTATCTGTGCTTCACTATTGGCATGTGCTTGTTGCAATTGTTGTTGCAGAGCTTGTATTTGATCCTCTTTTTCATTTAATAATAGCCATAACTTAGATTCTTTGTCAATAGTCGCGGAGGCATAAGCTCCTGTTATCTGAGATAATTTAGTAAGATTTTTCAGTGATCCGTGGCTAGGATCTTTCCATAAAACATCCAATTGTTCCGCATCGGTAGAGAGCGCACTTTCTAATTTTCTCTCCTTTTCTTTGCTTCCCTACTTACTGCTTTATGTTGCGGGCTATAGAATATATCCAGCAGGAGGAATTTCCTCTATTTTAAGTACAAGCTCAGCGAGAGGGAGTAATGGGTATATGTTCTTTTGCAGTGACATTGCCACTTATTTACGTAACCTAAACCTTTCTGGTCGTCTGTATGATGAGTTTGTATGTTCATATCCTTCAACATTAATCAAATCATTAAATGATTCCCATTCTTTATCTAACTCGAGTGCCGATGGATGGTTGTTGTACATTAAGAGGTGGAAGAATCAATTGTGGGGTAGTTGAAGTCCGATTGTTGTGAAAGCTCTTTTGATTGATCCTCGTATCCTCGATCGAGCCTTCACTCTTTATCCCGATCACATTTTTTACGAATGTTCGGTAAATTTCTTTATCAGACTTCGACTTAGACCTTTCTGAATCTGAGCTACCACTAAGACTGACACTAGGAGTTGGTTCCCTTGCGGGTTCCAAGCGCAAATTATCCAAAGGAATAGTAGTCAATCTTCTTTCTCTGTATACTTTAAACTCTTCAAATTCTTCTAGGGAGAACCGTGTTTGAGCTAAATTCAAAATGTCTTTAAATGAACATTTTTCTTGAAACATATCATCAAAAAGATCTTCTTCTCTAGAGAATACTCTTACTTTGACAACAGTGGTGAAATCCTTGACAATACCATATGGATCAAATAGCCTTCTCGGAACTTAAAAAATTATAAACATGTAACATTGCTTACTTCCTTAAACATGTGACCAACATCAAATAATGAAAATGCTCCGCAGAAGGCTGACGAGAGATTGGGGCCAAAATGGCTTTCTTTTTATCCTTTAATTCTTTTGTCAAACCTCCGTCTCCACGGTGTTTGATATGCGATTTCCCGAGCTATAAGTTTATCCCGAACATATAAGGCAAAACATGAGGAGAAGCAAAAGCTCCCAAAAAACCCTCACATAAGTAAACATGCTTCTCCAAACCATCTTGCGACGGGGAGAGATGTCTACCCCTGCAGCTTCGTAGTGACAACCTTGGAGCATCCTTGATTATACAACACTCTACGTATAGAGGCAACATTATGCCATGGAAAATTTTATAAAGATGAGGAATGAATTTTGATTCCCACAACTCTTTGTGATAGACATGAATGGAGCAAGGATCCCGAATTTTCCATTGCCAAGCCATTAAAGGGATCTTAGAAACAAAGCTGTATTGAATCCATAACATAGTGCGGAGATAGATAAAAAGGAGGATAAATCCTCCGAGACACAATCCGTTTGGAGACCGGTAATTGAAAATAGCCATGGCTAAGTTATCGTACAATATTTTGGCCCAGATGTACAATGGTGGCATTAACATCAACATTCAATAAGGGAAGCGAGTCGGGGAAAAATCTTATTAATGTCGGGCTTTTCCAAAAAAGCCTCGCATAACATACTTGCAAGAAAGAAAAGCAATATGGATAGGTGAGTGAGCCGTCATCGTACATACCGTGTTTATCTTTCTTCGGTGGTTCATCTCTTCTCGTCCCATTCTTTAGTGCATCTACTCGCCACTGGCATTTTCCTTGGAAAATGTCTCCATCAGAATTGTTTGTTGTAAGTTGCCCGAGGCTTCGACGAAATGATACATAAGCCCTCAAATCTACTCGGGAGTAAAAAATGACCCGATGAGCTCTTGACCCGGGAGTTTTGAACCGTCTCCATCCGGCTGATATCGCTGCTATCTGACACCCATTCGACCATATCCGTATATCGGAAGAATTATTGATCTTGCTGCTATCCGGTGCAAAAAATGAACAAGCTAGTTCTCGTAAGAGATGCTTCAGAAGAATTACTTGAGCCGCCGTAGCTGAAACATCCATTACCCTTGGGTTTTCTTCTTCAAGACATGGTAAACATACCTTCCCGGAGTGGTGATACCAACATCCTCTGTTGCATAGCTTGATGTCTACGTATAAGGAAGCCATCTCTTTATTTTCAGAACTCGCATCTTTCTCTTTCTTTCCAGAACTCGGAATTTTCTCTTTCTTTCCCATAATGCTCTGAAAATTGCTTTGTATAGTCTCTTGTTCTTCGCGCCTGCAGTTTTACAAATTAAGTGAGAATAATGATATGAGAAAGGTGACGGGATATTTTTAAATGTCGAAGGCGTATGAAATACATTATTTAATCGTGAAATCACCTTTCAATCAAAACAAAATCCTTTTCATTAATAATTGACAATTCATTCATTAATTTGACATCAAAGCGCATAACGGATATCGATTTATGAAAATATTTTCTTCGTACAACGAGCTTCCGAATGTCTAATCTTCGCGATCTTCAATTTTCTTTCCAATATCACAAAATCGCAATATCACAAATCGCGAGACTTTTCATAAATCGTAAAAATCCGTGTCATCATGCCATATCAAAAATCGCTTAACTTTCGAAATCGCAATCTCTTAACATCAGCGAAATACGACAATATCGCAAAATATATATATATGAATAATATCCACAGTTAACATCGCTTTCGTGATATGCAATTTGCGATAATTATTTTGAGTGCGATTGTCATTGGATCGAAACGCGTATACGTCGAATTTCGAAGATTCTAGTTTGCTTAAGATATATTCTACCTTTTGCGATGAATGCGATGTTTCCTTCAAAGAGAGATTTTATTCTAGTCTATCATAAGCTTAAGTTTAGTTTAAAGATTTTCCAAAGAAATTTCTTTAAGTCCATGATAGTAAGTTTTATTGAAAATGAAAACAAACACCAATAATTTTTTTTGGATTTTTAAACTACAGGTTCCCCACTTATTTAGTATTATTACTAATATTAAATAAGAAGGGGGTTGTTACTCGGCCACAACAATTGGCGATTCACTCTGGAAGAACCGTTTATCTCCTCGCTTTTCTTTTGAATTTTATAAACTTTTCAAAACAGAAAATTTTCCATAAAATCAAACTTTATTATAAAAAGACAAAGTACATTATGCTTCAATCTATGAATGATATTTCATTTCTTATATGATCAACTTTGACTATTCACTTCCTCAAGTTAGTCCTTGTATCTACATCAATCATTACTTGGTTTAAAAGATAAAAACAAAAGGTTTCTCGTCGTATCGCTTAAATATGCTCATTTGTCGTAGGTAAAAGACACTTTGCCTTTGCCAACTGAGCGTCTATAGCCTCGACGGCGGTTACCCGTTACCCAACAATGATCCCATTGTCCTACTTAGAACATATACAATTTTCAAAGAGAAATCCATATTCACACTTATCGCTTTTTTATTTTCTTTTTATTCTTAAAGAACAATGTCTTGGTTTGGTAGCCAATTTATGGCAGATGCAGCCATTCACTTGATTTATAACTTTGCTTTGAACAAGATGGCTCGTGATGAGACCCCTTGCCTTTTGATTGCAATAATCTTAAGTCATTACCCCGTTGTGAGGTATGCATTTGATATTGGAAAAGTCTGACAAGCTATAATATCGATGATCATGATAATATCGGCTCGTGATGAGACCCTTTCTACTCTTTAAGTTAAAAGTGTATCATTGGATTATTCCCTAAACTTTGTAATTTTCTAGGTGGGGAGGAAGTCATTTTTTTCCTTAAGATAGCTCACGGGACGAGCAATAATAGAGAGTTTTTGGAAAAGAACTTTCTCTACAGCAGAATATTCGTTTTATTATTGATACCTTTCATTGGAATGATATAAAACAATCTTTCACCAAAAGGGATTGGTTTTCATCAAAATTTTCTAAAGTTATTAATATCATTTCATAGATTTAAAACTTTTAACTCTATCTTTGAGATAATAATGATCAATATTCGAAAAGAATTATATTTATATGCGTGAAGAAATAAAATCTAAAAAGAGAATTAGTATCTTTTTTGATGAATTCCAAATGTAACCATTAACAACCGGGTTTAGTATTATGACAAATAAAGGAAAACTAATCTACAAAATAGAAGAATGATATCCTATGGAAAAATATTTTTTAAGGATATTTCCATTAACGAGGTAAAGATTCTCTTTTCCCTATTAAATCTTGTAACATGAAAGTAGATGGACCCTATGATCTCTACAATTTGAAAAGGACCAAGCCACATTCGCCGAAATTTTGTATGTTTTCCTTTTTCCTCATGAGCCTTGTCCCATTTTAGAACTAAATCTCCTATCCGAAAATCGCTTCTCGGTTATCATGTTTGAATCAAAAAGAAGCTTTCACTAATGCTTGATGATGAGCATGAGTTACTTTTAGCTCTTTCTCGTTGTTCTTCTAACTTAATTATTTTCCCATCTGCCTTAATTGTAAGAGAAGAAGTTAGTTCCTCTACATCAAATATATTGGACTAAGGCTAAAGAGGGGATTGTTAGATGAGTTGGAAGAACCACTTCTCTCCCATAAACTAAATTAAAGGGAGAGGTGCCAATAGAAGCTTTTTGCGTTATTCGATCTGCCTATAAAGCATATATTAAAGAATTATGCCAATTTTTATTATTTTGATCAATGGTTTGCTTAATGATTCTGATTAAGTTTTTATTTGTTGATTCAGCTAACCCATTTCTCTATGGATAATAATTGGCAGAGTATTTAAGTTTGAAACCTCTTTTGAGTGCAAATTCAGTCATAGCATTACCGTAAAAATATGATGCATTATGTCAAAGCATTAAAGCGAGAGGGTAAACCAAACATGGTGATTACGAAGCCGATCTATAAACTCGATGATATGCTCGGCATTAGCAAATCTTGAGAGGGACTTCTTCTACCCATTTCGTAAAATAACGGTCACTTAGCTGTAATGATATAACTATGTTGCTTAGAGGGAGTGTGGAATGATCTCACCTATTATGTTCAATCCCCATTGATCAAAAGGCTGATCAATGTTGACCTGTCAGGTGTAATGGTAATGATGGTTTCTTTTTTGTCTTCAGCTTGCTGACTTTGACAAATTTGACATTTCCTTGCATAGTTATGTGAATTATTAAATAGTGTGGGCCGAGTAATATAATGCACGAATGATCTTACATGTGCGATAGCATCTCCAAGCATAATGTCCTCCCTCGCCGGCCTATCATGAAGCTCTGCAAGACTTTTTCAACTTGGATTTCTCCGTACATCTAAGAAGAATGGTAATCATAATTCATTCTAAAAAGAGAACATCATTAACAAGTCGATATTGTTTAGCCTTCAACCTTAGAGCTCTTTTCTTTGGTGTAATCGAGATCGGGGGAGCATATCCATTCTTCGGCATACATATGATATCAGTCTTATAATGATTCAACATACGTTGTAGGCTTACCTCATACGTTTGTATCTCCTCGTATGGTGGTTTTTTTAGAAATAAGCGATGCTCCGCCTAGTATTTTGTTTCAAAATCCTTGACCTCTTACAATATTTGCCGGTTTGATTTCTACATCATATTCTTGTAAGGCGATGAACTCAATTGGCTCTTTTTTTTCACCTACATCTTTTTGAACTAAAAGATTTCTTACCACTTCGGAAACGTATGCTATGATTTTTGTATGGGTTTTAAGTAGAAAGGGTCTGAAATATTTTTAATTGCTTTGAAAATGACATAAGTTTGTTTCTCCACATTTGAATAATTCAATTCATCTCCCTATAAATTTGATATCAAAAAATCAATTGGGGCTTACTGCCTTGTCTTGATTATCTTGAGTGAGTATTGCAAAGCATAAGATTTATCGTTTATGCAAATGTATACAAAATAAAAGGGATCGGAGCAAGAATTTGGAGTTGCTAAAGATGGAGCATTAATAATTACTTGTATATGATCAGATTGAATGCCTCATATTCGTCTTTTGCCCCATTTGAGGTTTTGAATTATTTTTAATCATTGCTTTGCTAAGGAGTGATAAAATTCTCTGAAAAATCTCGGCACAAATCTTTTTACAAAATTAATTCGACCAAGAAAAAGATTGCGATAGCTTTTTTGTTGTGAGGTAGAGATATTTCAGAAATTTCCTTGATTTTATCAGGATCAATATGAATTCCAGATTTTGATACTATAAATCAAAGAAGTTTTCCTTCACTTAATGAAAAAAAAGATTTTTTCGGATTAAATGAAATTCCATACCTTTGACAGTGTTGGAAGATCTACTTCAAATCCTTAAGATGATTGCTTCGTTTTTTGGAATATACAATTATATCATCCAAGTAAATTACCACTGATTTGTTAACTAATCCCTTGAAAGAAATGTCCATAGCTCTCTCGAAATGTGGCACCGACATTGATCGCGTCAGTGCAAAGGCATCTTTTGATGTGCATAAGTGCCCCATTTGGTTCTAAAATGTATTTTTTAATTGATCATCGGGATGGACTAACACGTGATTATGATCCAGAGAAACCATCTAAGAAAGAGCATTAGATTCTGATCCTTCAAAAGCACTATCTGTAATATTTGCTCCATAGGAGGCAAAGGAAAATTATCTTTTTGGCAGGTTTTATTAAGATTTCGAAAGTCAATGCAAATTCTAATATCCCCGTTCTTCTTTCTAACAGGAGCCATATTGGAAACCCATTTAGAATGTCGAATGGGAAAAGTAATCTTGGATTTCAATAACCTATTAAGTTCAGATTTGATTTGGTTTTCTAGATTGGGGTGGATCTTTCTCAACTTCTGTTGGACAGGTGTTTCATCCTTGATCGTTGGGAAAGTATGTTGGATGATAGAAGTGTCATAAGTTTTGAGTTCATCGTAGTTCCAATCAAAGACACTTTTTATATCAAGTTTCAAAAAGACTGAACGTATGTTAACTTTTTCTTCAAGAGCTAGGCCAAGGCCCCAAGTTGATATGTCTGTGGTTTGGCATCGCGTTTAGATTTACTAATTCATAATTTAAAGTCGAACTTTGCAATTTTGAATTGGTAGATATTTTAAATCGATCTTTCAAATCATAAAGGTCTTCTAACTTGACTACTGACTTTGGCATAGCATTATTGGTGCTATCTTGAAGCAATTTTCTATCATGTTGATCTTCATCAATTATCTGATTAGTGTAAGATCCTTCGTATGCAACTGAGAAAATCTACAATATCGGGGATCATCATTTAAAATCCTCCAATTTGCTAACGTTATCGTGAATCGAGGGTCTAAAGATTAATTCATAGTCGGAAAAATCGATCAAAGACTCAAAGTCTTCTACGTGAATGAGCTTGGAAGCTACATTAGCTAGGGAGGTACGAACTAGCATTATGAATTCCGGGAATTGATGAAATATTAAATGCTATAAAATTTTTCGGTCGCATCTGGACTAAAGATTGATAATGCTTTAAAATGACTTTACGATAAACAATGTATAGTATTGCGATACTCGTTTAATTACATTTCCGAATCTCCGAAAACTTGTAGATATTTGATGTCTAATCCTCGATTGCTTTATATATTCCTTGGACTAAAGCTTCGTGATTCTGCTTGGTGTTATTAGTGCAATCGAATTCTAGTCTCCAAGTTAGCATAATTTTGTTTCCTACTCGGACTAACCACGCATCTCCGCGCTCTCGAAGCCCTGCTCCTTCATTAGACTTAGAACCATCAAAAAATAATTTCCAAAATAAATATTTATTTACAGGAGTATCTACAAAATTAATACATTTAGAACTATCTATTTGAGAATAATTTTCTATTTGAGATAAAATAGAATGTTCTAAATAAGGTGAATTATGAGCATTGAAATTTTCTAAGAAAGAATCAACTGAATAATTGCCAATGATATTACTGCTGTATGCAACTGGTTCATTCTCTCCTTCCAATTATGTTACTATGTATTTCCTCGATGTTTTTCTCGTTCAACCTTTATCTCGATTTGGTTTACCATTGTAAGGAAGCCACATATGCGACCAATCGACTCTGCGAAAATATCCATGAATTTTTTCTAACCAATCTCTCTCGCTAAGGAATTAAGCTTTCATATTACTGAACATACTCTGCAACTAAAATATCAATGACTTGACATACCTTTGGGTTTGATGACTAATCTTATGGTAACCTAATTTAATTCGCCTAATTACTTCAACTTGCGATCGATCGAAGCTAGACTATGCGCACACAGCATATTTTTTGTGGTTGAATGTTCAATTTTGCACATATTGAGGATTTTGCAAAATGTTAGATGAAGCTCTAGAATCCACTAAACAATTATGCAATTTTTTATTGAAAAACTTCATAAGTAAGTAATAAGAAATGGAGGAGTATGAGATCTCGACCTTCCTCCAATTAAAGCGATATTTTCTAGATTCAATCCCATGCGATCGCATTAGCTGGAGGTCTTCCACATCTCGGTTGGAAGCTTGAGAAATCACAGATCGTCAAAGTTTTTTCTCGGGTACTGACGATATAATTCTTTTCAAAAGTACCTTTTGTTGGTGTTTTAACTTGCTCAATTCATAAAAAGTGATGTCAGCTCCCTAGTCTTCTTCTATGTCTTCTATGATATTATACTCCATTTCATCTCGGAACAACCGGTGTTCTTGATGGATTTGATGGGAATCTGACTGGATTGGAGCTAGATTTGAATTGCTTTAGATGTCATTTTCTTGGGTACAAATTTATCTTTATTCAATGAGCTTGCAGCTCTTTTGACTTAGGAGTAGGTTGAGGAGGATGCAAGTTGATTTCTTCTTCGAGTGCTAATCGGGGATGCTTCTTGATCTTCCTCATCCGGAAGGATGAAATCCCACATACCTTGTACTTCTGCCAACTTCTTCTTCGAGTAGTAGTTTTCCATCGTAGCTTGCTTCTTCTTCTTCTTCTTCCGATTCTAAAGGCATTAGTAATGGCATTTGGTGGTTTTGAATCGGTTGAAGGGTTTTCTTCTAAAAAGGCTTGAAATATTTTTTTATGAAGATGTTTACGCCACTTGTTTCTTAATGTCAACCATTTCGTTAGACATGGTTTTCAAAACTTTTTGCAGTCCTTCTAAATCAAATGGATCTTTTGATTGCTTTTTCTTGGGATCTTCCTTAAAAGTGAATTTCTTGGATTTTTCATTCTTCTATTGCATTTTTATTGTCTAAAGCAATGATATGTTTTTCTACCGCTATTGCCTCCTTCATGTTTTCTGCTAAAGTTGGTTTGTTAGCCCTATCAAAAAATATTGATATGTTTGATGGTAAAGCGTAAAATGTACCATTCACTTCGCACCTCTTCGCTAGGCTTGGAAGCAATAGGAATTTTGTTTAACAATTTATTGAAACGTGAATTGAAATCCCTGACAATTTCCTTTGAGTCATCTCTAAGATTAGACAAATCATTTATCAAAGTCGTTGTAGACCTGTCATCACCAAATTTAGTCAAAAATTGATCTTGAAAGATATCCCAACTATTGATGGATCCAGATGGTAATGAAAAATACCATGATCCACATTTTGCCCATGTAGAGTATAAGGGAAAAGCCGGACAATAGCATCTTCATTAATAAATCCATTGAGATTTATAGACAAACATAAAATTGTTTATATGTTCTTCCTCGCTAACATGTCTCGCTTTCCAGGATTAAACTTAAAGGTGACCATTTTTCGGGATAGGAAATTTGGTAATTGACTCAAAGTCTGCAGACATTAAGACTCACTCGGATTATTCCATGGCATTTGAGCCATCACCGAACTACTAACAAAGGAAAGTGTAGAAGATGATATCTCGTGATTGAGAAGATGAAGATATTACAATACGTGATGAGTTGAGAGAAAGGTGATGTGGAAGTTCCAAAGTGAGTGAGGGACATTGAGTCAGCGGGGAGGGGTGGATGGTTGACTTCATGGTGAAGAGGTTGAGATGGATGATGATGAGGAAAGAGTCCGTTTATCGAGACCCTTTAGGTGATTTCCTTGCTCTTTTCCCTGTGTAGGCGGGAGAGTAACTCGGTTAGGTCTGAATGCAGGATTTTTCACTCGTAACTTTGGTAAGAGGATGAGCAAGGTTATATTGAGAAGTTATACCGCCTTGAGATTTATCAGTATCGTTGAGGTGATATTGAAAATCGTTGAATTTTATGAATCAAAGTTTCAACTTCAGGGAGGTTCAATAGCGGATTCTTACTAGAAAAGTCGGGGTTTGTAGCAGTCGTCTCCGGTTTCTTCTTGTGACTTCTCCGGCTCTAGATTTACAATTTCTAAGTGCGATGTGGAGAAGTTGGGGGAGATGGTGAGGGTGTGTTTACCTCTCGAATGGTATTTAGATTTATATTTACTTTTCCATTCATCAGTTCGTGGCCCTCATTCTAGCACCAAATATGTTGAAGCCCCGAAAATCGGGTCTACAACAAGGGGGATACCCACCCGGTCCGGACCTTGGTTAGCAACTCCTTTTCCGTTTGGTGTAGTGGGTTCGACTGGGGATAATGGGACTAGTTTCCCAATTTGTGCGTGTGTGTTGAGAATAGATATTTCCTTTCTAAAAAAGGTTCCTAAGTGAAGTGCTTTTGTGCCATTTCTAATCTAATCATATGCAAATTATATTCTAATTAAAACAGAAATATCTAATTCTAAACTAAACCAGGGATAAGATCTTTTTTATGTGATTTAAAATGATTTCGAATAACAATCGGTAATAAATATCATTCAATTTATATAAGAAAATAATTCAATAAAGATAACCACTTCATATAAAAAGTTATATGAAACAGTTGTGAAAAACATATCGCATAATAAGCTATTCATACATTAAGCATAAAGAAATAGTCATCACCGTACAAAAGTGCCAAATGATAACTGAAGCATTCAAGCATCAATATATAAATAACCGAACATAAATATCACTTTTAACACAAGCATAGAAAAAGTTAAGAGATAAAAAGTACCATATTTATAACGGTTCTACTCATGAGCTAGAAGAAATAATGATTTATCTCCTCCTAATCCAACATCTCACTAAGAGTACGAAAAATGCAACATCGTAGGCTGTGATATTAGAAATAGATATCAATAAAAATATCGTTCCTTTCATTCATCAAAACCGCCTTTCCGGAGGTGCGTAAGTGCATGTCTTCGAGGATAAGTTTTTTGACAAATTTCTAGACCTTTCTCTAAATGCATGAGAAGGGTTTAAATACTACTAACTAAATCTAATTATAGTTTATTACAAAAATTTAGGATCTCGGTTTAAATGACAGTCCCTTTTTCTAGGAAAAAAATAAAAGATTAAAACTAACACTAAATCTAAAACTAAAATTAACAACTAACTACTTGTGAATTTGGTCTTTGAATTTGCAAGCATACATCATTGACTTGAGAAGAGGGCTGTCAGCAGCTAAATTTTAGTTGTCCTAAAGACAGGAATTAGCAAGTGTGGGCGCGATATTCTCGCCATGAATTAATGATGCAATTAAGAGTGTTGCACTTGATCGTGTGGTTTTACTAGACACCCGTCCGATAAGAATCCGAGTTTAATTTTGTTAATCCTTGAATTGATTTTTCCTGCTCTTCCGACTTTCTCTGTTTCCACTCTATTTTCAATTTTTGTGCACTCGTAGTAGGTATCTTACCGAATGGTTTCGAAATTAAAGGGTCTAAATTTGTGTAAATTTTCATTTACACAATCGAGTAAATGATGGCTTCATTGTTGTAGTCCTTCTCGCTACTTTTCTGCCCTCTACGTCCGTGCATCCCATTTATTGAAGAGTATTTCTTTATGGATGTCATTGATAATTGGTGCTCCTACTCTTTTTCCTTCCTCTGTCTTTTACCATGCCAAATAATTAGTAACTCTTTCATTAGTTAGATCATAATCATGTCATAATTGTTTGACATGATTAGTGATTCTATCACTTTCTTGAGAAAAAGAGTTCCACTATGAAATCTTTTGGCATAATATATCTTGTTGTTGCAGTAGTTGATTATTCAGATAAATTGACTCTGAGATAAATTCTGTAAGCTTGGGGTCATATTTATGCGTTTCTTGCATAATCTGTATTTGTTTCTCTTTTTCGGCCAAGCTTTTCTGATACCCGATTTGCATTTCTATTTGCAAACTCTTGCCGTAACTTTTCAAATTGTATCTGCGCTTCACTCTGTTGGCATGTGCTTGTTGCAATTGTTGTTGCGCAGCTTGTATTTGATCCCTTTTTTCATTTAATAACAACCTTACCTCAGTATGCTTTGTCAATAGTCACGGAGGCATAAGTTCTCCCGTTATCCGAGATAATTTAGTAATATTTTCGGTGGGATTCGTAGTAGGATCTTTCCATAAAACATCCAATTCTTCTACATCGGTAGAGAGCGCACTTTCTAATTTTCTCTTCTTTCTTTGCTTCCTTGTCATCGCTTTATGTTGCGGGTTGTAGAATATATATCCAGTGGAGGAATTTCCTCTATTTTAAGTACAAGTTTCTCGAGGAGAGGGAGTAATGGGTATATGTTCTTTTTTCATGACATTGCCACTTATTTATGTAACCAAACCTTTTGTCAGTCTCATACAGAGTTTGTATGTTCTATCCTTCAACATTAATCAAATCATTAAATGATCCACATTCTTTATCTAACCGAGCTTGATGGATGGTTGTCCGTACATTAAAGCAGGTGGAAGAATCACAGTCAGTGGGGTAGTTGAAGTTCGATTTGTTGTGAAAGCTCTTTTGATAGAGCCTGTGTCCTTGATCGAGCCTTCACTTTTATCTTGATCGGATTTTTTAGAATGTTCATAAATTTCTTATCAGTACCTTCGAATTAGACAGCATTATCGAATCCGAGCCGCCATTGAGACCGACACTAGGAGTTGGTTCCCTTGCGGGTTCCAAGCGCAAATTATCCAAAGGAATAGTGGTCAATCTTCTTTCTCTCGTATACTTTAAACTCTTGAAATTCTTACGGGGAGAACCGTGTTTGAGCTAAATTCAAAATGTCTTTAAATGAACATTTTTCTTGGAAACATATCATCAAAAAGATATTCTTCTCAGAGCAGAATACTCTTACTTTCGACAACAAAGTGGTGAAATCCTTGACAATACCATATGGATCAAATAGCTTCTTCTTGGAAACTTAAACAATTTTAAACATGTAACATTTCTTACTTCCTTAAACGCGTGACAAACATCAAATAATGAAAATGCTCGACAGATACGTGAAATTGGGGGCCAAATGGCTTTTCTTTTTTATCCTTTTAATTCTTTTGTCAAACCTCTGTCTCCACAAAGTTTCATATGTGATTTCGAGCTATAAGTTTATCCCGTAACATATAAGGACAAAACATGAGGAGAAGCAAAGCTCCTCAAAAACCCTCACATAAGTAAATAGTTCTTCTCCAAACCATCTTGTGACGATTGTGAGAATGTCTACCTCTTTTCTTCAGAGACAACCTTGGAGCATCCTTATTATACAAAGCACTGCGATACGGAGAGGCAACATTATGCCATGGAAAATTTTATAAAAATGAGGAATGAATTTTGAAGTTCCCACAACTCCTTTGTGATAGACATGAATGGGCAAGGATCCCGAATTGTCTATTTCCCAACACATTAAAGGGAACTTAGAAACAAAGCGAGATTGAATCCATAACATAGGCAAGATAGATAAAAAGGGAGGATAAATCCTCTCCGAGACACAAATCGCTTTAGGACCAGAGAATGGAAAATAGCCGTGGCTAAGTTATCGAACAGATATTTTGGCTCCGCCTACAATGGTGGCGTTAACAACAACATTCAATAAGGGGAAGCCATTTAGGCAAAATCTTATTAATTTCGAGCTTTAAAAAGCACATACACATAGCAACAACAGAAACAATATGGAGAGGTGAGTGAACCAAGATGCTGTCACATACCGTGTTTATCTTTCTTCGTGGTTCATCTCTTCTCGGTCCATTCTTTACGCAGTGCGATGCGCCAAAAGTGGCATTTTCCTTGGCAAATGTCTCCATAAATTGTTTGTTGGGTGAAGCTGCACCGAGGCTCCCGTAAAATGATACATCAAGCCTCAAACCTTCGGAGTAAATGACCCGATGAGCTCTTGACCCCGGATTTTTGAACCTGTTCGTCTCGAGTGATATCGTTGCTATCCAAACACTCCATTTTTACCATATCTATATATGGAAGAATTATTGGTCTTGTCGCTTTATCCGGTGCGAAGTAAATGAACAAGCCGACTCTATAAGAGATGCTTTAGAAGAATTACTTCGAGCGGCCTGTGAGTCTGAAACATCCATTACCCCTTGGGTTTTCTTCTTCTTCGTATGCGATTAAACATACCTTCCCCGTAACTCTGCAGACGCCTTTCTCTTTCTTTTCCGTAACTCGGTAGTTTTCTCTTTCTTTCCCATAATGCTCTGAAAATTGCTTTGCATAGTCTCATGTTCTTTGCGCCCGCATTTTTACAAATTAAGTGAGAATAATGATATGAGAAAGGTGACAGGATAGTTTTAAATGTTGAAGGCGTATGAAACACATTATTTAATCGTGAAATCACCTTTCAATCAAAACAAAATCCTTTTCATTAATAATTTACGATTCATTCATTAGTTTTACATCAAAGCACATAAAGGATATCGATTTACAAAAATATTTTCTTCGTACAACGAGCTTTCAGAATGTGCAATCTTGCGATCTGTGATTTTCTTTCCAATATCGCAAAATCACAATATCGCAAATCACAGCTTTCGTAAATCAGAAAATCCGCGTCATCGCCATATCACAAATTACAACTTTCTGAAATCGCAATATCTTAACATCGCGAAATCGCAATATCGCTAAATCACAATATCACAAAATATAATATATGAATAATATTTGTTAATATGTTTTCTGCGATATGCGATTTGCGATAATTATTTTAGTGCGATTGTCATTGGATCACGCTATCGCAATTTCGAAGATTCTGCTTTGCTTAAGATATATTCTACTTTTTGCGATGAATGCGATGTTTCCTTCAAAGAGAGATTTTATTCTAGTATATCATAAGATTAAGTTTAGTTTGAAGATTTTCCAAAGAAATTTATTTAAGCCCATGATAGTAAGCTTTATTGAAAATGAAAACAAACACCAATAAATTTTTTTGGATTTTTAAACTAAGGGTCCCCACTTATTTAGTATTATTACTAATATTAAATAAGAAGGGGGGTTGTTGCTGGCCACAACATATCCATAGACTATGGCCAACATCCTGCATCTAGACTTCATATTCTTATTTTTCTTTTGGGCCATGGGAAGAGGTGATGAAAGGTTCCTTCTTTGTGTGGATGTGAATTTATTTTGGAATAATGATATCTGCGATGAGTGGTGATTTGATAGTCACATGTGTAAATTAAAATTTTTTATTGCTTTTTTTATAGAGAATTATTGTGTATCATCACTTTTCTATTTTTTTGGATGTATGTTGTTAATTTTCCTTACATTTCTTTACAAACATTGTTATCAATTTGATTGTAATATCTTCTTTAATGATATTTAGAAATTGTGATATATTTCACTATGCAATTGAAATTAGTAAAATGAATCCGTAAAGGGGGTCATAAATGGAAAGAAAATTACACTCTACAAGAATTCAAATGAAAATGTAAATGGGGATATAAACATGGATGCAAAATTGGGAGTAGAATTGGATGTTAAATTTAGAAACAAAAAGTGTTTTAAAATAGAATTAAAATAAGGTGCAACAATAGACACAAAGAAGGGAACAAAACATGGCACAAAAAAGGATGCCAATTTGGGTCCAAAAAAAGATTAAAGAATGGACACCAAACTAGATTTAAAATAGTATTCAAAAGTGGATTCCAAATGATGATGCAAAGAATGGTGTAAATTTGGGATGAAAACTTGGGCATAAAAAAAGGAAAAAAAAAATGTAAGAAAATACATAAAAAAAGATGCACAATGAAGCTAAAAAATGGTTGAAACCAAGGATGCCATATTGGATGCCAAAAATTATGCATAATCAGATGAAAATTTAGAATCAAACTTAGACACAAAATGAGAGGAAAATTTGGACACATAATCAGGTAGAAAAAGGATGCAAATTTTGGATGGTGAAAATGATGTAAAATTAGACACCAAAAAGGAAGAAAAATTGGATGAAAATAAGAATGTAAATAATGATACAACATTGGAAACATAAGTAGATGCAAAAAAGGGTTAAAATGGGCATAAAAATAGCTCAAAATTGGATGGAAAAAGTGATGCAAAACTTGGTGTAAAAACAAATGCAAAAGTGGGTGTAAAAAATTGCTCATAATTGAATGTAAAATTAGACATAAAATTGTATGTAAAGGTGGAAGCAACACATGATTTAACATATGATGCAAATATAGATGCAAACTTGGATGCTCAAAAGGGTGTAAAATTGGATGCAAGAATTTATTTTAAAAACGATGCAAAATTGGATGTAGAAAATGATGCAAAATATGGTGCAATATGGGACATAAAAATGGAGGAAAATCAAACGCAAAAGTGGATGTAAAAAATGGTCCAAACCAACATACAAAATTGGGAAAAAAAATGGATGAAAAATTTCATGCTAAATAAAATTCAACATATGGTGCAAACATAGGCACTAAAGAAGGGACAAAAATATATGCAAAAATAGGTGCAAAATTAGGTCCAAATTAGAAGCAAAATTTAGTGCAAGATAAGATGCAAACCCTGGTGTAAGAGTAGCTGCAAAAATCGGCACAAAATGGCTGCAAAAAAGGCTCTAAATTGAATGCAAAAGACGATGTAAAATTAATGCAAATGATAGCGCAAAAATGGAAGAAAATAATGGCACTCTCCTATATCTAGGTTTATGGGCATCATCCCTTCCTCATGCCCTTCCCTTGTATGCACTATATAAGATATTTTTTTTAGGGAAGTAGCTTATTAGAAAATGGAGAAAGGAATTGCTAAAGATTTATGTAAAGTGTCCATGAATATTTGGCCATCTTTTCCTTTACATACTGGTCCCTATTGTATTTCTAATCTCATTCATAGTGGAAAAGAAGCTGCAACACTCTCATTCCTTAAGTTTTATTGTATTGAAAATCTCATGATCCTTTGAAGATTTTATCTAAGATTTGTGTTGAGGTTTGCCTTAGAAAGCATGTAGACGAGGACTCTCCTTTTGATTTTATCTTTAACAAAGTAGATCCATATTCAATGTTCCAACATAAAATCAAATAGCTTCCTAAAGATTCATTGACAAATTTTATGAGTTTTCAAAGAAACAAGAGTACATGTCTCCCAACAATATTGCAAAACCAAGATGTGGAATAGGTCTTTCCTGAGGTTAGGAGTTCATTTGCTACTCCAATAACTAAGGAGGATCCTAAAGATAAAGAGGTTCATGAAGCTTCACAACAAGTTTCTTCTAGTCCTAAGTAAACTCAAAAGGTAATTCAAGTCATTATTGAGCAGGCTATAAAATCCTTGAGATAAGAAGTATTGAAGAAAAAAATTGCTAACAAACACACCACTATGGTTGAGACAATAAGGCTATAGGAGGAATGGATTCAGTTTTTAAAAGAGCAAGGAAAGAAGGAAAAATAAGTTTAGCTTCAATATTAAGAACCATTAAAATTTACTGCTCCTTTCATCAACACTTCAAAAAGGCCTAAAACTTCTAGGATTTCCCCATCATAATTTTTTTCCATAAAACATGTTTTTATAATTCGATATGTCATTTGTCAGACTACCATTGTTGTTTCATATTTGTTTCCAATTGAATCAGAAATAAACCCTAATGACTATTTATTCAATCTAAAAGAAAGAGAATTTGTCAAGGGAAAGAAAAGAAACATAAAAGCAAACCAACTAGAGGAACTCCCTACCTAGCAAACCATAGTTTTGGATGGATCCAAACACAATGATGAAAAATTGGCTAGGGAGTTGGCATGTACAATGAGTGCTTTCGCTAAAGCTAATTTGTGGTCTTGAAATAATTTGATGGAGATATTGAAGTAAAAGAGTGAAAAAATTGTTCACTTAGAGAAAAGATTGGGAATAAAAGAGGACTTATTATAGAAACAAGTAAGGCTAAATGCCTTTGAGAGTCAACAATGACAACAAAATTTGACGAGTCATCTAGGAAAGATGGACCATGATTTTATGATTTTTTATAATAGAAAGGACGCTTAAGTAATTGAGTTACAAATGAAAATTAAGTGCCCATGTGACAACTTCATAGATATTGAGTTATTTAATAAATAGGCTAAACAACAAAATTATGAGATCCTAAATTCACATGTTCATTTTTGTGAGAAATTAAGCTTGTTTCAAAGTTAGAAAGAGATATCTAATAAGCTCCTCAATGAAATAACAGATAAAAATTATGAAATAAAAAAAGGAAAAGGAATATATATTGTAGTTGGTCTTAATGCAGGCCATAGCCAAAACATCAATATCAAGGATCCCAAAGGCATGAGAGGTCGAGGTGACAAGGAGCAAGATTGCCCTAACGAGGTGGAAAAGGAATTTGCAATAATCGAAGGAAATTATCATGGAAATAGAGTAGTCTTACTCGAAGTTGATAAAGTCATCACTTCATGTTATCAAAAACGTTTACATGCCATTTGTTCCATTCTTACAGAGTTTCAACAAGGTATATGTTTTCATTAATGATGCATTGAGCATAGGAGAGGTATACAAAATGACATTTGAAATTTGGAAATACTTGACATGGAAGCACTTTTCTTTGCAACCTTTCTTATATCATGTCCTTTGCATTATTCTTTCCTTATAAGTCATTAAATGAACCAAAATATAGATTCTCGGGCTAGGAAACGCTGGAGAAAATGGAGGAAGAGTCCATGTCCGAGTCTGCAACACAACAACCAGGTTTCAAATTGAAAGATGCAGGGATTATCATCCCAATCCGGGAGGATACAACTCATGATGGCCAGAGAAATATTAAATTTCCCAAGAAGTTGAAAGAGGTATTGCTTTCTGTGTTTTGCGGTTTTGTAAATCTTACGGTTGCAGGGTCCATTTCTGTCTCAACAAGGCATTCGGCTACCCAATCTGGATCAAAGAAGGTACCAAACCAATTTGTGAAGCTGAAGGCTATAAATCATGATGGGAAAATGCATGCGATCATCAGGCTGACTGGACACACGTTATTGAAATATCTTGCGATCGACAACCTCATAAATCCTGAACCCCACCATCTCGACGGCATGTCGGCTTGCTCCGACGAATGTGAGATCAGAACCCAATAAAGTTTCATGTTTGCATATGGATTGAAGCTCGATTGGATTGGTGGGATTTGACTCAAATATGATCAAGATCTACATTTTAGGCATTGATATGCTCAGATTAGAATCATGGAGCCTCAGATCTGAACTATAGTGAAGACTCTCAATATTTTATGGGGTCTTCTCCAAATAAAATCAAATAGAAAGGAGACCACAAAAAGGCAGATATAGAGCAGTTCATTCAGGTTTTTATCAAAGCCATTTCTAGAAAATCAAAAGTGCTAAGGGTGAGGGGAACAAATATAGTGTAAGCTCTGAAAGAAAGTATCCTAAATATTACAAGTATTCCTCCTCCTTTTCAAAATTTTATTTATTCAGGGAAAGTGATGCCAGATTTGGTTCATTTGGAGGAATATGGCATACAAAGAAACACCACAATTATCTTGAATTTAAGATTACAAGGCGGTGCCCGAGGAGCAAGCTACACATATGGATCATCTTCAGCTGGAAGGGATCCAACCTCATTTAAGGAGGCATTAAGATGGAATGATGTCACTCAGGACAAGCAAAATCCAAATATGACAATACCAGGGTCTACATTGTTGAGAAGATGGAAACATCCCTAGCTCTGGTCAAATAAATACTAGAAGTAAGTGGTATTTTCACTATCCCGCAAGAAAAAGATGTCATAGGTCAATTTAATGGTTACTGGCCAAAATATAAAGATCTACATGAGTGAATATATCACAATTGTACTAGATATGTTGATATTTATCTATGGGCCAAAGGTTTTTTTGTGGTTCAGTTTGACAAAAAAAAAGACTTTGAACATGTCATAAATGAAGGACCATGGTTTTGGGGAAGGGTGGGTCTCTTTGTAACCCCATGGTTTCCAGGTTTTGACGCTAACACAATGGTGGTAACAAATATGCTAGTGTGGGTAAGGCTTACTAACCTTCCACTTCCCTATTGGCACCATTAGGTTCTAGAAGGGATTGAGAACAAATTGGGAGGATTCCTAAAGATGGACCTCGAAATAATGGACAAATTTGTCTTTAATTTTTCTCTCATATGTGTGGATATGGATATAATCAAAGGAATCCCTAATTTTATCCATCTAAGGCATCAAGAGTTCAGATGGACACAATGGTTAGATTTTGAAAATACTACTTTTAGGTGCAGGATATGCCATCAAACATGGCACCTATAGAATAGATGCAATCAAGCAAAGAAAAGGATGAAGAAAATACATCCAAAGGAAAGAGGATGTAAATTACAAGATCCTCCATCTTTAGATGACAAGGATGAAGAATTGTGTGCGCCCCAACAACATCCAGAGACACAAAATCCTCCAAGTTCTTAGATGGAGGGAGAAGAGAATCAGAAGGACCGGAATAAACATGCAAACATTCCCAACAATTCAACTTTGATCTCGACCAGTGAGAATAAACATGAGGAAAAGAACAAAAACCATGGACCATGCAAAAATAAGCATTCTCATGTCTCTGAGAGCTTAGATTCTGATAAATAAATCCAAAACCTTACAAGAAATAACGGGTTAGAAATTGTTTGAGTTACTCCACCTCTTGGCGTTTGGCAAAAAGTCCAAAAAAAGAAAAAAAGAAAGAATACAAGTTTATAATTTTATTTTCTATTCTTTATTGGTAGCTTTGGTAATGTGAATGATTATCGCACATTTTATGACCCTTTGAGACAATACTTGAATGCACTTGATGCATCTACTACATTGTAACTTTTTATTTTTTCTTTAATAAAAAGTCAATAATTAAAAAAAAAATCCCATTATAAAATTAATTAAGTAATTGCTAACAATTGAACATAGATATCCTAAGTGATATTTGGTGGTCTTTTCGATGAAATCTACCATTGACTTCTTTTTTTCATGTTCATGAGAAAGATACATCACTAATAGTGAAAAAGGAAATTGCCAAAAGTACATTTAGATGGTTAAAAAGTGTATTAATGATTGTTTAATGCTTCAACAATCTTGAGGCATATGTTAATAAATTCATTTTTATAAAAAATATATAAAAGAAATATAGAAGAGAACAATAATTCTCAAATAAATTTATAAAACCAAAATGATATCATAAATCAAAATCAATCACAACTTTCATTAAAAAATATACATAAAGAAAACAACACAACAAAATAAAAATAACAAAATATTTTCATATAAACCAGTCAAATCATCTCATAAACGCAAAATAATACATAGAACTCGAAGCTTGACCGTGAAAACATGTATAAGGAATCATAAGAATCATGAAATTTTTACTTATAATTAATAATAAAAATAATAAATTTTAAAATATTGTTTACCCGATAAAAGTAGTTTATATCACTCACAAATCAATATACTTTAGTTTACCCGATAAATATACTTTAACATAGTATAGACACGATTGTTGTTATAGCATATGCTAGTTTAGCATAGGCACGATAGTTATTATAGCATGCTTCCAATAGAAACCCAAATATGTAAGAAAGATGTCCCTACGCAGCAGCTTCATCGAAATTTCCCAAATATAATGACAAAATGACTTTACAATATCTTATACAGTCACCACGCGGAAGGAGAATTAAAATATCTTTTATTCTCTCCTTTATTGACCGCATCCCAATGCGTGTGGAAAATTTTCTGCCCATCCCTTCATTTACTCCTTAAATTTCAATCCAATAGTCATCGTCAATGCTTAGTGGACTCCCATATGTAAAATCATGTGGACACCATTTGAATGAAGTTGTCATTGTCAATGCTTGAAATCTCTGTATATGTACCGAACATGTGGAGACAGTCTACCTCGGTTGTTCTTCAAAATATATCAGATGGCCGTACTGGAAGAGAAGTATAATGAGGAACAATGTAAGGAGACTTAATGGTCAATCCAGTCTTCAGATTCTATGCCAAGAAACGAGTCGAGGCTGTCACCAACTGAATTTCGATATAATTCTACAAACGTTGGATCTATATCGATATGGTCCATGGGAGCTACCAGGTACTTCTGTCTACTTCTTCCATGGTTTTAATATTTCGCATTATTGCAGGATTGGCTAACGATGTTTGGGAGAGACAATGGTTCTTCTTCGTTACAAGGGAGAGTAAGAAATGGGATACCAGATATCAATGTGGCTACCAGATTGACGGTTTCAGGTTACTGGAAGGCCACGGGTTCTGACAGAGCGATCCGCAACGAGATTCTTCGGTGAAGAAAACTCTTCTGTTTTATTGGGCCGAGAGGCACATCTACACCCCAATATGACTTCGATGTCAGGTGGGTCATGTCTTCATACAAAATGTCGGCTTAAGTTTTAAATTAAAAAAAAATAAAAAAAATAAAAAAAAATCGCATTGTGCTAGAAGAGATATCAATTTCTAATACAATTATGTATTATTTATCTAATTTGAATAGATAGTAAATTATATACTTGAATTTGAATGGATCATAAATTTACTTTTAACAAAAAAAACTACCACATTGAATTTCCAAATTAAGTAAAATTTTAAACATATTTACTCTTTACTAAAGTCAATACCATTTCCTAAATCAAAGGAAAAGAGTTAATTCAACACAAACAATCAAAATCCAAAATCTTTTAATATTTCTTTTAATTAAATATTTGTAAAATAAATTTATACTTACTCCAGAACTATGGTAAATAAATAAATAAAATATATAAACTAGATGTATGGTAAATAAATAAAAATTCCTTTTATATTTATTCCATAAACCTTTTTATATTTTAAAAAAATTTAAAAAGAGGTTTTATTTAGATGAAGCCTATGGGATGAATACCATGGGACAAATTAATATTGATACCATGGGCCAAATACCATGGGTAAATAAATAAATATAAAAGAGGTATAAACAAGTATGATAAATAAATAAATAAATATAAAATAGATATAAAGAGGTATGGTAAATAAATAAATATAAAAAGAGTGCATAAAGAGGTAAGGTAAATAAATAACAATATATCAAATAGGATTATTAATAAAAATCTAATTATATAACAAGCCTATGTGCTAAAATACCACATTAAAGAGAAAAGGAGTATGGTAAATAAATAAAAATATAAATAAACTAGAGGTATGGTAAGTCAATAAAACCTCTTTTTCATATTTACGCCCATAACAGCTTTATGATTTACGAATATTTATGTTCATTAGTTTACATAACTAAGAAGAAAGAGAGAGAGAGAGTGATAAGGGAGAGATGGAGAGAAAGTGTGTATGTTTAGGGGTGAGATAAAGAGACAAAGTAAGATGTATGGAAAGAAGGGGGGAGAGAAGAAGTGAGAAAGAGAGAGAGAGAAGAAGTGAGAAAGAGAGAGGGAGGGATATAGTAATGTAGTTGGAGAGAGAGAGGGGTGGAAAGAGAGAGAGAAAGAAAGGGATGGGGGAAGAGAGAGGATTAGAGAGAGATAGAGATATGGGGGAAGAGAGAGGATTGGAGGGAAGAGAGAGAGAGAGAGAGAGAGAAAGGGAGAGAGATGAAGGGATGAAAGAGAGGAGAGGAGAGTGATGGGGGAAGAGAGAGAGAGTATTGGAGAGAGAGAGAGAGAGAGAGAGAGAGAGATCGAGGGAAGAGAGAGGGATTTAGGGGGACGACAGAGAGAGAGGAAGGACTGGGAGAGAGTGACTTGAGAGAGAGGAGGAGGAGAGAGGGATCGATAAGAGAGATGGGAGTTGGAGGGGGAGAGATGTAAGAAATAAGAACATAGAGAGTGAGAAGTGGAGAGAGAAAAGGAGAGTGACAAGGGAGAGACGGAGAGAGAGAGCATGTATGTTTGGGGGTCGAGATAAAGAGACAAATAAGGAGAGATGGAGATAAGGGGGGAGAAGGAGATATAAGGAGAGAGGGAGGGATATAGTAACATAGTTGGTGGGAGAAGAGAGAGAGAGAGGGGGGGAGAGAGATGGGAGAGAAAGGGAAAAAGAGGAAGGAAGAGAGAGGATGTGAGAGAGTGGAGAGAGGGAGGGAAAGAGAGATGGACTTGGAGGGAGAGGGGAAGAGAGGTAAGAAGAAAGAAATAGAGAGAGAAAGGTGGAGAGAGAGAGAGAGTGAGTGAGTGATAAGGAAGATGGATAGAGAGGGAGAGGGGGAATATAGAGATATAGATGGAAGGTGAAGAGAGGGAAGAAGAGAGAGATGGGGAGAGGAGGGGATTGACAAAAATATTAATATATCTGGATTGCGAGAGTGTGTGTTTAGGGGGGTGAGATAGAGAGACGAGTAAAAGAAGAGATGGGAGGGGGGATATAGATATCAATGGAGGGTGGAGAAAGGGAAAAATATTTTTCGGACTACGATGGATCGATACTTATAAGTGGAGATGGTGATTTATAATCCTATTTGATTATTTGCACTATATGCATCGATTTTAGTGTAGATATTTATTTCTAATGATATTTGATTACTTGCACTAGATGCATTGATTTCAATGTAGGTGGTGATTCATGCGGAGAGGCACATCTACAGCTCAATATGACCTCGATGTGATACGTGAATTTGAATGGATCATAAATTTACTTTTAACAAAAAAAACTACCACATTGAATTTTCAAATTAAGTAAAATTTTAAACATTTTTACTCTTTACTAAAGTCAATACCATTTCCTAAATCAAAGGAAAAGAGTTAATTCAACACAAACAATCAAAAATCCAAAATCTTTAATATTTCTTTTAATTAAATATTTGTAAAATGAATTTATACTTACTCCAGAGCTATGGTAAATAAATAAAAAAATATATAAACTAGATGTATGGTAAATAAATAAAAATTCTTTTTATATTTATTCCATTAACCTTTTTATATTTAAAAATAAAATAAAAAGAGGTTTTATTTAGATGAAGCCCATGGGACGAATACCATGGGACAAATTAATATTGATACCATGGGCCAAATAACATGGGTAAATAAATAAATATAAAAGAGGTATAAACAAGTATGATAAATAAATAAATAAATATAAAATAGATATAAAGAGGTATGGTAAATAAATAAATATAAAAGAGGCATAAAGAGGTAAGGTAAATAAATAACAATATATCAAATAAATAGGATTATAAATAAAAATCTAATTATATAACAAGCCTATGGGCCAAATACCATAGTAAAGAAAATGGGTATAGTAAATAAATATAAATATAAATAAACTAGAGGTATGGTAAGTAAATAAAACCTATTTTCATATTTACTCCATAATTTGCTTTATATTTACGAATATTTATGTTCATTAGTTTACATAACTAAAAATAAATAGAGAGAGAGAGTGATAAGGAAGAGATGGAGAGAGAGTGTGTATGTTTAGGGGTGAGATAAAGAGACAAAGTAAGATGTATGGAAAGAGGGGGGGAGAGAAGAAGTGAGGAGGAGAGAGGGAGGGATATAGTGAAATGCAGTCGAGAGAGAGAGGGGTGGAAAGAGAGAGAGAAAGAAAGGATGGGAGAAGAGAGAGGATTAGAGAGAGAGAGAGAGAGATATGGGGGATGAGAGAGGATTGGAGGGAAAAGAGAGAGAGAGAGTTGGAAGAGAAAGGGAGAGAGAGGAGGGATGAGAGAGAGGAGGAGAGTGATGAGAGAGAGAGAGAGAGAGAGAGAGAGAGAGAGATCAGGGAAGAGAGAGGGATTTAGGGGACAGAGAGAGAGGACTTGAGAGAGAGGAGGAGAGAGGGATCGATAAGAGAGATGGATTTGAAGGGGGAGAGATGTAGGAAATAAGAAATATAGAGAGTGAGAAGTGGAGAGAGAGAAGGAGTGACAAGGGAGAGACAAAGAGAGAGCATGTACATTTGGGGCTGAGATAAAGAGACAAATAAGGAGATATGGAGATAAGGGGGGGGAAGGAGATATAATGAGAGAGGGAGGGATATAATAACATAGTTGGTGGGTGAAGAGAGAGAGAGGGAGAGAGAGATGGGAGAGAAAGGGAAAGAGAGGAAGGAAGAGAGAGGATGTGAGAGAGTGGAGAGAGGGAGGGAAAGAGAGATGGACTTGGAGGGGGAGGGGAGAGAGAGGTAGGTAAGAAGAGAGAGAAAGGTGGAGAGACAGAAAGAGTGAGTGAGTGATAAGGAAGATGGAGAGAGAGGGAGAGAGGGGGAGATATAGAGATATAGATGTAAAGAGTGAAGAGAGTGAAGAAGAGAGAGACGGGGAGAGGAGGGGGATTGACGAAAAGAGATTGATATATATGGATTGCGAGAGTTTGTGTGCTTTAGGGAGTGAAGATAGAGAGATAGAAAAGAAGAGATGGAGGGGGATATAGATATGGATGGAGGGTGGAGAAAGGGAAGAATATTGCTCACACTATATAGATTGATATAAGTGGAGATGGTGATTTATAATCCTATTTGATTATTTGCACTATGTGCATCTATTTTAGTGTAGATATTTATTTCTAATGATATTTGATTACTTGCACTAGATGCATTGATTTCGATTAGTAGGTGGTGATTTCTAATATAATTTGATTGCTTGCACCGAATTTTTTTGATTTCAATTTAGATGTCGATTTATAATTATATTTGATTACCTGTACTCCAGATGAATTGGTTTTTACAATGTAGATGATTTCTAATCCTATTTGATTGTTTGCACTAAATGCATTGATTTTAGTGTAGATGGAAATTTCTAATCCTATTTAGTATTTATTTGAGTAAATGCATTGATTTCGTTAGTGTAGATGTTGGTTTCTAGAGAGAGAGAGAGAGAGAGAGTGATAAGGAAGATGGAGAGAGAGGGAGAGAGGACAAAAGGAGGAAAGAGAGATATTAATGGGGGGAAGGGAGAGAAGGGGAAGATAGAGATAAAGATGGAAGGTGAAGAGAGAGAAGAAGAGAGAGATGGGGAGAGGGGGTGATTGAAAAAGAGATTGATATATATGGAGTATGAGAGTGTGTGTGTTTAGGGGGGTGAGATAGAGAGATAAAAAAGAAGAGATGGAGGGGGATATAGATATGGATGGAGGGTGGAGAGAGGGAGGAATATTTCTCGCACTAGATGGATTGATATAAGTGGAGATGGTGATTTCTAATCATATTTGATTATTTGCACTAGATGCATCGATTTTAGTGTGTAGATATTTATTTCTAATGATATTTGATTACTTGCACTAGATGCATTGATTTTAGCGTAGGTGGTGATTTCTAATACCTAATTTGATTTCTTGCACCGAATGTGTTGATTTCAATTTAGATGTCGATTTATAATTATATTTGATTACTTGCACTAGATGACTTAATTTCAATGTAGATGATTTCTAATCCTATTTGACTGTTTTGCATTAAAATGCATTGATTTTAGTGTAGATGGCGATTTCTCAATCCTATTTGATTTCTTTGAGTAAATGCATTGATTTCCGAAATGTAGATGTTGGTTCCTAGAGAGAGAGGGAGTGAGTGATAAAGAAGATGGGGGAGAGAGAGAGAGAGAGGACAAAAGGAGGAAAGAGAGAGAGATATTAGCTAGGGGAGAGGGAGAGAAGGGGAAGAGAGGGAAGAAGAGAGAGATGGGGAGTGAGGGTGATCGACAAAGAGAATGATATATATGGAGTGTGAGAGCATGTGTGTTTAGGGGGTGAGATAGAGACAAAAAAAAAAAGAGATGGATGGGGATATAGATATGGATGGAGAGTGGAGAGAGGGAAGAATATTTCTTGCACAAGATGGATTGATTTAAGTGGAGATGGTGATTTTCATAATCCTATTTGATTATTTGCACTAGATGCATTGATTTTAGTGTAGATATTTATTTCTAATTATATATGATTACTTGCACTAGATGCATTGATTTCAAGTAGTAGGTGATGATTCCTAATACTATTTGATTGCTTGCATTGGATGTGTTGATTTCAATTTAGACGTCAATTTATAATTATATTTGATTTCTTGCACTAGATGCATTGATTTCAATGTAGATTATTCCTAATACTATTGATTGTTTGTGCTAAATGCATTGAGTTCAGTGTAGATGGCGATTTCTAATCCTATTTGATTTCTTTGAGTAAATGCATTGATTTCAATGTAGATGTTGGTTTCTAATCTTATTTGATTGATTACATTAGGTTCATTGATTTCAATGTAGAAGTTATTTTCTAATCTTATTTGATTGCTTGCATTAAATGCATTGATTTCAATGTATATGTTGATTTATGATTTGATGTAATTGGATATATGAAGGTACATTAATATTAAAGTGATTGGATTAATAATATGCATTGATTTTAGTGTAAGCACAAAAAGTTATTAACAATGTAGATTGATTTTTGTGTTATAGTAATTTAATCTATTAGATGATTTGAGAGCAAGAGAGATAAGGTATCATGTTTACTACAATAGATTCGAGCTAAAGATTTAAAATGGTTTACGTATTTGGAATTTTTCTTTTTTCATATAATCAATACATGAAAAGATAACAAAACTAACAAGGGAGGAAATAAGAATAGTAGAATAAAATAGTTTGAGATTGATTGTAACATGAGTACGTTCCTTTATTATTCACATTTTCTATATTTCAACACTATTATTGTCACTTTGCATTTAAAAAAAATATTTCATCATTTTTCATCATTATAGTTATTAACAATAATTATCATCTCAATGAACTCAGAGGTAACTAAGAAAATTTAAAATTAAAATGACCAAGTTAATCTCGTAAATATTTAGCATATTTAAAATGATTATATTAAATACCTTTGATATATTTACATATTACCAGATAAAAATTAATCATATCTTTGATAGATTTTCCTTTATGCGACACATGACTGAAACCACCCTAGATCCATCTTACATCTCAAAAATATACAAAAATTTTAATAATCTGAAAAATGTGACGTTGATACCTCCGACTGGAACCAGTCTAGATCCATCTAACTCTAGATCTATCATGCGCCGAGAGGGATCAAATCTCTCCAAGTGAAAACTTTTCTTCAAGTTTTGCACTCAAAAAATAGGTTTTCACCTCGAGAGATTTGATCCCTCTTGGCGCATGATAGATACAGAGTTAAATGGATCTAGGCTGGTAAAGGAAAAGCCCCACTTGGGCAGAGGACGACGTGGATCATGAACGAGTATAGGATGCCATATTTGACATCGTCTCTGCCCAAGGTGATCAGTTGCATCTTTTAAATTATATGTTATTTATACATGGTTAAAATACACATAAAATTCTCAGCCACCCAAATTATGAAGTACTTTGCTTTTCTTGATGCGAATAGGAATATAAGTTGGCATTTGCAGAAAAATATGGATATGGTGGTATGTCGGATATATAGAAAGGCAACATCTCAATAATCGATGGAACAACGAAAAAAACGTCATCATGTTGAGAATGAGAGCTTGGTCACTTCAACTGGTGACGAGGGTGAGGAGAAGAACTGTCATTCAATCAAACTTAATGGCTTCTCATTGCAGTCAAAAGAAATAACAGAGGCCAAAGTTTCTCCACCACATTATAATGATAATAAAAAGGGAATATACTAAAATAGACAACCAAGCTCGTGAATTGGAAGATCACAAGGGACGTTATGATTTGTCATGTTACCAATATGAACAATGAAGGCAGTCAATCTGAGGGTCTGATATTCATAACGTTTTGTGAAATGAACATTGAAGGTAGTCCATTTGAATTTCCACGGCCGATAATGTTTCGTGAAGAAACTATGGTATTGAATATGGGAGGTACAACTCCAACATCAACTCGCAGTTACACTCAGTTTATGGAAAGGTGTTAAGAGTCAGAGGATGAATATCATTTAGATGAGGGTGAATTATGGTTTACAACTTATTAGTCCCTGCCGCCTGCGGCATGGCAGGGACTATTGTAATCGGTTTCCGGAAGTTAGCATTAGTTCGGCTCAGGGATAACCAAAGTTTTGAAATATAAGTCGAGTGCTGATCAACTATAACCAAAGTTTATATTCTATAAAGTGTTCAACCACCTTTCATTCCGCCAATGATCTTCACTCTGCCGTTATTTCAATCAATAAGAATTTTAGAGGTCTTATTTGGCCTCATAACGAGGCAAAATGTAAAAAAACATAAGGTAAGTCTAAAGTGATAGATACACTTTGGTATTTACTTAATTAATGCTGACATTAATAGGTAACATTTTATGTTTAAAATTGAAATCATATATTTGCAATGCGATTTCATTATATGCATGCGAGACACTTGTTTTTCAAAATATGTGGCGTGTGGCACCTTTCCCAGGAAGGAGTAATTCACCGCTTAAGAGGGCTTTGATGAAAAAGAGGCGAGATTGGTATAATTTCGTGTTGTATGCGCCCATGGAGCAACTGCAGGCTTTAGGGTACTTCTTCTTCTCTGAACGGCTTCTGTTGCTTCTTGCAGTCCCTACAGCAGCACCAGCATCAGCCGATCTAGTAGCACCCACAGGGAAAGGAGTGGAGACCAGAGCATAAGAGCGTTCTCGAAGATGGACTTTGTTGCTGTATAGGCTAGTAGCACCCACGGGGAAAGGAGTGGAGACAAGAGCATAAGAGCGTTCTCGAAGATGGACTTTGTTGCTGTGTAGGATGTGAATTTTGTATCGGCGCTGCTTCTGCGCATAGTAACTTTATCTGTAAGACGTTTTGCATTGTTTATTCATAGTAAATAGAGGAGCTTTATCTGCACACAGGTGATAAGGTTATACATATTTGAAATTATAATTGGTTATACATATTTGAAATTATAATTTTTCACATCGATAGACAAGAAAAACGCTTTTGACAAAATTGAAATTATTAATGGAGAAATATATATAAGCAATTTGTTTCTATGCAAACTCTTTTTGAGAAAATTGAAATTATTAATGGAGCAATATATATAAGCAATTTGTTTCTGTGCTTCTTCTTCCTGTTTAGAAGTGCTCACATCTCCGGCTGTACCACCAGGAAGAGTTGATTCTGTTGTTTTAAGCAGTTGAACCATACATAATTAATTCATTCAAAGTAAAAGACAGTAGTTTACCTGGCGGTTTCAGATATGATTCTATGGTTCTGTTTGCAGTTGTCCGATATCAGTTGTTCACCCACAGCACACAAAAATCCGTTCAAATAATCCATTCAAAGCAGCACACAGAAGCCATTCAGTTAATCCGTTAACTCGCTGCACTCCCTTCGCGAGGTATGGTTCTCTTTCGGGTATGTATTGAACGGGGTATTTCTTTATCGAACGACACAGCCAAAATTCTATTAAATTTATTAAAAATATTGCCCAAGATTAAAATATGTTTCATAATACAAATAACCTATTTCTTTCATTCATACCTCAAAGTTTACCCTGTTAAACTAACCAAGCTCTGTTGTGTACCCAGAAATCTATGAATGTACCACAACACGTGAGGATTTTAATGCTCCAAACAGTAGAACTGACCTCAGAGATCATTCTATTACATTTAAGCGGTCTCTGTTGTATCAGCCAAGGTAATAGGTCTCGCTTCCACAACTCGTTAGGGCCTTGAATGCACACGAAATACAAAATATAGTCTTTTACAGTCTTAAAATTCAATTTTACCCGCTGCTAAATTTGATAAATTTAGTGGAAGTCGCGGTAATATCGCGAAAATGGGCGAACTTTTATTGTATAAAAATTTCGGTTACAATGTTGGGATTTTCAGTTCCCGATATAAATTTTAACAGCATACATTTAAGCCCTGTAAAGTTACGGCGTTAATCAATTCACTGACCCTTCAGAGTCATTCTGTACCACCTGTAAAAACCTCAACTGCTTGCAATTTTGCAGCCAACTTTGCTTTAAGGATTTTGAGGAAAATAACGAATTTACCAGACATTTAAAACTCTTTAAAGATATTGAACCTGAACCTTTAACAGGCATATATAAATAATTTTTCAAGTCATTCATTTGATAAGAGGCAATAATGTATCAGGCTTAAATAGTTTTCAAGTCTTCCACACTCCAACAATGAATTATGTGTACAATATTCAACGGAGTTTTTATTTGCCCTTATTTTTGTTATTGCTGAAGAATTTGATACTTATATCTCTTATTTCATTGAAGATTATGAGAAAATTATAAAGAGCTTACCTTTTCTGATGCTGCAGAAGGCGACTACCAGACTTCTATCGCTGCCCACCACTTCCAAATCTTCCATTTCACACTCCTTTGCAACAGGAATGGCTTATGCCACACTTCTACAGCTGCCCACCCTTCCAAATCTTCCATTTCCTCTTCTAAACTGGGGTTTAGACGAATGATAGTGTCAGTTACGGATGAGAAAATTGCAGAGAGGTCAAGTAGTCATCCAACTCAGTCAGGATGTCGTTTGGCCACTCTCTACTTTCCCTCCACTGTTTAATTTCCCTTGAGAAGCTTCGCTAATGGAGAATAAGACATTTGGTATACCTGCATATGGAGAATACAACATTTGGTATAGATGCATGTTTTCCCTCCTTGCATGACAGATACGTGGCAGGTGGTTTTTCCCTGGGTGAGCAGCGGCGTAACAATGTGGTATCATAAGAACCACAGTCGAGCAGAACAGGAATACTAGCACCATGGGGTCGCTGGTTGGCTAGCCTGCTCAAGGCAGGGACTAGCTGCCATGCTCAGGAGGTATGAAATCCGAGTTGGTTATTTTAGCTAACACCTTCGTCTTCCTTGGACTCATCCACTCCAGAAATGATCTGCCACGGTTCGAGTCCTCTAACGTCGCACATACTCTGTCATGTCAAAGCCAGTGTTTGAAGGGAGTAGTTGTAGCTAGCCCTTTCCTTTTCATTTCGATTTGTCGATTTGACGGTGGTTACGGCTATTCCCAGGCGTTATCATTCATATGTAAATGTTTTACCTGGGGCCTACCACTATTCCCAGGCTTTATCATTCATCTGTAAATGTTTTACCTGATGGAAGAATTCTAGTAGCTGGGTCTAGATTTTATGCCATGTGTTATCTACAGTTACTGACATTGATGATATTATTATTGATGATGGTGATGAGCTATATTATGCTTTTACTGCTTTTACATGCTGCTTAAACGTTACCTTACTTATGAGTAGACCCATGATGTTGTGAAGACCCATGCTTTCTCATTTCTATGGCTCACTCTACCTGTCGTTTTATGTGGCAACTCCGAGGGTTACTCTGAGCAACTGTCTATTGGAACTCTCCTTGTATTAGTATGTGTTCGCAAAAAACATTAAACTTATTCTAAATGAAATTTCGTGATTCTGGCCTCTTCCCAAGGTAGGGAAGAAACAAGCATAGGTTATATTGATCTGTGCGTTTGGCATTTTGAAAAAACTAAACTAATGCAGCCATTCGTTCTGACATTAAATGTTATGGTATTATGTGGACCAAACTCTATGATAGACCAAAATCGCAAGTGTTGAGCTAAAGCCAGATGTTCGCTCTGAGATCAAGCCAGATGCATATTGCTCAAGCCAGATGTTCGCTCTGAGCTCAAGCTAGATGCATGTCGGCAGGTGCTCAATGCATGTATGTTGATGCCGTGTCGAAAACGTTTTCTCTGGATAGCCGAACCAGAGAAAGCTTTCCCAATTTGTTTTATGGACCAGAGGAAGCAGCCAAAGGGGGACGGAAGGGAACCTGGGAACAATTTGTTTGCTGGACCAGACGAAGCAGCGGAAAAGGGCCAATAAAAGGCAGCAGCTTCAAATTTGGCTGAAATAGTGGGCCCTAGCCATCATGAGGTTGAGGCCGACGACTGTGATAGCTCCGGAGATAACCCCTTTGTGAGCCCAGGAGACGTGGCTGTTGTACAGGAGGGATTGAAAGGATTGAAAATTCTAAGAACCGAACTCGGGCAAACATCTTTGCAAACATCTGAGTTCAAAGAAAAATATTGATCTAAACCATATAGTTAGAAGTTTACTATAATCCAAAATTTCTGTTTTCGCTCAAATATTGATCTAAACCATATAGAGATGTTTGAGTGATGTGATCGTTTACTTCCTAGTTTTATTGGATTATGATATGGAAATGTCCACTATACAAGTATTGAAGTCAATTCACGAAAATAAAAGTATTATTTATTTAGAATGCTTCAAGGTTAATGATACTCTTTCATGACTGGTTGGTGCGTGTGAAAATATGGAAAAAATAATCTATTGACATGGAAGGATGATTTAAGATATATGAAAGGTATGAAATTAAATCATTTTTGAAATATAAATTTTTATTTACGTATTTTTTTCATTGTTACACGAGGTTCCAATTTTTGTAACTAGAGTATATTATTTATATTTTATTTCAAAATGTAATGCATTATTTCAAAATGTAATGCATATGTTAATTTCAGCCCAATATTTGAGTGCTTAAATGATATAATTTCCTTAAAATAGTTTATATAATTGTAAATAAATTTTTGTTATTGTGCAAAATTACTTTTAATTTTTTTTTACTGCATGCACACGTATCAATAGTAAATAGTGTAAACATAATCTTATGATTACAATGTTAAGTATTTATATATAGTTTTGAGACATTAAAATAATCAAACATTTAGTTTTAGTTTATAGATATTATATTTGTAAAATAAAGAAAACAATATTATGTGTTCAAATATTCATACGTGAGTGTGTAATTTAGTTAAAAATATATTTATGTAATATATTTGAAAAAAAATTAAGAAATGAAGATATTGAAAAACATTTAGAAAAATAGATATTTTTTTGTTTCTACAGTAGGAACCACCAAATTTATGTTGCTAATTCTAAATCCAAATAGACTACGTTAACAAATGCATAATAGAGAATTCTCAATTGCATGGGAAAAATTGTGAATGTATAATTGAGAATTCTCAACCTTACTAGGAAATTTGTGAATTTTGGAAATATATATGCATTTGTAGAGCAAGCATGTGTTATCGAATGCTTTTCTACTAAAAAATGCACACATTCTATAGAGATAATAAATTCACACCATACAAAATTAGAAGAAGTTGAGCATATGCCTCCCAGCCCAGTGGTTGTACCTCCTGGCTATTATATGTTGTTTTTTGTAAATTGTGGAATCCCGAGCGCATCTTCATGGATTCAGTTCAGGTCATCATAGCATAATATTTGGTCTTTCAGAGTGTTTCATACTGATTTACAGGATCAGATAGGAAGATTCAAATGGTATGCCAAAAAATTGTGCTAGACTTCAACAAATAAGTGTTATAGTTTGTTTATTTTCAAGCATAACCTATTCTATGTATCTGATATTATAAATAACCTTGCAATAGCATTCTAATTTTTGTGTTTGCCTCGTTTGTTATGGATTTTGAGGTAATCATAGCAGAATATTTGGTCTTTCGTAGTGTTTCATACTGATTTAGGGGATCAGATAGGAAGATTCAAACAGCATGCCAAAATACTGTGCTAGACTTCAACAAATATTAAGTGTTATAGTTTGTTTATTTTCAAGCATAACCTATTCTATATATGTGAAATTATAAATAACCTTGCAATAGCATTCTAATTTTTGTGTTTGCCTTGTTAGTTTGTTAGTAAACTTAACAGGATGAAATAAGAGCTTGGAATTTTAAAACACAAAGATAGTCATACTAAACATCCGATCTCCTTTCAAATGCTGAACATTCCCTTTAGAAAAAACTAACCATACTAGACCTAAGAAAGTAGAAGTGGTCATTCAGAATCATAATCATAACTACAAATGTTGTCATAATCATAACTACAAATGTTGTCAGTCTAATTCGGCATGTTGTTAGTCTAATTCGACTCAAGGCAGGGACTAGCTGCCTTGCAGCCATCCTTATTACACTTCATATTTACAACATTACTATGAGTACTGTTAAGTTATATTTTGGTACAACATAAATAGATTTCCTAAATTTGAGTTTTTTTTCTAAAGAAAAATCAACAATTTTTTGTATTAATAAAAATCAATTTACATATGTTAAATATTCAAGAAATATATAGTTAATATATAGTCATAACTATGACATATTCAATCCAATCAATATCATCAGATTTTGAAATTTATTTTATATAACTAAAAAAAATAATAAATAAATAAACAAATATTGACTAATCTTTAATAGAATAAAAATTATATCTCTTCCATATGGAAATTTAGGGCCATCTTTGATAGAATGTCTAGAATGTCAATTGTAGATTTGTTATCTATAAATGTAAAAAAATTATATTTTTAAACAATCGAGTGAAACATGAAACCTTAATCCAGATATTTCATACAGAATATGTAAAATCGATAGCCTTACTCCACACTAGGAAAAACACAACATGACATATATTCTCACGATGAAATTGCCATGGAATTTACCGTGACATTTCAAATCATGCACGTCTAACATAAAAATGCTTACTTATTTCTTCTATTACCTGTTTACCATTAGACAAATAATATTGATTTACATTTCAAATGCTATGTGTTACGTAAACTTTACCCAATAGAATCAAAGTTTGTGAAATATATATAGTATTTAGTATGGATTCATGGTATTAAATGTAATGAAATTTATAAATTTTTATTATAAAGTATTTTTGAACTAAAAGTTGTAGATTTACTATAATCTATTTTTCTCGATATAATGTTTTTATATGGTATCAATGCCACATGATATTCATTCATAATATTCATGTAATGAATTTTATGAAATTTCATTATATGGTGTCTTTGGATTAAAAACAATATATCTATTACAATCTGATTTTCTTGATTTAGTGTTTCTAAAGTCAATTGAGAATCTTATAAAATCAATCCATTAAAAAGGAAATCATTGAAGAACCTTCCAAGAACCATAGTTTGTTATTGTGCATGTCTAAACAACAATGTATAATCCTTGATTGGTAAAACATCAAAGCTGATCTAAACCACTGGTGCATTCAAACATTGTTGTTGCACCCATCACAATGATTACCAATGACATTAGAAATCCACAAAAGGCAACATCAATGCAAATTAATTACTCCATTAACACTTGAATGAGGTCAAAAGTAACTTCACCCAAAACCACACAAATTAAAAAGAATATGTGCTTACTTATACACATCAAGATTACTCCAAACTATCATCTTTTCCACAAGATTTCTTTTGTTGAAATAAGATTGCAACATAGTTAACCTCTAAACAACAAGATACCAAACATAAGATGAAAAATAAAAAAATCCCAATAGATGCCCTTGTTCTATTTAGCACACCTCTCCATATCAAGGTGTAAAGATAATAAAAATTGCATAAAATTCAAAGTCCTCTCTAGATTTGGTGATTTGAAAGATTTTTTTGGATATTATTGCCGTGACTAGGGGTAGAATTTAATTATTGGGCCTTTAACAATTCAAGTACACCCATATGCACATTTATATATTGGTAATGTAATCAATTAAAAACTAATACACCAATTATCACTTATTAGTGTCATTTTAACATGAAAAACATATTTATCAAACACAAAATTATGGCATAGAATTATTAACAGTCATGGTGCAAATATCAACTACATTAATGTGAATGTATCAAATAGCACCCCTTTTAAAAAATCAAAAAAATAAACAATGTATTTTCAATTGTTCTAAATTTAATTCATAGGCTAAGTTGAATAAATCCCCAATGAATTCAATAGGAATTCCTTAAAAATGTACGACCTACAGATTTAGATATTTACTTCTTGTCTCCAAGAAAATGTCCAAGGGTAAGAGCTCCTCAATTAATATTAATTTTTGAGAGCTTAGTTCCAATTTTCAGCTATGGTATGTGAAGTGGGAGATAAATTCCTGGCTCATAACCCTATAAATCAATTGATCGAGCATATTATCATCAACTAGAAGTATTTTATTCACTCCACTCCTTTCCAGCAATTTCGTGAAACTCTTATGGGGGGTGATGTCGACAATGTTGACCATGGTTCATTTGACAAAACATAGATATCATAACAATGACACTAAAATGTGACATTCACATAAGGCCATGGCCTCAAATACTACACATTTACCAAAATAAAATGAAGAGCAAGAAGGATCCAATTCCATTTTGAAAAAATACCATCTTATATGTTGCTAAGTTATAGTGTAATTCCTAAGACCTATTTCGAAAAACCCACTAGAATTCAAAGAACAATAATCCTATAAGTTGATTTAAATCATCATATTTGATTGTAAATATAATGGATTGTAACCTCAAATATCATTAGAATTTATCCTTAAAAACGTGAAAGTTGAAAGAAACTAAGAGATACTTACCACCAAATTCATGGAAGCTTTGGTGAACTGAACATGCCTTAGATGGTCCAATAAAAATTATCATCAAATGTTTATATTTTCCATCGCCATATCCACTTCCACCACACTAGAAAGGCACGTATATTGCATGTTTCATGTTTCCTCTGTATGTCTAGTTTCACAAAATCATAAAGAGCAATGAAACACTAATATAATTAATCTTAATTTGATCAATCCAAAAAATGATTAACCTGGAAGATGATTCTTTATTGATTTATAAAACACATATTTATATATATCTTTTAGAAAAATCTAAGAATAATTCTCTCAAAATATTTAGAGAGAAATTATATAGATCTAACTAATTTGACATAATCAACTTTAACAACTAAGGCTCTTCTAGAACTTTCTAAATAGCATTAACTAGCAAGAGAAATTACACTAAGGCTCTGTTTAATTTAAACTATTACAACTAGTAGCACAAGTAATGCCTAAGTATTGTCTCTGAAATTCAGAAATGTTTAGGGCCTATGGTTTGATAAAAATGTTTGCGATATGGTCCTAAGACTCACAAAATTTTAGAATTATGTTTCCATCCTTAATACACTCATGAATGAAATGATAGTGAGTGTCAATGTGTTTTGCAATTAAACACATGGTTCTTGAAATATGTAATGGTCGAATCGTTGTCACAAAATATGGGAGTTGGATCATAATATTCATGTGCAAGATCACTTAAGAGTCTTCTTAATCATATTGCATGTCATGCTATTGCTGTAGCTAATACATACTTTGCTTCAATTGAAGATATTGTGGAAATGGGTTGTTTCTTGGAAGCCCATGAATTAAAACTATAGCTAAATGGAATGCATAACTAGAAGTGGTATTTCAATCACCAATGCTACATGCAAAATCATTATGTGTGTACCTGACACGAATATTTTAATTGGAGATGGAATATCAAATTCTATAATTTGTTGTACCTATGTTGTATATTAGGATTCTTTTATGAACCTTCCAATGAGAATCTTTGGGTGATTCCATGAATGTGGAAATTAAGATTCCTCCATACATGATACCCAACCTAGTTGTTATAAGATACATGTGGTTGCCTACAGGTTCCATTTATAAAGTAGGATTAGTCATTAATCATTCATCTACTTTACATATCTTTGTAACTATTGGAATTGGTGTATTTACTTGTTTTCTTTTATCCATTATAAACATTTCAAAATGTTAGTGGCATACTTCCATTGAAAAAAAAAATTTCCTTGTGTAGATTTCTCAACCTCAATTCTAAGAAAATACTTAATAATACCAAGATTAATTATTTCAAACTTTTTCTTCATGGTTGCTTTGAAATCATCGATTTTTTGTGTATATCATATTATAAACATAAAGGAAAACAATTGTTTCACATAGTGTTGTCATCGATGACAACAAGATGTCTTGATGTCAAAGAGAAAGTATAATATAGAAGCAATATCACTCATGATGCCTAAGAAAGCAATAGGACTCTCTATGACGCAATATGACTAAAATATTTCTTACAGGTTCTCAACAAGTGAATTTGAAAGTACTAAAAATTAATTGGATTTTCTATGTACTTGTGATATCCAAATGGTTTTATAAACTACATGATTGTGTAGAGCTCATCAATACCTTTCAAATGGTGTATCCTTCTTAGAAAAACTCCTAGGTGAGAAGTTATGGCCAATTGAAAATCAACATTAGTTGTGTCAAATTGAAAGGGAAAACTATAGAGAAAACCTCAAATTATTAAAGGGTTAAATGATGTGCATCTTTTGAGTGCATCTATCATTCATTGTCTTGGTAAATGGTGGATATTAGCAAACATGCACACTCATTAATCACACCAAACATTGTGCACCTTCTTTCTAATCCAACAATTCAAGATCAACATTGTTAAAATGGATGATGGATGAGGATTATAGTTGCACGACCTTTAAAATATATTCATGACCCAACAGAATTACACCATGTGGGCAAGTCTCTCCATGACCCTTGGTACAATGTCATTGGCCAATATCTCAAACACATGGCAGGAATCTATAGGATGTGACATGGAAAAAAATACAGCATGGTATGACATGCTAGTACTAACATAACCACGATGACATGGCACCACCAGGGGATTCCATATGGCATGGTGATTTCGCAGTCTTGAATTGTTCAAAATCCCAAAAATAGGTGACATGTGGCACCCCTCATGAGTTTCCACATGGCACGATGATATCATCATGTGAGATACCTAGGACCCCGAAGGACCTAGTCCCGAGGCACGTTCACATGGATAGGTCGTATTGAAAATAAGGGGTGAAGGTGGATGATGAGCCCCAATTCACATTAACATGGGCATATGCCATAGTCAACTTTGGTCAAACCTCTGGGTTACCTGGACTTATAATTGACACTTTGGGTCAGCTCCTATGCATGGATCCTTTATATATACTATAAAATTACTCCCAAACATGTAGAAATTATAAAAACAATATGTATATCAATGGATTCTATCCGATCATGCGATATGCTAAAGCAAGATACTGAATTCTTCTACAAATCAATTGCGGAAAATAAACATGATCGCCAATCACAACAAGTAAAGAAAGAAGCAAACCAATCCACAACACAGATATTTTCCCGGGGAAAGCTTGCTGCTCAAAACCTCTCTATCTTCTATTGTATATTCACCAAGGAACCATGAAAAAATTACAATGCACTCTTCTCACAAGACTCTCCTCCACTCTCACAACTAACTCACACTGATCTGGAAAAAATCAACCAACATTTAGCCAATTTTCAGCCTCTCCTCAACATGCCTGCCTTGTGAAATTAATGTGGAATTCCAACCTTATTCTTTAGGAATTTCAGCCTTCCAAAACTGCACAATTCTCATGGGAAATCCTATGGGTGTTTTACTGCATTCGGGCAGCCTACTAATAATACAACTGATATTTAACATCCCTTTAACCTATGTCTCAACTTGGTATCCATCATAACTGACATGCATGCAGCTATTAATAGTAAATCATCAGTTACATGACCGATAACTGCATGTGGATTAAATGTGATTTAATTTAATTGACCTCTCACTAATGCAACAAACAGTTACAACTAGTTAAACTGATTTTAAGTCAATTAATTGGGTTAATTGATTTCTCATGCATTAAACTAATGTACTAATTTCAACTTGGACTCAATAACTAATAGAATCACTCTGCATGCCTCACCAACCACACTCAACTCGAAATTCATGAGCTAACTGAGTTTATTACACTTAGTTAACTATTACAAGTGATTATGAGATAAGATTACATTTTATTGTCCAATTTAATTAAGGGAAAATTAAATTAGACACACATTTCTTGTTGATTTTTCAACACTCCCTCTCAACAAGAAAAGGATTATTAGCTACCCCGATCCTTCCTCTATGGTATTTGAATTTTCTCCTGGCGAGTGCCTTCGTCAGAATATCTGCATCTTGATCTTCCGTGGGAATGTACTGAAGTAACATAATGCGCCTATGAACACAATCTCTGAGATGGTGGTATCAGATGTCTATATGCTTGGACTTATCATGGAATACCAGATTAACCGAGTTTAATGCAACTCTGGTTATCACAATGTATCACTGTTGGATCCGTCTAATGACTAAAAAATCTAACCAAAATCTTCCTCATCCAAATGGCCTCAAATGCATCCTGACTGGTTGACATGTACTCTGCCTTGGCTAAATTGAATGCCATAGATCTCTGCTTCCTGCTGTACCAAGAAACTGTTGTTGATCCTATGTTGAAGATCCCTCCTGATGTGCCATTTCTGTCTGATGGATTGTCATCCTAATATGCATCGGTGAAGCCTTGAAGCTTCACTCCCTTTGTCTATCTATACCATAATCCATACTCTGTAGTGCCCCTGAGATATCTCAAGACATGCTTCCTCGCCTTCCAAAAGAGCTTGGTTAACTTAACCATAGCTTGACTAGTTGGTTAACTGTGTAGCAAATGTTTGGTCTGGTGTTCACCAAGTACATGAGTGAACCCACAAGCTACTTATAAACAGTAGCATCCACTACCTCACCTGAAGTAGCATCCTCCTTCCTTCAGTTTCCTACAAGAGGAGTCTCCATGGGTTTACATTTCTCCATGTGAAACTTACTCAAAATATCTTTGGCATACTTTCCTTGAGAAACAAATAGCTCACCATCCTGCTGCCATATCTCCAAACCAAGGAAATAATGAAGGATTCCCATGTCCTTCATCTCAAACTCTCTTGCAATATCATCTTTGCAAGAAGTTATGAGCTTCTCATCACCTATAAAAATAATATCGTCAACATAAATTACGATAATAAAAATCTTACCATCAACCACAATATGTTACAGGTTCGCATACGCTTCACTCTTCGTGAAGCCCAACCCAGTGAAATAGTTGTCAATATTGGTGTACCAAGAACGAGGTGCTTACTTCAACCCATACAGTGCTCTCTTGAGTCTACACACATGCGACTCACTATCAAAGGTCTCAAAACCTTCTGGCTGCTCAATGTACACTTCTTCCTTAATAACTCCATTTATAAATGAATTCATCACATCCATTTGATGTATCTTCCACCCCATCTATGTTGAGAGTGCAAGGATATATATAATCAATGAGTACCTCGCAATCAGTGCGAAATTATCATCATAGTCAATCGCCTCAACTTGTGAGAATCCCCGAGCTACAAATCTAGCCTTGTACTTCTCCACACTCCCAACTGCTTCTGGCTTCACCTTATAGATCCATCTAGATCCAACCACTGATTTTTCGACTGGTCTTGGGACAACTTCCCATGCACTGTTCTTGACAATGGAGTCATACTCCTCGACCATGGCATCAACCCAAATTGGTTGCTACACTGCTTCCTCAAAAGAGGATGGTTCTGTCACAATACACCTGCTCATAAGAGCCATGTATCTAGTAAACATGTCTAGAGATTGTCTCTGTCTGCACAGTGATGTAGGTGCTCCTACATGTTCTATTGCATCAAGTCTCAATCTATCAGCTTTTGTGGTGCACCTTCTACCATTTCTGGTGGATGGCTATGCATGTGTGTTTTCTACCACTCCATGATCCTCTGCATGTGGCTACTCCACATTTTTAGGTTCATCCTTTGGAACCAAGAGGTCCTCATCTGCACGCAAATCAAGCTCCCTCTCAAGGGACAATCTCATTGCTTTCTCCTCATCAAATTTTATATCTCGTCTCACAAAATTCATCCTGGTTTTTGGAAAATACACCCGATAGTTGTGGGGAGTATGAAATATCCCAATCTCAAATGTTCATTCTAGCTTCTTCCTGGAATATTTGGTCTAAAATATGAAACATCAGGTTTCTTACCAGAAAAATCCTCATCTAGTGTACTCATGCCAAGTATCCAATGAGGACTACGGTTTTGAAAAAATACCATTGTGTTGCATACCTCTGCCCACAGATGCAACGGTAGGCCCTAATCATGCAACATCACTCATGTCGCACCCACAATTGTTTTGTTCTTTATTTCTGTGACCCCATTCTATTGTGGGTTATGAGACGCAATCAACTCTATTTGAATTCCTTCTTTGCTACAGAAATTCTTGAATTCATTAGATATGTACTCACCACCATTGTCACTCCTCAAAGCCTTCACATGCTTCCCCATGTCTTTCTCAACCAGTGCTTTGAACTCACAGAATTTTGAGAACGTCTGATCATTATTCTGCATGAAGTATATCCAACACTTTCTAGAAAAATCATCAACAAAGATCACACAATACATGTGATTTTCTATCGAAGATGTAGAGAATGGTCCACACACATCTGAGTGAACTCTCTCAAGGATTTATGTTGCTTAGTTATCCTTCTCTTGAAAAGTGGCCTTTGTATAATTCCCCATGGTACATCCCTTGCATGTGTTTATCTACGCAAGAGTACCCTTTGGAAGCCCCGTAGAAATCTACTGCATGACCTTCAAAGCACCATCGTGTAGATGGCCCAATCTCCTGTGCCATAACTCACCCTCATCCCAACTCACCACTATGTCTACTTTACCCATCAATGATACACAACCATCTACATCAAGTTTGTAGAGATTCTTCACATGAATCCCAAAATTCTTGGCTCATCCTGTGGCTTTGTGGAGAAGGAATGCTTTCCCTTCACTGAAAACCACATCATAACCTATATCCTCCAACATAGCAACTGAAACTAAATTCTTTTTCAATCTTGGTACATACATGAAATCTTTAAATAAGAAGGATTTACCTGACTGTCTCTGGAAAGTAACTATACCAATCCTAGTAGCGTTATACCTCTCGTCATCACCCATTTAGATATGCATCTGGAGATCCTTCTCCTCCAAGCTACTGAAAATATTTCTGTCCCTCGTCATGTGGAAAGATGCTCCACTATCCAAGTACCACACCGATCCCATCGCACTAGACACCATGCATGCGATGAGCGAGAATTCCAACTCAAATTGCGAGGCCAAATCCTCACCAGCTGCAGATCCTGAAGCCTTCTTGTTCTTCTTCTTCTGTGGACAGTTAGTGGCATAATTTCCATGATCGTGACAGTGAAAACATTTCACTCTAGACATGTCACGCTTCTTGCCTTCTTCATCGGTCTCAAATTTGGAATAGGATTTCTTTCCTTTCCCCTTCTTTGCCTTACCAGCCAAGGCACAATTTTCGTCATCATGCATCTTGGATGAGGATCCATCCCCGATATTCTGCCTAAATTATTCTTGCACGAAATCCAACCAAAGTCGCTCCCAATCTAGTAGCTTCTTCCTTTGACAGAGTCATGATAACTATGCCAACTCTTGGGAAGGCCTAGAAGAGCTAGGCTCACCAATTCATCATCCTCTATAGTAATTCCGAAAATCCCAAGCTCATCTCGACATTGGACAAACTTGGTTAAATATTTCGGAATAGTGTCACCTTTCTCCATTTTGATTTTCCTAAGCTTGTCTTTCAGTGCCAATTTTCTATGATCACTGCTACTCTGAAACAGATATTTCAAATCCTTCCACATTGCATATGGAGTCACTTTTCCATGGAGACTTGAGACAATGTGGTCCCATACTCCCTCCAATAAGATCCTCCTCACATTTTCAACCTTCATTTTCCAAGCATCAAGAAGAGTGGCATCTACTGTTGTGGGCTTGGGAATGTCATTATCAATTAATTATTTCAACCTGTTGTCCTCCATAATTTCCTCCATCCTGTTTTTCCATGAAATATAATTATAACTTACCTCAAGTGCATATTCCAATCTAAAGCCACTGAAATCCATCTTGATCTTGATCTAGCTGTCGCACGAAAAAAAAAAATTTTACAAATTCGAATGTTATTCAACACAAACTGAATTTCTTCTCCACTATAGTGATTTCATGCGCTCTGATACCATGTAGAAATTATACAAACAATATGTACATTAATGGATTCAATCTGATCATGTGATATGCTAAATAAATATAATGAATACTTCTATAAATCAATTGCGGAAAATAAACATGATCGCCAATCAAAACAAGTAAAGAAAGAAGAAAATCAATCCACAACATAGATATTTTCCCAGGGAAAGCTTGCTGCCTATAACAACCTCTCTCTTCTATTGTATATTCACCAAGGAATCATGAAACAATTATAATTCACTCTTCTCACAAGATTCTCATGCAATATCATAATTGTCTCACACTGATCTGGACAAAATCGACCAACACTTAGCCAATTTTCAGCCTCTGCTTACCCTGCCTTGATTGCGCAATTCATGTGGAATTCAATATCTATTCTTTAGGAATTTCAGCCTTCCAAAACTGCGCAATTCTCATGGGAAATCATATGGGTGTTTTACTGCATGCGAGAAGCCTACTAATAATACAACTGATAGTTAACATCCCTTTAACCTATGTATCGATTGGGTCTCCATCAGAACTAACATGCATGCATCTATTAATAGTAAATCATCAGTTACATGACAGATCATCGCATGTGAATTAAATATGATTTAATTCACTTGACCTCTCACTAGTCCAACAAATAGTTACAACTAGTTGAACTGATTTTAACTCAATTAATTGAGTTAATTGATTTCTCATGCATTAAACTAATGCATTAACTGCAACTTGGACTTAATAACTAATATAATTACTCTGCATGCCTCACCAACCACCCTCAACTCGAAATTCATGAGTTAACTGAGTTTATTGCACTCAGTTAACTATTACAAGTGATTATGAGATAAGATTACATTTTATTGTCCAATTTAATTTGGGGAAAATAAAATTAGACACATTTCTTATTGAATTTTCAACAAACAAACACAACAAAAAAATCATCAAATGATCTTAGGGTGGAGCAAACGATAATCGAAATATATGGTTATGGTTTGGCGATATTTGATTACCATCGTGGTTACATACATACTAAAGGCCCAATGATCCAAAAAATTGATTAACTTTTCATTTGGTGTGAGCGGGGTTCAGCTTTGAATACATTTGGCTACACGGTTACATACAAGAAAAAGGCCCAATGATCCAAAAAATTGATTAACTTTTCATTTGGTGTGAGTGGGGTTCAGCTTTGAATACATTTGGCTACACGGTTACATACAAGAAAAAGGCCCAATTATCGAACATTGGTTACATTGCATTATATCTAAGTCTCGGTTCTAATTATGATTGGAAATATCCATAGGAAAAAGGCCCAAAAACATTGATTGTAGTTGAATTTGACCTGAGTCTTTGTTCTCATTGTGATTGGTGAGGCCAAGGACCCAAAAAATTTGGTTTTCGTTACGTTTGAAAGTCTTGGTTCTAATTGTGGTTGGCAGAATGCATTAACACTTTGGTTGTAGGCAAGTCAGGGATCATCGATCCAACAAAAATTGGTTGGGCCTTGTACCCAGTCCATATGGGGTCCACAATTTATAAATTATTAATGGTGTAAAAACCTTAAAGGCTACGAAGTGCAACATGATTGGTATGGAGCTTTGTTGAGAACTCAGTGGTCACAGGTCCAATCCTCTGTAATGAACAGGTCAGGTGATTTTTTTATTTTTTTTGTATAGCTTACCAAATTTTTTCTATGTTTGAATTATCTGGTGGCCAGCACTGAAATTTGATGATCTATTGAATATTTACTGAAAATAGTCTTTTTGTAGAATACTTAAACTGTTATACAGTTATATTTGGTTATTTTGGTTTTGGGCTCAATATTAGTCCAAATTTGATTCCAAAAGAAGATGGGTGATCATGAAATTAAGATGGATCTAACTAGTGATGTATGATGCTCCTTTAACTCTTATTTGATGGTAATAATCACTTTTTTATGCTTTAAGGGTCCATGAGCATGTAGGAGGTGTTTTTGGACACATAGTTAAAACATAATCCAATAGGGTTTGAGTGACCAAATTGATGAAATTGTTGGAACAAATTAGGGGCAGTAGTGTATGCAAGTTTTGTTGATAGTGATAGTGGCAATGACAATTCTTGCAGGTTTACAATGATGATGGTAGTGATTGTGCTTGTAGGTTTACAGTGATGGTCATAGTGATATTATGTGCAGGTTTATATGATGGTATAGGTTTTGATGTTGATATCATATTGAAAATTTGGAATTCCTTATAATTTAGTAATATATGATGAAAGTGGATCCAATTTGAAAATGAGATGAAATAAAGGTCCACAAGTCAGTTGAAGGAGGTAAATGCCTCCACTCAATTTCGTGCTTAAAGCAAGTTGGAGCCCACTCATAACTAAGGTTGGAGCCTAATCATCATCGAAGTTGGACCCTCAATCAGGTTGTAACCTATAGTGAGCAGTTACTTTCATATTTCAAGGTTGGTGCCTCAATCAAGTTGTAGCCTACCACAACTGGCAGCTTGCATATATTGGGGGTAGTTTCCTCTAGCAGGTTGGAGCCTTGAAATTGATGTAAATGAATTGAAGATAAAGAAGAAGAATATTGACAGTTTTCTCTCATATGGGTTTCCACCTAAATATTTCTGTCTCTCTTGTCATGTGATGGCTTCTTGTGTTATTTATAACATCTTGATATGTCACTGATATGATGATGCATTGTTATAGTTGATGATATAATTATTATGGTTCATTGATTATGGTTGTGTGATTAAGAAAAGTTGTGAAGTTGTAAAATTGTTCTCACACTAATTCAACTCCCCCTTTTTAGTGTGACCTTTGGGCCAACAAGTGGTATCAAATCATATGTTGTTAGGAACAGTTAACTACTGGAAGGTTAAAGATCAAGGAGAAATGGCCACAAATAGAGAAGTGGGGAATCCCCCTATGTTTGATAGAACCAATTATGCATTTTGGAAGATAAGGATGGAAACATATTTTATTTCTTTGGGATCAGAAGTTTTGGAAACTTTGAAAATCAAATATAAATTTCCCAATATTATTCTAACAAATGCAACAGAGAAGGAAATTTACACATATAATGCAAAATATAAGCATGATATCTTAAGTGGTTTGGTAGAATCAAAATTCGCCAAAGTAATGCAACATAATTCAACACAATGAGGTATGGAATAAGCTCCAAAATTACTATGAAGGGGATAAGAATGTTAAAGAAGTTAGATTACAAGATCTCATAAGTCAATTCAAAAATTTGAAGATGGAAGAGGATGAGGATAGAGCCTCATATTTATTTTGAGTAGACAATATATTAAACTCCATTGCAAGTATCAATGAATAAGTCTTGGATAGTTATGATTTTATAAAATGATTGAGGTCACTTCCATCGATATTTAACCCTAAAGTGTCATCCCTTAAGGAACTAGCATAAGTAGACAAAATGTTTGTAAGTTAACTTCATGAAACTCTCTCCGCATATGAGCTGAGAATCAAGGAATGTAACCCATGAGTCAAGGAAGTGGCTTTCAAGGAAGAACAAGAAGAGAAAAAACAAAAATATCAAGAAGACTCCAACTCCAGTGAATAAGAAGCAATTTTGTTCGAAATCGCAAGAGAGGAATTGGCAAGTTCAAAGGTAAGCTTCCTTTCAAGTTTTTTGAATGTTGAAGAAATGGTCATTATGCATATAAATGTCCTTATTCTAAGATGAATCAAAGTGATTATGATTCAAGATTCAAACCCAAGTATCAAAAGAAGAAGCAAGCAAGTGAAATCAAAGAGGCAGTGAAATCAATGCAAGTGTGACCGATGAAGAAAGGAATGAAATATTATTCATTGCCAAGGCTGAAGAACCCAAAGTAGAAGTGGACCTTGAAGGAGAACTCAGACTTTTATTGAAGGAAAGTGGGATTCTCGAGAAAAGAGAAAGTCAATTGATGCAGTGGCTTCAAGACGGGAGTCTAAATGAAGAAAATATTATTTCCCTCAAAGATTAACTAGAAGAAGAAAAAATGGTAAAAAAAAAATTGTTTGAATAGTTAAATGAAAAAGAAAAAAATATCTGCAATACTTGAAGAGGAATTTTTCATCTTATGAGAAGAATTGGAGTAGCTCATTTTGAAGTTTAACAAATGGATTGAATCCCTAGATCATATTATTAGCATGCAAATTTCTCTGTTATTAAGACATGTAGTAGGTATCAAGACTATGAGGCATCCAAAAACAATGATCCCCCAAACTCATCAACGGAAATTCATCCCAAGAATATTGATCAGACATTTATAGCATCCAGTAAAAGCTCACCTAAAGATACAAAGCAATTCATACACCAAGCCAAGAATCTTTACTTCAATGACACTCAAGGAAATTCTGGAAAGGAGCATAATACAAGGAATTAGAATGAAGGGAAAGGACCCATAAGAATAAATAATGCAAGGAAGAGTATGAATATGGCTCATCACAAAGCATCCAAAAGAAATAATGGAAAAAGTGTTGGAAATAAAAAAATTTATATGGCTCATGCAAGGGCTAAACAACAAGGACACATGGATCCTCCAAGAAGTATATTCAGAAGATTGAGTTCTCCTTCTATGCTCATATATCAAAACTAGTTTGGCTATTTTTTATCATGCACAAAATTTGGACACAAAGCGTAGGATTAGAGAACCTAAAATATGGTTAAGTATAGAGGCTATGATCAAATACCTAGATGGAGACATATCGACCAAATTAGAAGAATGACTCATTCATTTTTGCAAGTTTTGAATCCCAATGTTGAATGCCACATATGCCACAATGAAGGTCATATAGCATGAGATTGCAGAATGAACTCTAAATGGTTCAGAAAAGAATGATATTCTATCAATGTAGGTAGATGGAGAATAGGTCAAAGAGTACCTCAATTAGTTCTGATTCCTCGGATCTAATCCTTTAACTAAAGCTTCTTCAAGATCAATATTTGTAAAATCAAAAATTTTAAGAAGCAACTACATGTATTGCGCCTATGATTTTATGATGATATCTCATATGTAAAAGGAGATGAGGAATATGATAGGTGTATATAGATAAAGTCTTAGGGGAAGTACAAGAATAGACATGAGCAAGCAGCAAAAGCATGGGCACAGGGGGAGATAGTTTGTCAACAGGAAGGAAGCATGGTTCAGTCAGGTCCATATGATCATCCTAAAACAGGTACTCATACATGAACACCAAAATGGATTTTTTATACAAATATTTTTGACCCTTTGTCATTGATGAAAAAGGGGGGGAGATTGCATACATTGATGTATACATTGCCAGTGGAAGGGAGAGATTGTAGGCATTTCACTTTCACTTGAGCAGGGAGAGATTGCAAACATCACATTTGCATAGGAAGATTTTTTAGATTTGACATCAAGTGACCATCAATGTCTAGTGGTGTTGCCATTAGTGACAAAGGGGGATATTGTTGCACATAGTGTTTTTATTGATGACAGCAAGATGTCATTGATGTCACTGAAAGAGACAAAACTCTTGATGATGCAATATGATTGATATATTTCTAACAGGTTATCAACAAGTGAAGTTTAAGGTACTTAAATTTAATTGTGTTGCTGGTTTACAGAAGATATTGATATGGTTCTATAAACTACATGATTTGGTATAGCTCATCAATATATTTACAACGGTATATCCTACTTAAAAAAAATCCTCCTGAATGATAAGTAATTACTGGTTTTAAATCAAAATTAGTTGGGCCAAATTGAAAGGGAAAACTATAGGGAATTGTTGGAAATGTATTCACTACTGAGGAGGGTAAATTAGTAGTGAAGGTGTATATTTTATTTCAAAATCCTTCTCAATTAATGCAGCACCTTCTTCATTAACTCATTAGTATATTAAATCATATATCAAAACACATGAGAACCATAAGGAAACATGCACAAGAGAACACAATATTTTCTAGTGGAAAACCCTTCTCCGGGAAAAAAAACCATCCTATTGTTGTTGCACTGCTCAAATAATTATATTAATTGTCAAGCGATTCAATTACATAGAATATATAAATTTCCACTATCAGAGAGAACTATGATACTCGTCTACGACTCTAGAGACACCCATATGATCAAAAAGCTTCACCCAACACCCATTGTTCTTATGAAGAAATGTGTTATATATTCTGAGTTTGTCAGGGCACCCACTCCACTCTTCTATATAAACCTCGTTTCACAATATTTCAGACTAGATTCAATCTAAATTGCTGAACTAGAACAACAAATCAACCTCTAGCAATATAGGCTCAAAACAATATAACAAACTCACTGAAAACCAATATACAAAACCCACTCAATCACTAAATCAATACAATAAACAATACATGCAGTATACATAAAAGATAATCTATTAGAAACATGATAAGGAATTATGAATTAAATGATCTACACTCCTTCCTACTCCTTTACCATACTACTACATAAGATCTTGGTTGAAACAAAATTTTGTTGCCATCTTCTACCACTATGATATGATGAAGATATTATGCATAAATTCCTGCATATTTTGCACACACAACTCTTCACTCCCTCACACTCTCCAAGCTCATACAACCATCACACTTTATTCTCAAGTGAACCAACCAAGTAGACTCATGATCTCCATCTATTTGTAATTTTCTGAAATGGTTAAAACAATTAATTCCAATTTTGTAGTGGAGTTATGTTCATATGTTGGAAGTGGTTTGGTTCATTGTTTCTTGACTCAATCAAGCCACTAACTTCATTTACTAATGAATATTATCTTTTAACCATATTCTAGAATTACAATAAATTTTTTTTCGACCTTTACATGATGAGTCTTGAACAAGAGAAGTTGGAAGAACAATAAATATCTAATGAGTGCGAGGAATGCATAGGAATTTTAGTGAAAAATCTCGATCAAAACCACAGTGTAGGCTCCATGTGACTGTAATCCTTAGTCGCTCCCATATTCCTTCATGCCAGTGACTTGAGATTTCATTCACTTCCATAACACTTTCATGCAAGTGATTTTGGCAGAGGATGCTCAAAATCATCTTTCCTCTGCTGAAAAATTTCTCAAAATTGCTCCATTGGTTGATCATCATCAATAAGTCATAATGAAGCCATTTTAGCGTCTACAACACTCCCTCAATCCATTGTAACAACTCCCTCATCATCATAATTCAAACTAGGTTTACTTTAATTCCATCCATCAGTTGCTCCAACACTCAAGCCATCAAACCTCACCACAACTACTCCAACATCTGCAACAATCAATGATAGAACATACAACTAATCATACAAGTTGAAAACCATCCATACACACACCTAGTACCATAAACATGACTTGACAGTCTCCAATACTTTCAACTAGGTGTAGTAGCCCCTCAACCTTTTGAGGCATCCAAACACAAGCCAACAACCTGCACTAACATATGCAACCATCAAGCTAAGTTCTGCAACCAATGCACAAGCTAAGTACCATCTCACTAGCATAAGTCAAGAACTTGTACCAATCAACCATGTGCATAAACAATCACATACTACTAGGTTGGAATCAATTCCAACCAACATCAATGCATCCTCCTACACCAATGCTACTAGGTCAAAATCAAATCCAACTGAACAACTAAGCCATAATGCCAACAGTATCCCCCTTTAGCATTGATGGAAACCCTAGCTAAACCAACCAACGGTCTCTGAAAAAATCCTCATTCACTCCCCCTTTGAAATCAATGGAAAAGGGTTGAGATCATCCAAACAAACAATTTTAGAGGAAACTACTCCCCTTGGACACTTGTTGTGTCTCAACAAGCAAAAACAATTATAACCATCAACATAATGTGGACAACAACATACCATAACTAGTAAAAATAAAAGCACATCATATGTACTATCAAGGTCATATTATAATGCATCAACAGAAAACAACACTCCTCATGGAAGCATGCTAAAAAATAGAAGAAATAGCTCTCTCTCTCCTAAAGTAGCAACAACAAACTCTCCATGAACACTGCTCTCAATCAACAACAACAACACTCAACTCAACAGCAGCATGAACAACAACAGTGATACCATGAGTATCAACACTCTCTTTATCAGAAGCAAAGCATAATCATCAGCGGCGTTAATACATCATAAGCAACAATAGTAGAAAAAACACTCAACTTAACAACACCAACTACATCAACCTCACTCTCATCCAAACCAACAACAATCTAGTGTAGTGGCAGAAACAACAAACCATATTTGATCAGCAGCAAAAACACTGGACATGTTCCCCCTGAGCATCATCATCATCCTATAACCAATGCCTTCTAGTTGAAGGCTACACCTCAATAATCAAGGGACTGACTATACAATATGAATAAAACAACACATATCAACCCATATGAGTGGTTGCTCTCATCAATGAATACTATACATCAAGACTCTCTCTCCAACATGACCATGACCAATGATATACAATACAATGTATTACATGGTTTTATAATGAGTTACAAGGATATAAAATGACTACCAAATGATGTATGATATCCCAAAGATTGTTTAAAAAACTCATGGAAACACGGACTTGATATGACATGAACTTTGGATTACATGTCTTCATAAACAAGATACATGATTGAAACTAATGAAGTACAATATGAAGCATGTGATTGTTATATGACCAAGACTTATGACCAAAACCATGACCAAAACTTATGCCTCTCCCCATGACATACTGAAATAAGCTCCTTGACCAGCACTACAAACATTTTGGCCAATCAACAAGATGATGAATGATCAACAATATATAAATCTCATCATGCATACAACTATCGAAGTGCATAAGATAGAGCCATCATCTAGCAGCAAATGAAGTGATAGCAGTAGTAACTGATCATCATGAGGTATGAAATAATGAGAAATAATAACATATAAACTATAATCATGACATAAATTGAGCATCATAAAACTCCAATATGTAGCAGCAACATAAATATAGCTCATGATCCTGCAGCAACAACATATGACCATCATCTCACATCATCCATAATGCACCAACCAATACATCTATATGATAGCAGCAATAGGCATGTCAAAAATATGTGCACCATTTGCAGTAGAAGGATTCAAATCAACACATCTCATCATAAGATAAGTATCAAACTATTATGGCACCAAACCATGGATCGATAAAACAATAAATCTTATCAGCAAAACATCCAACTAGTATTAGCATATCATGTCACTAGTAATAATCAAGCCATATATGTATAATGCCAACAATTAAGCAACAACTAATAATCACCATCTTAGACCAGCACTAAACTTGTAGTAAGATTTGTCAATTTCAAAACCAAGAGCTATAGAAAATCCATAGGCATGCATATTGAGCATAAACACAACCAACCTAGCTAAATCAAAATTGACTCATTTACAAATGTAATATGGCTTCTAATAATTTGAATTAATGCATGAATGCTCAAAATAACCATCAATATGAAAATAATCAACTGCATGCAACTCATGTAAGACATGTAAACTCAAATTAGTTCTCCTTGACCTCTACTAGCTCCTGCAATGGCCAATGTTAGATAAATGTATAATCATGAGAAGCATAGCAACCTCCTCCAAACAATCTCATGGACCATGATGCCATCAATAAACCACTATAAAATGAAAGCATGTGAAATTCTCCCCCTACACATGTGCCATCTCTACAACTAAACATTTTCAGTGCTAAAAATGCATAGCAATCATCTGCAACATAACTCTCATTCAAACTTTACAATACAGAAGCACTTTTAATGATGTGCATGCAATCCATAATGCTACCATATGCTCCCCATGAGACCATGCAAGCCTCAGTTTTTAGTCGGAGTGATTTTCTGCTCCTTTCTTCTCCATATCTTGAGAGCTTTCCCTCCAGCATGTGGATCATTTTCTATTATTTTCCCTTTTAGAAAATCATGAGGTGATTTCTTGAAGACCTTTGGAGGATTGGTCATTTCTATCTCATCTTTTCTCCTCCAAACTTTCTTTGTCTTTAATGGATGGCCTACACTTTTTGTTGGCTTGATCTTTTCATAAGTGCAAGTTAGAGATTTGTGGTCATATTTTCCACACTTGAAACAATTGTTATCCAAAAAATTTTGTTTCTTGCAAAAAATTATATTCACTAGCACGATGACCATAATGATTTCAAGAAAAACAATACCCATGAAATGAATTTTGATACCTTGTGCTTTAATTTGTTGGACGATGAACACTTGCTTGCTTCCTTGTCTTCATGAACTGTTGCATGTTGTGATTATTATTTTCATGTATTTGTTTATGTTGCTTCATTGTCATTTGGTTGACTTTGTTTTCTACATGGTTGCCCTCTGCTTTCTCCTTCTCCTTCTTTAGGAAATATTCTCCTTCAAAACCCAATCCGGTTTTGATAAGAGGAGATCTCCGACTGATAAGGATCTCATCCAAAATTTTGGTGCTTTTCTCCAAATTATGATATTGAGATAGCTATCTTTTTGTTTTTTTCAATCTCACATCTCAAAGAGGTTATTTCAGCTTCTAATCTTTCACAATAAGACTCCCAATATTGCAACTTATTTGGAAATCTCTCATTTTCCTTGATTACTTCATCATGTTGTCCTTTTAGATCAATAATGGGCATGCCATTACTCTCATGGCTGCTCACACTATCTCCTTGAGATAAAATTGTATCTGCTACTGCTAATAATGTGGATCCTTCCTTATCATTATCTTTCTCTTCAAGAATGTAATGGGGTTCTTCAACAATTTTTTATCTTGAAATCCTTCTCTTCCATACATACTATGCATCTTGTCCATAATTTCTTTTGCAGAGTTGTAGTGTCTCACTATAGCAACATCATGACATGTTGAAATCCAACAATAAATTGCATCACCTACACTAGTGTGGGACCAGGAGGTCCAAGCAGCACCTACACTAGTGTGGGCTAAATTTGGTGCAGTGTTTATTTTAATTTTCCTTAATTAAAATGGATAATAAATGTAATATTATATCATAATAACTTGTAATAGTTAACTGAGTGTGATAAACTCAGTTATCTCATGAATTTAGAGTTGAGGGTAGTTGGGGAGGCATGCAGAGTAATTCTAGTTGTAACAGAGTTCAAAGTGTAGTTGGTGCATTAGTTTAATTCATGTGTAATCAATTAACTCAGTTAAGTGAGCTAAATTCAATTGTGCTAGTTGTAACTGTTTGTTGCACTAGTGAGTGATCAAGTGAATTAAATATTATTTAATTCAAAATTAGTGATCTAACATGCAACTGATGATTTACTATTATTAGTTGCATGCATGTGAGTTCCAGTGGAGACCCAGTTGAGATATAGGTGAAAAGGATGTTAGCTATCAATTGTAGGATTATTGGGTTGCACCCATGCAACTAAACACTCATTGGATTTCCCATGATCCTTGCGTAGTCAAGGAAGGCCAAAATTCCTAAATATTAGGGATTGCATTCCACATGAATTGCACAAGCAAGGAAGGCTATTTAGAGGTTGTGAATTGGCTAAGTGTTGGTCAGTTTTGTCCAGAACAGTGTGAGACAATTAGCTGAGTACAAGAGATTCTTTTGAGAAGAGTGTATTGTAATTGTTTCATGTATCCATGTTGAATATACAATAGAAAATAGTGGGGTTTTGAGTAGCAATCTTTCCCTGGGAAATTATATGTGTTGTGGTTTGATTGATTCTTCTTTGCTTCATGTGTTTGGCGATTGTGTTTTAATTTCCACAATTGATTTGTAGAAGCGATTCAGTATCTAGCTTGAGTAAATTGTTAGATCAGATTGAATCCATGATATACATATTGTTTTTATAATTTCTAAATGGTATCAGAGCATAGGAAATCACAATAGTGGAGGAGAATTCGAGTTTGTGACTAAATAGAATTCGAATTTACAGAAGACTTTCTTGGTGCTACAAGTGATTTAGGATCGAAATGGCTTTCAATGACTTAAGATTGGAGTATGCACTCGAGGGCAGCTCTAACTATATGCTTGGAAAGACAGGATGGAGGCAGTACTGGAGGACAATGACTTGAAGGAATTCATTGACAATGATGTTCCCAAACCTGTTGTGACAGATGCTGCAAATCTTAATGCATGGAAAAAGAAACTTGCAAAGGCGAGGAGGATCTTACTGGAGGGAGTACAAAACCACATAGTCTCAAGTGTCCATGGCAACGTGACACCATATGAAATGTGGAAATATTTGGAAGAAATATTTCAGAGCGCCAATGATCATAGGAAAGTGGCACTGAAAGATAAATTCAGGAAGATCAAGATGGAGAAAGGCGACTCCATGCCAAAATATTTAACAAAATTTGTCCAATGTCGGGATGGGCTTCAGAGCATTGGCATTACTGTCATTGATGATGATTTGGTGAGCCTAGCTCTTCTAGGACTTCCCAAGAGTTGGCATAGTTATCAGGACTCTGTCAATGGGAGGGAAAAGTTGCCAGATGGGGAGCGACTTTGGTTGGATTTGGTGCAAGAAGAGTTCAGACGAAATACCAGAGATGGTTATTCATCTAAGAATGAAGATGAAGAATATTGTGCTTTGGCTACCAAATCAAATAAGGGGAAAGGAAAGAAATTTCATTCCAAATCTGAGTCCGATAAAGATGGCAAGAAGCACGACATGTCTAGAGTGAAATTTTTTCACTGTCACGAGCATGGACATTATGCCACTAACTGTATACAAAAGAAGAAGAACAAGAAGGCTTCAGGATCTACAGTTGGTGAGGCTTTGGCCTCAAAATTTGAGCTTTACTTCTCACTCATTGCATGCATGGTGTCAAGTGCAATGGGATCGGTGTGGTATTTGGATAGTGGTGCATCCTTTCACATGAAGGGAGACAAAGAAATTTTCAGTGGCGTGGAGGAGAAGGACATCAAATGCATATCGAAATGGGTGATGATGAGTGGTACAGTGCTACCAAGATTGGTACCATTACCTTCCAAATATATTCAGGTAAACCCTTTCAATTAAAATATGTAATGCATGTTCCAGTATTGAAGAAAAATTTAGTCTCAGTTGCAATGTTGGAGGATAGAGGCTATTGTGTTGTTTTCAGTGAAGGAAAAGCTTTCCTACGACACAAAACAACAGGGCAAGCCAAAAATACGATTCTAGTTAAGTCTATCTTTATCTTTGATGTAGATGGATGCGCATCATTGATGGGTAAGGCGAACAAAGTGGTGAGACGGTTTAGGTGATTTATAAATTCTGGAGATTGGGTCATATTCACCACTATGAGCCTTAAAAGTCATGCATCACATTTCTACGAGTCTTCCCAAGTACACTTGCATAATTAGACACATGCAAGGGATGTACTATGGGAAAATATGGAAAGGAAATATTTCATGAGAAGGAGAACCGAGCCTTGGGGATCCTTGAGAGAGTTCACTCAAACGTGTGGACCATTCTCTACTGCTTCAACAACAAAGCATAAGTACTATGTGATATTTGTTGATGACTTTTCTCGGAAGTGTTGGATCTACTTAATGTAGAAGAAAGATCACAATTTCTCAAAGTTTCTTGAGTTCAAAGCATTGGTGGAGAAAGACACAAGGAAGACAGTGAATGCTCTTAGGAGAAACAATGGTGGTGAGTACATCTCCAATGAATTCAAGAAATTCTACAGCAAAGAAGGAATTGAGAGAGAACCGATTGCACCTCATAACCCACTGTATAATGGGGCCATAGAGAGAAAGAACAGAACAATTGTGGGTGCAACAAGAGCGATGTTGCATGATCAAAGCCTACCATTGAATCTATGGGCGGAGGCATGCAACACAAAGGTATTTGTGCAGAACCATTGTCCTCATAGGATACTTGGCATGAGTACACCAGAAGAGGCTTTTACTGGTAAGAAACCTGATGTTTCACACTTTAATATTTTTGGCTCATCTATTTATTTTCATGTGACCAAAGACGCCAAGAAGAAGCTGGAACTGACAACTAAGATTAGGATTTTGTGGGGTACACTGAAATGCCCCACAACTATCAAGTGTATTTTCCAAACAGAAAAATGATTTTTGTGTGATGGGATATAAAATTTGATGAGGAGAAATCCATGCAGTTTCCCCTTGAGAGGGAATTGGACTTGCATGCAGAGGAGGAACTTTTGGTTCCCAAGGATGAGCCTCAATATGTGGAGCAGCCACATGAGGAGGATCATGATAAGTGTTAAAAACACCATGCAAAGTCATCCACCAAATGGTAGAAGGTGCACCATGGACGCCGATAGGCTGAGACTTGATGCAACAAAGAATGTAGGAGCCCCAACTTCACTGCACAGACAGAGACAGTCTCCAGACAAGTTTACTGGATACATGGATCTTATGAGCAAGCTTATTGTGATAGAACCATCCTCTTTTGAGGAAGCCATGTAGCAACCAATTTGGTTTGATGCCATGGTTGAGGAGTATGACTCCATCGTCAAGAAAAGTGCACGGGAAGTTGTCCCAAGACTAGTCAGAAAATCAGTGGTTGGATCTAGATTACTAAACAAGGTAAAGCTACTAATGTTTTTGTGGAGAAGTACAAGGCGAGATTTGTCGCCCGTGGCTTCTCACAGATCGAGGGGATTGACTATGAGGAGACTTTTGCACCTGTCGCAAGGTACTCTTCCATACGGACGATCCTTGCTCTCTCAGCGCAGATGGGGTGGCACATTCATCATATGGATGTGAAGACTGCGTTCCTCAATGGAGTTATTGAGGAAGAGGTGTACATAGAGCAGCCTGAAGGTTTTGAGATCTTCAGCAGTGAGTCGCATGTGTGCCGACTCAAGAGAGCACTTTATGGGCTGAAGCAAGCACCTCGTGCTTGGTACACTCGGATAGATAGCTATTTCACCAGACTTGGCTTCACCAAAAGTGAAGCAGATTCAAACTTGTACCAGATTGTGATTGAGGGTAAGCTATTGATTATTTTTCTTTATGTTGATGATCTAATTTTGACTGGTGATGAGCAGCTGATACACTCATGCAAGGAGCATCTTGCAAGGGAGTTCAAAATGAAGGACATGGGACTCCTTCATTATTTCCTTGGATTGGAAATATGGTAGCGAGATGGCGAACTTTGCTTTCAAGGAAAGTATGCGAGATATCGAGTAAGTTTCACATGGAGAGATGTAAACCCATGGAAATTTCTCTTCTAGGAAATTGGAGGAAAGAGGATGCGTTCGTGAGAGGTAGTCAATGTGTAATGTTCCCAATCTGGACTACTCAGCAAAACAGGCCTAAAAAACTCATTTTTCAGGGATGTGTGCTTCAGAAACCAGGACCAACCCTTGGATCCCTTATATCATAGTATCTAAGACCAAAATCCAAGAGGAGGTTCAAAATAAATCACTCTAGGTGGGTTAAACAGGTCTCCCACACCTAGTTGTCTTCAGAAAGTTGCCCAATGAAGGGCTACAGTAGTATAAAACACAATAATGGAGTATCAGCGAGCTAATAACTCTGAAATATATTTAGAAACACCTCAACATAAATTTCATGTACAGCAGAAAGAAGAATATTAACTCTATCGACAAAGGATGGGGGAAAAGCGGTGATTTTGGCCCTAAAATGAGTGTATACAAAAATCTGCATAAAAATAAGGAAAATGGAAAGCTTTTATTTTATCTTAGGCCGTGAGGGACTCCCATATCAAATTTCAGGTCAAAAAAATGATCCTAGCTATATTAAACAGTTCCTCCATTCTCGAATAGGCTTAAAAACCTTGATTTCCCATGACTTAATGTATGCAGAAATTTCTGAAGCTTATGCAGCGTGGGTTTCTGAAGATGAAATGTGTAATATGGTCTTAAAATCAGTAAATAAGCTTATTTTCATGGATTCTGCGAAATATATGAAAAATACAGGAGATTTCCATGAATAAACCCTCATTTTGAGGTGTTGCAACACATGAGATTAACTAGAAAACTCTTCAGCGTAATTTTCAGGGAGTTGAAGCTTAATTTTATTATAAATCAGATATAAAACATATCCTTGCATGAAAACAGAGATCTACAATAGATCTGGAAGCCAAAGAGGCTCTTTATTACACTCCCCTTGGGGATCTCAACAAATGATAGACAACGGTGAGTAGATCTGAGATCTAAGTCACAGTTATGCAGCAGTATTCAAATATTATGCAGTAAATACAGTAGTAATAGATTATATCTAAAGGTTACATGGATTGGTTGGCCAATCCATGGATCACCATAGTGAAAGGTAGGAATCCTTTCCACTAGAGATCTCTCCTCCAGGAGAACTCCAAACACCTGCAACTCTTCTCTTCAAAAATTACACAGATCAGGGAGAGAAACTGCGCTGTTTACTTCAGTACTGAATAGGCCTGATGCCTAGATTTTAAAATGTAGCACCAATGATCCAATACACTCTTCGAGGAGGTTAAAAGACACCCTCACTGAGAAGAAGCACTAGATTTGCCTAGATCTGAATAGATGTAGCTTCCACTTGCTGCAGCTCACTTAGACAATGAAAACCTCACTAGATTTATGCTGCCAAAGAGATATGGAGCTTGGCCATATGCCAAATAGTGGAGAAGAAGCACAAAACCCTCCAAGAGCTACTCAATGGAAGGATGAAGAACCCCCAATAGGAGATCCTCACTAGTCTCTTGCTAAACCGCCCAGAGAACTAGAATTTGTCTAAGCAGACAAATTCTCCAAAATCATAATACATTCAGTAACCTTTCTCTTGAGCCTTCTCCTGCCTTTTATAAGATGAGGATGTGCAAAACCCTAAACCACCTTGAATCACTTAACCCCTTTCACATGAGGTGCTCCTTCTAGAAATGCACTGTCCCTTTATGAGATACATTGAATCTAGATAGCGTTGTAGATTTGGTCAAGGTTGACCCAGTCTCACACCTTAACCCCTTTCACACCTACAACTGGATTTTATGTAAATGGCTTAGATATAGCTTTGTTTACATTGAGCATTGATTTATTCACTGATCTAAGGAGTTTTACATGTCCTCCATTAGTCATTTATTCATAAACACGAAAAAAAAACAAAGCAAAGAAAAATTGAATATCTCTCAGCCTTTGGGATAAGTGGGAACACACACGGCTATTGTCTACATGTACATAGTACGTTCACCGATGTACTTAGTGAACACTAGACGAGACTTTTTCTACGCAAGCATCCGAAATTTTCGAGTCAAGCTATGGTTACGCCTACCAAGCTCTTTTGGAATGTAGGCAAGAATGTATTGAGATATCTCAGGGGCACATCTGAGTATGGTTTATGGTACATAAAGATGGATGAGGTGAAGTTTCATGGCTTCATAGATGTAGATTGAGCAGGAAGCCCAACAGACAGAAAGAGCACATCAGGACGGATTTTCAGTATCGGATCTACTACAGTTTCTTGGTACAACAGGAAACAAAGATCTGTGGCACCCAGTTCAGCGGAAGAAAAATACATGGCAGCAAGTTTAGCTGCATGTGAGGCTATCTAGATGAGAAATATTCTGGTTGGTTTGTTCGGTTTTCTCAGATGGATCCGACAGTGATACATTGTGATAACCAGAGTTGCATTAAATTCTCGGTTAATCCTGTGTTTCATGATAGGTCCAAGCACATAGACATCCGGTACCACCATCTTAGATATTGTGTGCATAGGCATATAATGTTACTTCAATACATTCCCACAGAAGATCAGGATGCAAATATTCTGACGAAGGCACTCACTAGGAGAAAATTTTAATACCATAGAAGCAGGATCGGGGTGAAGGATAATACTTTTCTTTTTGAGAGGGAGTGTTGAAGTCCAACAAGAAATTGTAGCATCTACACTAGTGTGGGACCAAGAGATCCAAGCAGCACCTACACTGGTGTGGGCTAATATTAGTGCAGTGTCTATTTTAACTTTCCCTTAATTAAAATGGACAATAAAATGTAATCTTATCTCATAATCACTTGTAATAGTTAATTGAGTGTGATAAACTCATTTAGCTCATGAATTTCGAGTTGAGGGTAGTTGGTGAGACATGCAGAGTAATTCTAGTGGTAACAGAGTTCAAAGTGCAGTTGGTGCATTAGTTTAATGTATGTGTAATCAATTAACTTGGTTAAGTGAGTTATAATCAGTTGTGCTAGTTGTAACTGGTTGTTGCACTAGTGAGAGATCAAGTGAATTAAATATTATTTAATTCACAATCAGTGATATAACATGCAACTGATTATTTACTATTATTATTTGCATGCATGTTAGTTCCAGTGGAGACCCAGTTGAGATATAGGTGAAATGGATGTTAACTATCAGTTGTAGGATTATTGGGTTGCACCCGTGCAACCAAACACTCATTGGATTTCCCATGATCCTTGCACAGTCAAGGAAGGCCAAAATTCCTAAAGCATGGGGATTTGATTCCACATTAATTGCGCAAGCAAGGTAGGATGTTTAGAGGGTGAGAATTGGCTAAGTGTTGGTCAGTTTTGTCCAGGACAATGTGAGACAGTTAACAGGGTATAGGAGACTCTTGTGACAAGAGTGTATTGTAAATGTTTTATGTATCCATGCTGAATATACAATAGAATATAGTGGGGTTTTGAGTAGCAAGCTTTCCCCGGGAAATTATCTGTGTTGTGGTTTGATTGATCCTTCTTTGCTTCATGTGATTGGCGATTGTGTTTTAATTTCCACAATTGATTTGTAGAAGCAATTCAGTATCTAGTTTTAGTACATTGTTAGATTGGATTGAATCCATGATATACATATTGTTTGTATAATTTCTACATTATATAATAGGGTATTCAAAATTATCATCTTGCCTTTCTCATTTGATTCATCATACGTATTATATTCTAATGAGAGTAAAACATCCTCATCAAGATCAATGAAGTAAGCTTCCAATCTCACCTTCCATAGTGCATAATTTGGTCCATGAAGAACAAGAACTTAATTTGCAACAAAATCTCCTTGATTTCCCATGATCTATGACAGGCCTCCATTTTGTTTTGTTCACATCACTTTTTGCTCTGAAATCCTTCATGCTTTCACTCATCTCCAAGTGTTACTGTTGTCATTTTGTGCATTAGCAAATATTTACTATTTGACACATTTCCCTTGTTTCAACAAGAATTAATGGTGGTTTGTGTGTGAGCAGGTCTAAAACTTGGTCAAATTTCCCTTATACATGATTTCCCAACTCATGGTGTCTGGCCTTCAACCTACACTCACATTCCCGCACCTTTGAGGATTCCTACACCATGGAGAAATCATGCATGATCTTCTTATAGGAAGTAACCACGTGGCCATCGATTACACTTATCAAAAATAATTTTGAAGATTTTTTCCAGGTCAAATGCACTTTCCATCGTTGATGGTGAATAACTAAGTCTTTGGCTCTGCCTACACTCAGTTCAGTGTGTGCACCAATACGACAGTTCTTGCACCAATTTGGGGCTTTGATAATTCGGTGCATTTTCAAAGAAATTTGAGTTTGTATAAAATAGTGTTTTAAAACCTCCACAAGAGTCAAAATGCACCCAGGTCACACATGTAAGTTTCTAGAAGAAATTTGACAAAACAACCACAAAATTCGCATAATTTTCAAACTGCAAACGTTTTCCTTGATTTATGTGCATATTAAAGTGAATCAAGAAATTCGGAAACATGGGTTTTGTTTTCAGTATAGGAAATTGACTAAGGCTCAAGTGGTTTTCCAAAATTCATCACAGTTTGGGAGATACAAAGGCTTTTTTTGAGACATTTTTTATAAAAAACACAATTTTTCCAGAATTCTAAGATCATGCCCAGATTTGCAAAAAAATGTAAAATGACATATCAGATCTATATTTCCCTGATTGTATTATGTTTTTATTGGATATCCATCAGTGGAAAATAGTTTGGATTTGATTTTTTACCTTGATGTAATGGATTGGTTGGCCTAAAGCCAAATTTGTATTATGAAATGAATAAAAAGCAAAGTTATGGCAACAAGGGGGAGGGGAGCCATTGCATATTATTATGATGTTGGTTTAAACTGGGAGGAAGCTCTTTCTTAGTTGTTGGATACACATTCATGATGTAGAATACTGATTTATATTTCCAATAAGATCGATCATGGGCGCAAGTCCGCCACAACAACCTTAGAATAGTTGTTTTTATTGGCAAATTCCAGAAAATAAGATAAAATAAAACAAGAAACTAATATAGTCTAAAAATATGCATCTCTCTGGAAAACACCAATGAAATTAAACTATATGGGTTATCGCCTTGTTAATGCCTATGTCAAGTGTGACAGTATTGAGGATGCGTGTCAAGTGCTTTAAATCATGCGTGAATGCATATGCCAAGTGTGACAGCATTGAGGATGCTTGCCAAGTGTTTGATGAATTCACCCGCCCGCAGAGGCAAAGGCATGGCTAAAGGTAGCGAAATTACTTCCAGATCGAGATCCAGCTCTTTCTATTGTTTCTGACCCAGATATGGATCTACCCATAAAGCTGGGTAGAAGAATGCCATTGTTAGTTCTACAAAAGCAAACATTTATGTTATTATAAACTGTACTATGACACTGTATCAATAATAAATACACAATCAAGGCAATAAGGCATCTGCTCATGCATGAATGGTGTATTGTAGGTTCACTGCAAAAGTTACTCGGATGCAATTTTCACATGAATGGTCTTATATATTATTCCATGCCACAAGGTATTTCATATACTGGTAATGTCAGTAGTTTTATATATTTAGTTTCAGCGAGTGTTTTGGGCAGTTGTGAGATGATTGAGTATGGGTATTCAATTTGTCTTAATATATATGCAATGAGATTAAGACTGACAGGTGTTTTGGGCAGTTATTAGATGAATTGAGTGATTCGGTTCCTTTTGACTGTAAGCATGATGCAGTTTCTGCTTTTATTGATCGAGATAGAGGAGCATATTTACATGCATCGACCAATTATGTTTATTCTGTTCAAGCAGCAACAGCAGTTGCTTAAGCTGTTGATGGAGGAAAAGTTTATATGGGTGATTATGGGCGGACTATATCGGCCGTGGCACCTTACGTCTTTAGATCCGAACAATATTTTTTCCAATCCTTCTTCCGATCAGCGCTTTAGATCTTGCATGCATTTTACGCGTGTTTGGTAAGTGCTCCAAACCAATTCGCGTCCCCTCTCATGTTTTCAAAGGTCAAGTAGTAGGGCAACTGGCGAATGGGATCTGGTGCATGATCAAATGCCACGGGCTATGAATCTTCACCTGCACTTGGAACTGGATCTGCCCATGCTTCTTTCATCTTTGGTGCCTCGCTCAGCCATTAGTTTCTCGATTAACAATTTGTTTCCATCTTTTCCGCACCCACACTATACTCGTAACTAACCATTCGTCATATATTTGTGGCTTCCATTACACAAAATCTTGGTTTATCATTGGCATTCAAAGCTGCCATCCTTCAAGAGAAGTCAAGTCCGCATGAGACGAAACATGACCCACAGAAGTTATATAAACCATACACTAGGGAGCAAGCTAATCGTAGTTTTTAGTCGGGGCATTCCCCATTTTGCCAGTTCCTTATTTTGGTTGTGGGATGTTAAAAAGGAGTGTGGTTTTGGACAATGTTGACATAATTGACAGAGTATGTAGCCTCCAGAAGTATGTAGCCTCCAAAAATGTGCGCTGGGGTCACAAGGACCTGCGTCGACTTCGAAAGGAAATCAACATGTATGAGTGGGCTTCCGTAGAATGGGTCAGAGTTGATGATGCCAAAGATCAAAGATGTCGATGGTAACCACCCAGACACCATGCACGAACGTGATCGTGCAAGGTCACAAGGTGGTATGGGTACACACGAGCTATCTCCGGGATTATGCTGCTGGCACCGGGCCGATCCTCTTGTGGATGCGCCCCGGGGCAAGTTCTTATGGGCCAAATTGCCTAGTCTCCTGCTAGAATACTGGACGGAGAAGGCTCTCACTGCTATCGGGAATACAATTGGAACGACTAGGTACGTTGATCCAAGGAGTGTTGGCATTCTGGATAAACGCATTGCCTGGATTTTGATTGAGGTTCCCACAATGCGTGAGCTGGCGGGGGACGTGGAGTTGGTGTGGGAAAAAAGGCGACACAAATATCGTGTCGATTACTGGGGTATACCTTTTCGCTGCCTATGCTACTATAAAACAGGCCACCTACAGCGGGATTGCCCTGATAGGTTCTCGAAGACGAGAAGGAGGCGCAATTACAACCTAACAAGGGGGGTTGGATACAACCTGTCTCCCTCCATTGTGCTGACATCCCCAGGTAAGTCGTCTTCCTCTCCATGTCGGTCAAAGGATAATATATCCCATGAATATACATCGGCATCTGAGGACCCTCTTTTATGCACAAACGAGCGCCCGATTTCATCTGTAGCTGATGTCCATGTGTTGAACACTCCCCCTCCTCCCATTTCGTCCCATCTGACCGATATCCCTGCACGCGGTCAATCTACAAAATGTCGAACTCGCCCTCGGGCTGACATCGACCTCTCTTCCCCTAAGGAACTGCCTACACAACACCGTTTGGCTGGAGACCAACCCGATAAAAATACTCATCTTCGCTCCATTATGGAACCTCCCATTAACAATAATCAAACTACAAACATCCCTCTCATTGCTTCTCCTTCGATGCCTGCCTTGGAATGGGCATCCCCATACAATGATCAATCTTTCGATCCTAACCAGACATTCGAGTCCCCCAAAAATACAGTTGGGATTGACCTGGATAGTCTTTTGAAGAACCCTGATCTGGATCTTGTGGCCTTGACTGTCTTTGACGGGAAGACCTCTGACAAGTCCCCTACTATATCACCGAGGTCTGCTGCTAACATTACTGTCCACAAGACCACTAAATCAGGATCCAGGCACTTTAGAGGGAAAAAGAAGACGAAAGAGCTTTTTAGGGGGGAAATATTGAGCTTACAGGGGATTCCTATCATGCACTCGGAGATGCACTGGGCCCTTAGAGCAAAACGCCCGGTTGGGGGTGAGACATGATTTCCATTCTGTCTCTCAATATCAGAGGGATTGGCGACCCCTCTAAAATAAGACGCCTCGGGGACATGGTTAAGTGTCTCCGGCCATCGATCAATAAACTTCAGGAAACTCTCTCTCCCCGGGATGGAACGCTGCTTGGGTTGTTTCTGCGGGTTGATCTGGGGGTGCTGGTTTCTCCCTTGTCACAGGTATATTGGCATTTCTCTGCGTGCAACAATGATCTTTTCCTTAGGGAACAACTGCTGGGTAACGCCATATGGTAATTCGTTATCTGTTCCTCTCCACATGCCGGGACAAATATGGGAGGTATCTTTTGCTGGTCTCTAAGGTGTAAGCTACTTCTGGGGGACCGTAGGTGGTTCCGTATTTGGACTTTCTACATGCCAGCCAGAGTTATCTGGGATGATATCCTCCTAAAGCAGGCGTGCCAGTTCATTTATTCTTTCTTCTTCAGGTCCAAGCGAGCCAGTTTTGGATGTTTTTTAATAGCAAGCGAGGCTGATCCCTGGATGATTCATAAATTGCAATCGCGGCTGTTACAAGCCAGTTTTCCTTCTCTCTCATGTCTGAACATCTCTGTTCCTTTTCTGGAAATTGGTGGCCTTTATATTTTCGGGTTCGCATCCAGTTACAGGTTTCCTCTGGATCCTAGTTTTTGTCGCGGTATTATGTTGCTGTTCTGTATATTTTTTATGGTGCCAGTTTTCTGGTATAATTTGTGAATTCATGATCATCTTTTGGCCTACGTCGGTTACTCTTTGCTGGAGTTTATGGGGCCTAAAACGTTGTATAAGACTGCATCATCTATGCTCTTTTATTCCATTGGTACAGTGATTCCATGCACTGTATCGCAATGTATTTCATATACTGTTTTGCATATTTTAATATATAAAACAGCGTTTTTTTCGTTCTGATAAAAAAAAAAATAAATAAATTAAAATTAAAATTAAAATTAAAATTTAAAAAAAATAAAAATAAAAATAAAAAATCAATAAATATTAGGTTATATATTCCTAGGAAGAAATTAATGCGTTGTGGAAAGATATCAGTGGAAGGGAAAGAAAAATAAATCGTGGTCTTGCCAAGGTCCAGATACCGACACAGACATGGGAGGAAAGAGAATCTGTATTCCACCAGTGGTCTTGACAAGTATGAGAACGTCGATGCCGAGCTCTCTGCCAAAGAGAATATATTGCGAAGAACACTGGTGTGCCCCCGACCCTGGTGAGGTTCGCATATTCCAAGAACGGATGGGTTCCAGTTGTGGTGGAGCCAGAGAGGTAATCGGGAACAAAAACAGTGGTGTGAATGCTGCTGGGGTTTCGATCCCGGGATATGTAGAGAAAAATAATAGGGAGGAAGGCTGGGAATTGAAGAGAAAATATGCAGGGAATGATACTAATGGAGATTCTCAGAATATTTAGATTTCTGTGTTGGATGATAGGAGACATAGCTTGGTCATGCAAAACCAGGAAGTACTGTGAGTGCACCCAACAACCCTTTAAGAGCCAATGGTCAGACCACTAAGTTCTTGTCTATGAATTCTCTAAGGACTGAAGCCAAAAATCATGGATCGTCAGCCAAAGCATCTGCATTATGAGTCTAAAGATATCAAATCGAGAAGGGTCTTGTCCATGGACAATCGACTCACCAGACCTAGGAAACTACATGAGTCATATAGCTTCTACGGTAGGAGGAGGAGTCCGACAATGGCTTACAATGCCGATTTGAATACGAGTGTTCTAATCATCACCCTATTCTGTCTGGTACTCTATGGCCGGGTCTCTACAATTTTGTTCACATGTGCATGGATGGCTCTCTAGGCAGAGTCAAAGAACCAGCCAGTTGCCGCAGTGCAGGTAAGAGCGCTCCCTCCACAGAACTAGTATCTCTTGGTTAAAGCATTAGAGCTTCCTTCCTGGGTTATCGTGAATGTTTGCAGCCATCCCTAAACCTCATCTCTTGCGAATTGAAAAGAGTGCAAGGTGACCAGCCCCAACATTCTGATTATTTTTCCCTGCCCCCTCTTGCCTTTGCCAAGAAGAGTCAAAGGACCAGCCAAATGCCCCAGTGCATAAATGCCTGTTGGGTATCCAGATTCACACATCATAAATCTTGCTCTTAAATGCAACTTGAACTCAAAACCTTTGTTTTAATGGAGTTAAACACAATAACTAATTTCTAGCACGTATAAAATTGGATTTACACTGTGCATTGTACTTATCCTAAATATTTAGAATGTTTTTCAATATGAAATTACTGCAGTTTCGTATAATATAAATAGTTAAGTAGAACAAAAACATATATCTAATAATACTATATGCCCAACCTGTACGTGAAAGTCACTAAATAAATTCATCTATTTGCATTTATTACAAACTGTAGGATCTGGATTTAGGATTTGTCTGCTCGATTTTCATTTTGAGCTAGCAAAGCTCCAGGTCCAAACCTAACTCCATGCTTATTAGGCACCTTAGTTCTCGCTGTGGCTTGAGAGGTATGCACTAGCTGCTAATGATTTTTCTAATAGCAGTCATGACTAATTACCCGGGGCACACTCTAAGTCAGCGTCCCTCAAAGAAACAGGGGTGAACGCTCAAAGCTAATTGCTTAGTCTTTGTGCCTTGTCGTGAAGGTGGGCCAGGCCCTAACCATACATGGGTCAGCTCATTGAAATATGAGAATCACAATTGAGGATGCATAAATGCTTGTATACCTGTTTGATGACGGTCACAACCCAGCCAGCCATACCACGCCTTGCTTTGAACTTCCTCTAGCACCACCAGCTTCAATAACGTAGCAAATCTAGAACCAGATACATAGACAGTGATTTTGACAAATGCACTACTTTCAGAGGCCACAGAAGTGACGGTACCGAGACCTCTTATAAAAAACAGCGCGATGGTGAGCATCACGGTGTATGGCACCTGTTAGCAGAATACCAGAAGTGGTAGCAGGTGTTGGTGCCAACGTAAGTGGTGGCAGGCATGGTTACAGGCATAAGCAGTGGATGAAGCGGTGGCAATGCTTTTTATTAGCTTTATCTAATGTTATTTTCGAAACCATAGTTTTTAGACATTTTGAGTTTTTAGACATTTTAACATTTAATGTTTAGGATTAATGCTAGCATTAATTCCTTTGAACTTGAAAATTTCAGGGTTTGTGATGCATATAGTAACTTTGGCTTCGTACTTGCCTCGGTATGAGGCCAAATAAGATGACAATTACACTCATTCGTTAATAAGAAAAATTCTTATCTTTGATTGGGGCGAAGAAAACGTTGTCAGAAAAATATGTAACAAAGCATAGACTAAAATTTTTAAAATGCATCGATTTAAGTTCAGGACTAATACGTACATCTATTTCGATTACTATAGTCCCTGCCATGCCGCAGGCGGCAGGAACTAATAAGAATCTTGTCTACCGTATTTTACTTTGCAATTTTCATTCAATTGTGATTCTGTAATTTGGCTCATTTCAAGAGGCACCAAGCTGGTTGAGAGGGCCCACCAACCTAGATTTTTATCCTCACCAACCTAGATTTTTATCCTCACTTGTTTCTTACCTTTCTGTGCTTTCTTTTAGTTAAGTTTCAGATTTTTAATTCATATTTTACATTTTTTCCATTGCCTGTGCAAATGTGTGCATTTGATCTCAAATCTAGAGACTTCTGTGTGAAAATTAGACACTTTTCCTTCTCTTTATGTTTATTTTCTTTCATATATTTTGCATTTTCCTTTTTTAATTGATATTTTAACATTAATGTGTTGAATCCATGATTATTGCTCTTATATCTAGATGCTTTGTGGGGTTGTGTTGAACCATCGTCTTTAAATAAATTGTAGCAGGATCTTGTTAATGGTTTATAGAATGCTCAGATCCCGTAGAATTCATTTCAGATGCAGTCTTTGAATGTATTCCATTTGCTTACATTTTGTCTTCTACACTAGATCCAAAACTCATTTTATCACATACTCATTGTAGCCCTTGCACAAAGTCTTCAAAAAAATTCACTGTGAACCTTTTTGAGAAAATGTATCAATAAAATGGTACGCTTTGAGTTTTTTTATGAGGATCTGTGCAAGGAACTATTTATAAGGATTATAAACTTAAGGTTGGAAAGCTTAAAACGTTGCCACTTATTTTATCCTATAAAAAAATAATTTAAGGCACATTGGATTATTAAGTCAATCATATGCATTGTTGGATGGAGTCTATGTTATTTTTGAAGGATCCCAATTTTAATAATTTTGCAAACCTGATACTTTGTTATAGTTGTCCCTTATTTTGAGATTAGTTATCATAAATTATGGCAACGATTAAAGTCTCCAGACATAATGTCATTTTTAAAACCTCAATTGGATTTGACTCTACATGCAGGCTTCTAGAGTAAGTGCCCAGTTTGAATATTTGAATAGACTATTTTTCATAAGAATTTGCACTACCAGTTCCATAAAAACCTGAATTCAGGATTGTAGAAGGAATATAATCATTAAACTTTTTTAATGTATCTTTTTTAAGTAATTATGGAGTAATAGTTTATGCTACATAACTTTCCTTTGCTTGTATCAATTTATATGAGCATTGGTAGAGCATTACTTCCAGAATTTAGAGCTCATGTAATTAGAATCTTGTATACAGGTTTGAAAAACCATTTATGTGGCTTTCACAACAACTGAAAACAGAGCATTGAGGATGTTAAATCTGAGTTGAAGTCTTTATCTCTTTACAATAAGCCATGAATTGTTACAAAGAAAATTGTGCAGAAGTGCTTGGATTTAATTTTGAAATTCATACACTCCTTGACTTTTTAATTCCACGAGGTTCGATTTATATAGGGGACCGATCGGGAGTATACATTTGATATTTCAAGCACACACTTGTAGCTTCATTTCAAGAATTGAGGATATCTTTAAAACATAGTAGTGCTTATTTTCTCGTGGTATTAAGTTGTGACAAGAATTGAGGATATCTTTAAAACATAGTAGTGCTTATTTTCTTGTGGTATTAATTTGTGACAGTTAATTATTTTCAAGACTCATATTTGGTTGAGAGTGCATTAATTTTCTTTTGGACAGAGTGAAAACATTGGTATTTATACACATGATGATTTGATTGCACAATTAGTAGATTTGGAATTTTTCTTTTTACACATATAGATAGGTTACAATAGCATCTAGTGTAGAATCATGATAAACTTACAATAGGATCTAGTGCAAGATCACATTAAACTTAGTGGTTTCTTTTGTTTTTCTCTTCAAAGACATTTTTTATATTTGCTTGGTCGATGCTCAAGTTTCCATCTAATTAGCAGCTAGGGTTTGTATTTTGATAGTTAGGGTTTTCTCTTTAAATCGCCGTGTTTCTTAATTAGGGTTTGATTGTTGATTGTCACTAGTTAGGGTTTTTCCTTCCAATTGCCAATATTTAGAGTTTACTTTCAATTGTTAATGATGAAGGCCTACTTTTAGATATTGATGAGAAAGGTAGGATTAGTTTTTATGGTTTCTAAAGACTGATTTTGGGTGCAAGAATCGAATTGATCATTGTTTGCAGGAATTTACAAAGAGGTTGGTGAGCAAGTTAGCATAGGAATTTGATTTGCAAGTCATTAGGGCTTCTCTCTGCCATTTCCAATGTCATGCCTTGAAGTCCACAGACCCCGAATTGAAATTAAATGTTAGTATATTCATATACAATATACCACACCCAAAAATTCACCTTCCAATGGTGAAGCGTCACCAAAAGCATCGACTTTGATACCAATTGTTAGAAATGTATTCACTACTGAGGGGGGTGAATCAATAGTGAAGGTCTATATTTTCTTTTAAAATCCTTTTCAATTACTGCAATACATTCTTAATTAACTCATTAGTTGATTAAATCACATATCAAAACACATGAGAAACATAAGGAAACATGCACAAGAGAACACAATATTTTCTGGTGGAAAATCCTTCCCTGGGAAAATAACCATCCTATTGTTGTGGCACTGCTCAAATAATTATAATAATCGTCAAGAAATTAAATTACATGGTATATATAAATGGCTACTATCAGAGAGAACTATGATCCTCATCTATGAATCTACAGACACCCATATGATCAACAAGCCTTACCCAACACTCATTGGACTTATGAAGAAATTTATTCTTTGTATTTAGTTTTTCGGAGCACCCACTCCACTCTTCTATCTGACCCTCATTTCACAATATTTCAGACTAGAGTGAATATGAATCGTTCAACTAGAACAAAATAGCAACCTCTAGCAATATAGGCTCAAAACAATATAGCAAACTCATTGAAAACCAATCTGCACAACCCAATCAACCACTGCAACAATCCAATCAACAATACATGCAGCATACATAAAAGATAATCTGTTGGAAACATGATAATAAAGTATGAAGTAAATGATCTACAATCCTTCCTACTCCTTTACCGTAACCCGCAACATTTCCCTGTTTCCTTTAACACTTATCGCTTTCGAACGCCAATTGCGATATTGGCCCCACCTCCATGTCTCCACTCTGCATTGAACATCGCAAATCGTGTAATTTTGTTCTTTTCTTTAACACTTACTGCTCCTATCGGCCGATTTCGATATTGAAATCGCGCTCCACCTCTGGTCCCACCGCCACATCGCCCATCGCAAATCACACTTCGCAAGACTTACCTCATCGCACTTTGCTCCCGCTCCTAGACGACCTTTCCGTTATCCCTTTACTTTTGCGATATTGTGATTACGACATCGCATATCGCAACCTTTGCCTCCATCACATCTCTGCCATCACATATTTCAAATTATTCCTCTCCAAAGCCATTTTTGCACCATATTATAAGGTTTTATAAAGTTTAAACCCCCACTTTCCACTTCTAAGCTATGTTTCATCTGCTAAGCCCTCCATTAGCCTCTTTAGCCCTTTTCTTTCCTCCAAGCTACAAAATCAACACTTTTTCAAATAGGATTGAGTCATGGATAGCTTAGTTGCATAAGTAGAAGCATGGTAGATAGACCATAAGATAAATAGAGTGCATTTAGTTGTTTGGCCAAGTTAAGTGTGGTTTAGAATTAGCTTCCTTTCTGCCATTTATTTTCAGCAAGTTAGCTTAGTTTCTTTTCAGTCATTTCCTTTTCCGCAATTTAAATTAGTTTCATTCCTGTCATTTCTTTCCAGAAATTTAGTTTAGTTTCCTTTCTATCATTTCTTTCCAGCAATTTATTTTCCAGTTCTTATCATAGTTTAATAAATAGCACCCTTTCGTAAAGTAGAAGAGGATGACATGAGCATAATGCATCTGCTTTGTATATAGCACTGTCACCTCCAAGTTTGTACGAACCCCGGATCGATAAAGTAAATTAGGGCAGCCCTTAGGAGTTGTAGCACTCTTGGTGCAATATCGGGGCTCACCACTTTTTGGTGCCTTTGCCGAGGAGGTGTCTAGTAGATGCTTTGATTTTGTTTTTAGCATTCTTTTCTATTTTCATGTCATTTTAGAAATATTGAAAAAAAAACAAAAATATTTGATTTTCATGCCTCGTAGGACTAGGAATACTCAAAGACAAGCCTTACCTAAAACCCCCACATCACCTCCTGGCCACCCTTCACTCTTCTTCAGTGGCAGTGAGAGTCAAACCCCTCTAGGAGAGCCTTCTGAATATTTTGAGGATCCTATTGGGGAAGAAAAAGAATACCTTGTTTCAACTGAGGGACTTGCTTCACCTATCTTAACCATGGTTGGGATCCAGAGAGCCTTTCCCATAAGAAAGGCAGATGGAGAAACTAAGATGAAGAACATTAGCCCCTCATCTCTTCCACACTTCCATGGACTTACCTCTGAGGACCCTGACATATTCATGTTTGAATTTGATGTTGTCTGTAGGACTTATGAATACACCTCTGATGATCTAAAGTTGAAGCTATTCCCATCTACCCTTAAGGATGCAGCCTTCCGTTGGTTCATGGGTCTACCTGGGGATAGCATCACTACCTGGGCACAGATGGAAGAGACCTTCAATAGCAAATACAAAGACTATTGTAGGTCCAAGGAAACTAAGGATGAGATATTTAGGATGACTCTAGGGCCAGATGAATCCTAAGAGGAATATAAAGAGAGGTTTTAACTAAACTATAAGAGAGCCAACTGTACTCTTGATCTTGACTCACTTAAACTTGTACTTCTTCGAGGGATCAGTGAAGAGATGATAGAAACCTTGAATATGCTATCAAGAGGAGATATCTACCAACAACCGTATGAAGCAATCAAAAATGTCTTCCAGAACCATTCTAGGGCATTTAGGAAGAAGGGCAGAGATAGCCAAAGTACATCCAATAACCCCTCCTCTTCCACTTTCATAAAACATGAGATTGGAAACATGTTAGAGGACTTCAAGAGTGACATGATGCGCACCTTTTCTTTGCAAATGGACACAATGCAGGTCAAAATGAAGCAAGAGGACGCAAAGAGAGCCCTGGCCATCTTTTCTCCTATATGTACCAGGAAGCACCCAAGAAATGAATGTCCAATGAATGTCATAGAGGTTTGCTTAGTCTGTGAGGAGTATCATGCTACAGAAAAGTGTCCCTCCTTACCTGGACTTAAGGTTGTATATCAAGGTGGGGAAGTAATGCCAGAGAAACTCTGTTTCATCAACCAGAGAAGGCCTCAAGGCCCTCGGCCATACCAACAAGGTATGCAAGGCGCACCTTACTCTTACTATCACAACAATCAAAGTGCACCCATGCAACCTTCGTACACCCCCACTCCTACATACTGGTCAACACCTCCTATTTGGCCTTACAACCCTTCATATCATCCTCAGCCAGTAAACCAACCATTCCAGCAGTATGTTCCACAACAACCTCAGTGAAACAATCCATCCCAAGGGTGAAGGCCTCAACAAAATCAACCACCTGCTCTAATGCCTCCACCCCAACCTCAACCTCAGCTTACTCATGTTGCTCCACCTAGGCTACCTCTACCTGCATAGCCCAATCCAAACCCGAACAACAGACAGGCACAACAGGCTCCCAGTGGAGAAACATCCTATCTAGCTTATGTTTTGGAGATACAGGAGGTTAACCTTAAGTAGGGAAGAGTAATACTAGACAACCATCCTCCATCTCCACCTGTAGAGGTTGAGGAGGAAAAGGAAGAAGGTAACACTCAGATCCATCTGCCTCCTTTTCCTGAGCGCTTGATCCACCCTAGTTAGCACACTCCAGAGGAGACTGAACTCCTAGGAGAATTGGAAAATTTGTGTGTAAATATACCACTTCTCTAAGCCATTAAGGATATCCCTATCTACAATAGGCTCATCAAAGAAAAGTGCTTCAAGAAACCTGGGAGAAGAAAGAGATATACCCCCACCATCAATGTGGTAGGACTATTGTCTAACCTAATGTTGGGAAGGGTGATATTCCCAAAGTACCTGCACCCTGGTAGTCCAGTTGTTGATGTGCATATAAATGGTGTCATAGTCCCCAACACTATGATTGATCTAGGGGCTGCCATCTATGTCATGACCAAGGAAACCATGTTGAAACTTAATCTCCAAGGGAATTTGAGGAAAACCACAACAGTTATGCAACTTGCAGTTCGGTCCATAGTAACTCTGGAAGGAATTGTTGAGGATGTTATGGTTATCATTGACTCTTGGGAGTATCCTACAGATTTCCTGGTCCTACAACCAAAAATCAAGTTTAATGGTTATCCCCTCATCTTAAGAAGTTTGTTAGCCACTGTAGATACTTATATTAGTTGTCAGGCCGGAAACATGACTATAAAAAATGGGCCTTTGTCTAAACAGGTAGTGTTATATCCTCTAGCCCAGCCTTCCATTGATCATGATCTCCCTATATGGTTGGAGGATAAAGAATATGAGTTATATAACACTACCCCTATGTGTACCATAGATGTTATTCTTAGACGGGGGCAGATTGATGAAAATGAACTCATCGACCATGCCATTCAAAACCAATCCTCCACTAACATTCCTCTTGAAACCTTAGTCAAAGAGTCTTAAAGCCAACCTTGGATGGAAGTGCACTCAGTTGAGTCAACCTCTGAATCCACCAAGGCTATTGAGTTTGGCCCATCCAGATCTCTGAAAATCAACCCAAACCTCTCGAATGAAGAAGAGAAGTAGTTATGCCAGCTTTTGAAAGAAAATCTTAAAGCATTTGCTTGGGATTACAAGGATATGAAAGAGGTGCATCCTTCAGTATGCAGACACATTTACATCAAAGAGGGATGCAAGCCTATGAAACAACCCCAAAGAAGGATGAACCTGGCTCTGAAGGACATAGTCAAAGAAGAGTTGCAGAAACTATTGGATGCAGGGTTCATATATCCTATATCCGACAGTGAGTGGGTATCTCCTCTTGTCCTAGTCCCGAAGAAGAATGGGAAGTGGCGAATTTGTGTTGATTATCGAGAAATTAACAAAGCCACCAAGAAATACTATTTCCCTTTACCCTTTATAGACCAAGTCTTGGATGGCCTTGTGGGGAAGAAGTTCTTTTCCTTCTTAGATGGGTTCAATGGGTACAATCAGATTCAAATCAGCCCTAAATACCAGGAGAAGACTACTTTCACCTGCCCTTGGGGTACCTTTGCTTATATATTCCTACCCTTTGGGTTGTGCAATGCCCCATCTACCTTCCAAAGAGCTGTCATGAGAATATTTTCTAAGTTAGTCCATGACTCTATCGAAATCTACATGGATGATTTCACACCATATGGGGATGACTTCCAAGAATCTCTCTCCAATTTGAGAAAAGTACTAAGAAGGTGCATTGAGATGCATTTCTCCTTGAGCTCAGAAAAGTGTGAATTCCTGAAGAAATCAAGGGTTGTATTAGGACACTCCATATCCCAAGCAGGAATACAGGTAGACCCGAACAAAATCACTATCATCAAAAGGGTACCTACTCCTCAAAAGTAGAAAGATTTTAGGAGTTTCTTAGGCTTAGTTGGTTACTAAGAAGGTTCATCAAAGATTTCAGCAAGATCGCTTCGCCATTATTTGGGTTATTGGCCAAATATTTTGAGTTTATTTGGTCTGGTCCTTGTCAAGAGGCTTTCGAGATTATTAAGAAAAATTTGACTACTTTGAGGTCCAAATTGGACTCTGCCTTTCCACATCCACATTGATGCATCCGACAAAGATGTAGGGGCAGCATTAGGAAAATTAGAGGTCAAAATCCCTTATGCCATTTATTTCATCAGCAAGAATTTTTCAAAGGTCAAGCTAAATTATACTGTTACTAAGAAGGAGATGTTAGCCATTTTCCATGCTTTGAACAAGTTCAGGCATTATGTAATTGGATATCAGACCTTTGTTCACATTGACCATGCAACCATCAAGTATTTAATGAACAAACTGGATGTTAATGCTAGAATAATTAGATGGTTGTCACTTTTGTAGCAATTTGATTTGACTACTGTTGATAAACCTGGAAAGGAGAATGTTGTTGCAGATTTTTTTTCCAAGTTAGCTCTCCCTGCAGGTGAAGAAGGAATGGTGGATGACCAGCTACCTAATGAACACCTCTTTGCTATATTAGCACTCTCACCATGGTTTGTTGATATAGCCAACTACTTGGTTGCTGGAAAACTCCCTCCTAATCTTTCATTCAGGGAGAGGAGCAGAATCATAAAAAAAAGCGTCCCTTTCACATGGATTGGGGGAAACCTTTTCAAGTTAGGCCCTGATCAAATCCTAAGGAGATGTGTGAGGGAGGAAGAAGTTTTTTATATCCTCTCTACATCTCATGACAACCCATGTGGAGGCCACTTTGCTACAAAGAGAATTGCTTACAAAGTTTTGAAGACAAGATACTATTGGCCTACCCTTCACCAAGATTCCAGAAGATACACCAGTAGGTGTGAATAGTATCAAAGGATGGGGAAACCCACACAAAAGGATGAAATGCCTTTACACCCTCAGGTGGCTCTTGAGCCATTTTACAAGTGGGGCATGGAATTTTTTGGACCTATCGATCCACCATCCGAACAAAAGAAGTATATCATAGTCTTCACTAATTACCTAACAAAGTGGGTTGAAACAAAAGTAGTGAGGGTAGCAACCAAGGAAAAAGTAGCATAATTTATGAGGTAGAATGTTTTTTACAAGTTTGGATGCCCCAGATAAATAGTCATTGATTAGGGAGCACAAATCACCTCTCACCTCATTGAGAATCTTTTGAGGAAGCACAAGATTAAGCATAGAACTTCTACTGCCCATCACCCTCTGGTGAATGGCCAAGTAGAGGTAATTAACAGAGCTTTAGAGGGCATCCTCACCAAGGTTGTGAGCAGCAACATAAAATATTGGGCAGACAGATTGGTAGAAGTTACTTGGGCCTATAACACTACTTGGAAGACGACAACAGGATTCACTGATTATGAACTAGTTTATGGTAAGAAAGCTCTACTTTCAGTTAAGTTTGAATTCAATACTTTAATAATGGAAACTGAATTAAATATGGATCTATCAAACGCCCAAAAAGAGAGGTTGTTGCAACTAAATGGATTGGACCAGTTCAGAATGCAAGCACTTCTTCACACGGAGGTAGTTCAACTGCAAAGGAAGGTTTGGCATGACAATAACATCAAAGGAAAGACCTTCCAAGAAGGATATTGGGTATTGTTGTATGATTCAAGGTTTAAATATTTCAAAGGCAAGCTGATGACAAGATGGTTGGGACCTTACACAGTGGAAAAATGTTTTGATAATGGTGCAGTTCAAATCAGAACCATAGATGAGGAAGGAATCACCTTGCTTGTCAATGGTCAAAGGCAGAGTTCATAAATTCAATAATCAGAGAGGTGCATGTGATGGGAAACTCCATAGTTTCCCACACTTCCTGCAAAAAAAAAAAAAAACCTCTCTGAGGCACCCAAGGCAAGCTTGTGGGTTGAAAACCTCGATGGAGGCAGCTCACTTGCTCAAAAAAAAAAGAGAGAGAAAAAAAGAGAATAAAGATCCATGGGTGAAAACCTCTCTGAGGCACCCAAGTCAAGTTTGTGGGTTGAAAACCTCCATGGAAACAACTCACTTTCTTTCAAAAAAAACAAAAAAGAGAAGGAAAAAAAAAATCACATCTTCATCTTTGTGTTTTCTATGTTTGTTGTTTTGCAGGCCATTAATGGTTTCTGGAAACACATGGAAGCATTCATCTTCTTTCCCTTCTTCTATTTTACCATCCATCCCATCATTCACTTTATTCATTTTCATAAGTTCCTCCATCACCTCCATGCACCACATTCCTCCATTCCTGAACACAATGTAGCAAGGAAATTCCTACAGACATCTAATGTCTAAGACTGCTACATACATCAGGGAATTCCTACAGCGCAAAATCTTTTTCTTGAGCAGCAAGAAAAATAAGAGAGGAGCTGACAAAGAAGACCACAGGAAAGAAAAGAGTGCCACCCATGGCATCTGGAGCATCCCCACACAGCATCTCCAGTAGGAAGAAAACACAAGGAAATATCAGCAGCTCACTCAGACAGCTTCTCACTCAGCAAGTTGCTCACTCAGAGAACAGGAAAAAAGTGAAGAATGCAACATCTAAAAGGCTTGTCTCCTAAATCTAGCTCCTACAAACGCCTTGGAAATGAAAGGTAAAATCAGGTATAGCTTCTCACCCCTCGCTATGCATCCATAATAGCCAGAAATAATTAAATTTGCAAACTTAGAGTTTAAGGGGCAGAAAGGTGGCCAATTAGCTTGGCCACCATCGTGAAGTATGACTAGGGAGAGCTGCAAAGTCATGCCACCTGGGCATGCAAAAGAAAAGAATTTCAATCAAGTGGAGTTGAGGAGAACGAGGGGAGGAGACATGCAGTCCATAACGAATTAACAAGGAGAAGGAAACAACGGTCTCAAACGAAACTGGAAGTTGAGGCCGAGTTACATAAGCACTCCCAAAATTAGTTGCACCATCTAATAATAAAGAGGGTCATCTCATCCAAACCAGTAAATTAAAACTTTTTAAAGGGAGAGACCAACGTAAGCCCACAACACTTAGAGAAGAGGAAGAAGAACCAGAAGAAGAACCAGAAGAAGAACTAGAAGAAGAACCAATAAGAACTAGAAGAAGAAGAGGAAGAGACAAAGGGCCAAGGAAAAACAAAAGAGATGGCCATAGAAGTCATATAGATAGCATAAAGTGAGAGAGAAACAGACTCACAACACAGCTCCACATCCCCTCAATATAAAGAGGTAGTTTCCACAGTAGCTCCTCTGAGCGCAAAGATAAAAAGGCAGACCTCTATGTATTTCAGAGCTGACAAGAGTCAGAGGATAAGTCAAAGAGATCCAGAAACTCCTCCCACAAGCCCGATTATCATTGAAGAATCACCAAGGCAGGAGGAAAGAATCAAAGAAACAATTCTAAAGAAGCAGCTACAGAAGGCACAGACAGAGAATGTAGCACTGAAGGAGAAATTGCAGCAAACAGGGGAGAAAGTATCCACCATGGCAGACTTATGCATAGAAGCCCTTCAGCACAAATTCCTTTCTGACTCATATGTTGTGTACCTCAAGTAGCAATGGATTCTATTTCAAATCAAAACTCTAGCCTTGCATGGATCACTACCTTTCCAAGATTGTAAGCAATTCATGAATTTCTACAAGCAAGCTAACTGGCTAATCAGATAAAGATGGCAGATTTTTATGTGCATAACCTTGTGCTGACAAATATGGATATTTTGGACCCCAATCCTACAATGGGGGATATGAAGTTAATGGCTTTAGCATCTTGGATGGTGAATGAGGACACTAGAGAAAAATAGATATGGAAGGTCATGGAAAGAAGAAATAGAGAACCCTTATATATCATACTAGAATTGTTCAACCTAAGAGGAGTCATCCTTAACCATTGAGAGATTAAAAAGGACCCTGCATTGGTTGAAAGCTACCTTCAGACTCAAACCTAGGTGATATGCCACTTTGATGATGTTTCTAGGTAGATAGAAGATGAGTGCATTATGGCCAACCAAAGGAGATGGAAAAGCCTCCCTCACAACCTCAAGAATAGGGAGTACCATACTCCAGAAATACTGAGGGGTGCATTGGAAAGGGCACCATTATACAAGAGGGCCATTCATGCCAAAAATATCCAACGGTTAGGACTAAATCTCAGCCCACCTTTGCTGATGGGGTTGAATGATGAAAATGACACAGATTCACAAGATAAAGAATGGGAGAGTGCATAAAAGAATAACGGTTTTTACCCCCTTGGGGAAACTCCCACACTTCTTCCTCGGGAAATCAGGGGGGCTGTCAAAGCCTTGAAGGAAATGCAGGAGAAGGATTAGTTACTCAGAGGATGAGCAACCATTTAGTAGCGGGGTGATGATGAGCTCCATCATTAGACATATTTGGAGGGGTTAATAGTCACCTTTTTTACTTCTTAGATCTCTTTTTCTTGAATTTTTATTATTATTTGGTTTTATGATGCTAGTATAGGTGGTGATTAAGGCTAACATAATCTAAGTGCCTAATATGAGGTAGAGTGCAGAAAATCATGAATTATTAATCATTTTTATAAGGATTTTGTCATAAAGACTTGGAGGAGACAGCAAAGAGAAATTATAGGAGGATTTTCCACCCTCCTTAACTCTCAAAGACAGCTGAAGGATCCCAAATATTCTCTCTAGTAATTCAAATTCGAAAGGCAGCCAAAGGATCCCCAAGGATTCTCTCTAGCAATTCGAATTCTAGAGGTAGCCAAGAAACTCAAGAGGAGTGCACCCAATCTTTGTTTACTTGGAGTCAAGTGGAATCAATCACCATTTTCTAGGGAACTTTTGGTAGTTGCCCTGTAGAATAAATAGATCAGAGCTAGAGCTAGGAAGAGTTATTCAATTCCAGTCGATTCTAGTTGGAACTTGTTGCAAGTTATTGAGCTTTTTTATTATTTCAGTGATCAAAATTTTAGAGATGTAGGAGGTTATTCTTTTATGAAATGAGCAGACTAATTTAATTTTACTGATTTAAGTTTCAGAGAGCTAGGCTTGTGGGTTAGGGCCCAATCCACATGCCTCAGCCTCTCTAATGTACTTGTTCTTTGCTTTCTATCATTTCATTAGCTCCGCTTCTGATAATTTCATTTATGTTCCAAGTTGCTGCTTAGTTTTTCTTTCAATAGGTTGTTGTAGTTTTTCCTTTTCTTGTGAGTAATAGAATAGAAAAAAACCAAGAAAATTTGTGGATCAAAACCCCCTTCTCATCTCTGTCAAAAGCTGTGAGTGAAGAGAGGCGAACCTTTACAGGCTACAAAAACTAGGTTTACGTTTCTTGTTTCTAGGTTCGAGAGTATGAGTTATTTCCATTTTAGTCTCTTATTTTGTAGTTTTACGCATTTGTCTATTATTTTATCTTTTACATAAATGGGAGAAGGTTAGTTCGAGGAGATGAGTTTTTAAAATCCTGTGCTCTAATGTGATTTTTAATCCTCAAGCAGGTGTGGAAGAGAAAATATGGACAAATGAGTCAAGAGGAAAACACTTACAGATGGAAGTCAGAATGGAAAAACCATTATAAATACTTACATCTATGGTAGATAACCCTTACATCCATACTCACTGCCATGGTGTTTACATACACAACACATAATGCTGTTTAACATGGTATCGAGCCCCATTAGTTTAGTGGCCTCTATGTATAAGTCAGTTATGACATTTCTGCTCACTGTCCATTTCACTGCATTAATTTACTAACTGTCAGAAATTCTATCCCTCCTATAGAAGCGTTATTTTTGCAGCCCTATTTCTGGCTACTGTCTGCACTATGTTTCAATTCTAGGTGATTGTTTCTCTCACTGATGCCTTAATAATTGATGTTTCCATAGATTACTGCGCTGATTAGTTTGAGCCATTGTTTTGTCGATTTTCCTGAGCACATAATTCCCGCACTCCAATTAATGCTCCTCTACACCACTGAAATTGAACTTTATAGTTACCTCCTTCATATTCTGCTCCTGTCAATTGCATTCTGGTCCCACTACAGTATGCTCCATCCTATTTCTCCAGAGCATATGTTGCCTCTTCCTCCCAAATGCTAGCAGTGCTCCTCCCATCTATGATAGCGCTCCTACTAACTCGACTAGTTATCGAATGGTGCCACCATGCTCCGACACCAACCCTTCGTGCTCCATTACCTCTCGGCCCCTCGGCTTCGGTCTCCTCATAGACTCTCTAACTATGCTCATGCTCCTCCACTGCACACAGGCTCCTTGGCACCACCGTGTGTCTTGCTTCCCCTCCGCGCGTAGCAAGACACCACCCTTCGGCACCTCCTCCCTCCTCCGCTCGCCCCTCCCTGTCGGACCTCCCTCCTTGGCCCTCGGCCTGTGCACCGACCTCCCAACCTCCTCACAACCCCTCACGTCACTTGTGGCCAGCTGCGATTGTACTTTATTGTACTTAATAAAACATCTGTTTGCATCGCTCCTGCAAGAAAAAAAAGGGAGGAGGCTGTTGAATACGCAAACCCTTGCCAATACGAAAGCAAAAATTGGGCTTCCTACGCAAAGTTTTCGGGGAGGAGAAGGAACTTGGAAGCTTTACAAGCCAGCAGTATGGGGGACTCAACGTCAATTTGAGCTCAACCTCTCTGTTCACTCGACGATTCTTGTGGCTTCCATTTCGCCCTCTCTTCACGCATCGACCTCTCCATCGCTTGCACAAATACACCACTGCAGTGACAACAGAAAGCAGTAGCTTCCCAACAATAGATCGGATTCCAAGATTGGTGGAGATTTATTTGTCCTGGTTGGTGTAATTTTTTGTGTAAATCAAGAGAAATTTTGTGTAATTAATGTAGTCGTGAGATTGTCTTATTATTTTTGGTATAAAAATAAATAAATAAATAAAAACAAACAGGAAATGCAGTAAACCCTCACTAGAATGTTGGAAATGGACCAATTTAAAAAATGCATCAGCCCTCGATGATCTCCATTAAAGTGATAGAATTTGGAACCATTTGTTTGAAATCCATTTGTTGAAAGTCTAAGTCAGTGCATTTTTCTGAGTTGCGTCTTCCATAATTTGAGTAGCATAGTTTTTCCTTTGGGATTTCCATTGTTGCTAGTTCAAGAAAGAAAAGGGTATCTGAAGTCACTTGTATTCTTTTAAAAGTAAGTTGAGTGGCATTGTAAATGGGTGCATTATCAGTTGAATTAGAAACTCTTCATTTTTCTGAAGTCACTTGTATTCTTTTAAAAGTAAGTTGAGTGGCATTGTAAACAGGTGCATTATCGGTTGAAGCCGACACTCTTCATTTTTCTAGGTTAAGTTGTTTGGAATATGGCTAAATTTGAGAAAGTATTAGATTTAATGAATACTCTGATACTCTCCACTGTTGATGGTATGGTAAATGTTCGCAAAGCCTATCTTGCTGACATTAGAATAAGTATACAAAATGCACAAGAAAAAAATGATTTTTTGCAATTGCAGCCTCAACTACAACAAGAAGAATTACATCAGTGGAGTCATCATTCTAAACTTGTTTTTGTTCAGAACATTGAAAGAGACTCCCACAATAAGCAAGTCAATAATGTTGTGATTGATTCACATTCAGTCCCTAGTTCAACAACAAATTTGTATGCAAATGCAGAACCTTGGGTTCTATCTCCCAAGCCCATCATCAGACCTTGGGAAGAGCTTGTCCACAACAAGAACAAAACTGGTCTTAGATATGACAAGGAGTTGTCCTTTCATAATCCAGACTACTCCAAGTCCATCAAATTTCAAAGTGTCGGATTTCTTCATGAAATTTCACCTCCAGCTGTTCTAGATCCCGCTCCTCCTCCAAAGCAGCAACAACAAATTGAAAAATTCCAACACTGTGATTGAGTTGGCCATATGAAAGATCATTGTTTTGATCTTCACCCATGCAAGCACTGTGTTTGGCAGACCCATTCTTCACACAGATGCTTCAGAAACTAGCCTCCTGCAAGAACAAAGATTCATCTTGGATGGATCGCTTCTTAGCAATGGGCATCAACAGCCAAGAAGATGTTTAAGTCACATGTTAGAACTTATTCTAAAACATTGAGAAAACTTGTAGTTGAGTTTTCTTCATCTTCTCACCTTGTACCTGATAGGGGGGGAAATGGTGGTCATCTACAAGCTTCGAAGCCACATCAAGCGAACCTGAGCCACAATCTCTCATTCCAGATTCAGAGTTGTAGCCAGAGACACGACAGTTCAAGCGAGCTTGAGCCACAACTTTCCATTCCAGATTCAGAGTTGTAGCCAGAGACACGGATGCCCATGAGCATTCCTTTGGTTGGTGGACAGCCTTAAACCATATATGCGAGGTTGATATTCTTCCTCTTCAAATAATTCAGAGCACTTCCTCTAGCAAAAGACTTCAGCTTCTTGCCAGCTTTGGTAGAGTTCCAGGAAATGCATTAAGCATTCCAGTGTTGATGGTCATCCTTAAACCATCACAGGTTGTAGACCTACCTTCTTCTAGGTTGAAGGTCTCCCTCTTCAAATATGAGGGACACTTCCTCTAGCAGAAGCCCTCAGCTTCTTGCCAGATTTGGAAGAGTCCCGGGAACTGCATTAAGTGTTGGTGGTCATCTTTAAACCACCTCTTTATGCCAACATTTCATAGAGCTGATTCAACCTAAGTGTTTCCATGCATACTTTGCATATTTGTATTACAACTCTCTTCTTGGACTCACACATAACCCTTTAGATTAAGGGGGGGAATGTTGGACACCTAATCCTCAATGGGTGGGTGTGGAAGGCAAATGGACAAATGGCATCCAAGAGACCACTTAGAATGGAATCCAAGGTTCACACCATTGTATTATACATGTACATCTATGGTGAATAATAACACAACTCACGCTTATCTTTCTCCTTGTGTGTTTAATTTCTTGTTTACTATGTGTGTGTTTAACACTCCGAGGCACCTCCCGCTTCATTTTCCCTCTCTGCCTTCACGGCCTGGACACTGTTTCTATGCTTCCATTTCCTCCTTTGCCTCTTATTTTCAACTGTTGAACCCACCTTTTTCCCTAAATGCACTTAAGCCCTTCAGCCTGCCTTATTCCTTTGTTTTGTTATTCACGATTACCTTACCCTTTTTAATGCAAAATTTGTAAAACCATTCAAAAACCATCAAAAACTCAACCTCCGCCTTCCTACTCGAAATCCTCGCTACCGTACTTCGCATTTTTCACTCTGCATGGTTTAAGTTGTTCCCGTTAACACATACCACTTCCTGAAGCCGATTGTGATATTCAACACATCGCAAATCGCTCACCGCAACCTTTTCCTTTGTTTCCTTCAACACTTACCGCTTTCGAACACCGATGCGATATTACTGCCGCATCACAGATTGCTCACTGCATCCCTAAACATTTTCTTGTTTCCTTTAACGCTTTTCGCTTCCAAACGCCAATTACGATATCGGCCCCACCTCCACATCACCACTCTGCATCGCACATCACAAATCGTTCTTTTTTGTTCTTTTCTTTAACACTTACCACTCCTGTCGGCCGATTGCGATATTGCGATCGTGCTTCGCCTCTGGTCCCACTACCACTTCGCCCATCACAAATCGCACTTCACAAGACTTACCTCATCGTATTTCGCTCCCGCTCCTGGACGACCTTTTCGTCATCACTTTTGCGATATTTCAATTGCGACATCGCATATCGCAACCTTTGCCTCCATCGCATCTCTGCCAATGTATATTTCACATTATTCCTCTCCAAAGCCATTTATGCACCATATTATAAGTTTTTATAAGGTTTAAACCTTTGCTTTCCACTTCTAAGCCCTGTTTCATGTGCTAAGCCCTCCATTAGCCTCTTTAGCCATTTTTCTTTCCTCCAAGCTGCAAAATCAACACTTTTTCCAATAGGATTGAGTCATGGATAGCTTAGTTGCATAGGTAGGAGCATGGTAGATAGACCATAGGATAAGTAGAGTGCATTTAGTTGTTTGGCCAAGTTAAGTGTGGTTTAGAATTAGTTTCCTTTATGCCATTTATTTTCAGCAAGTTAGCTTATTTTCTTTTCAGTCATTTCCTTTTCCACAAATTAAATTAGTTTCGCTCCTAGCATTTCTTTCCCGCACTTTAATTTAGTTTCCTTTCTGTCATTTATTTCCAGCAATTTACTTTCCAGTTCTTATCATAGTTGAAGAAATAACACCCTTTCGTAAAGAAGAAGAGGATGACATGCGCAAAATGCATTTGTTGTGTATATAGCACTGTCACCTCCAAGTTTGTACGAACCCCGGGTTGATAAATTAAAGTAGGGCAGCCCTTGGGAGTTGCAGCACCCTTGGTGAAATACCGGGGCTCACCAGCCTCTACAACACTCCACTATAATAACTCTATCATCCTCACAAATCAAACTAGGTTGACTTGAATGTCATCCATCAGCTACTCCAACACTCAGGCCATCAAACTACACCACAACTACTCCAACAACTGCAACCATCAATAATAGACCCTACAATTGATAATAGAAGTTGAAAACCATCCATACACGCACCTAGTACCATAAACATCACTTGAAAATATATAGTACTGATCTGAATTTGAATGTTATTTTTGATATGCTAATTTCATTTTCAGATATAGAACTTATTTATTGATCTTATGCTTTATGTACATGTTCCCTTGTTGCTTATGTGTGTCAAAGTAGTAATTAAAACTGAATTTTATGAGTGAATTTGAAAGCATAAAGCAAGAATTTAAATGGTTGAACAGAAACAACATAAAAAATAGTAAACCATAATAATTGATCCATTAAAACATATTTTTGATGAAGGAGTTCACCCTTCTTGGGCTACATCTCCTTGGTCCAGCTTCATAGCTTGGGCCTCTGTAGTAGCTCAATTGTGCTAAAATTGATGTTTACATGAATCAAATGCTCTTGTAACCTTTTCCAATGAGTTTAAAATGTCTAAATCTATTAGAAATGACTATTTATTTACTCAATTTGGTTACCAGATGCTCTAGGCATGGTCTTCCCTCCTGGTGGCCCTAGGCTTCAAATTTCTTCAAGGCATAAAAACCTTTGTAAATGAGATCCTTGTTAGAAAATTATATATTACAGAGCAACACAACACATAAAATATGTGGAAAAACACAAGCCAACAAAACACATAAAACTAGAGAGACACATATATACATGGTTCACCCAGTTTGGGCTACGTCCACCCCGAACAGCCAGTCCTTCCTTTCTATTATCCGGCAAAATGAAGAGACACAACATACAATATATCGGTTGTAATATCCTTTGCTCTCTCTCACAGTCTCCCTATCTATTTCTCGCTCCGATAATACACATACAATACACAGCCGCAATACAATACCCTCATACAAGCGAGGGATTGCCTTCTAGGGAAAAAAAACCTAAACTAAACTTAACTTCTACCGTTAGATCATCCACCTAATGAATGACCCAGATTGACTAGAAATTACAATACTTTTACAAGGAAATTTTACATATGTTTTTAGCTTCGGGGGGGCTCCATAAAGTCGCAGCCACCCCTCCTGGACCCCCCAGGCAGCGTTTAATTATGGGCAGTGTTGCTGCCCCATTAAGGTACAGGGGTCCAACACTGTGATACAAAACAAACAATATATTCAGGCTCCACACCCAATAATCTCCCACTTGGAGACTAATTGTAGCAACTCCATCACTGCTTCATTTGCTGGACAATGACTCCTCTTTGGACCTGGTTGTTTCTCATCTTCATCGTCATCCTTGAAGACCAATTGAAACTGAGCATATTCTCAGTTTCTCCCTGGTTACAACTTTTGTTAGCATTGTTGGGGTTCCCATGTTTTGGCCAGATTGGCAGGACCAAAAGATGAGACAACATCAGAACCGCTTTGGGGCCCTAGGATCTAGCCCTCCTGGACCCGGAAAGGGATCTCTCCAATAGAGCAGAGAATGGTGTATCTTGGAAGCTCAGAGTGAGATGTTAGGCTAGTTATGAAGCACAAAGGGGGGTTTTAAATGATTTGGTTGGTTGGTTTCTGGGTTGGTTAGGAGATCATAAACTGAGAAGGTAATGGGAGAAAGGAACAAGGCAGCAGGATATTTCAGCAGAGGGGATAGGTCAAGAAAGTGCCATCCATTGGGCTATGGAGTCATGAAAGGAAATTACATGCAACAACTAGCCAAGGCTTCCAGAGGGAAATTCATCTATACTAAAGGATCTTTTAGATATATGATAGGATGGAACACTAAGGAAAGAAAGTGGAAGAAGGAAAGACAACCAAATTTCTTTCTATAGATCAGGTCAGAGGTCATTTAACTCCAGACCTGCTTGGACATACTCTAAGGCAGCTCTCAAAGAGGGACAAAGGGGTTGCTTATAGATCGGACCAGAGGTCATTTAACTCTGGGTCTGCTTTAGCAACTCCAAGGGGAAAACAGAGATAAGATTAACAAAGGGATCTTAGAAAGGCCAACTAGTCGCGCAAGGATCCTAGTGGACAGGGCTAACTCTAATCCCCAGTGTTCCCAAACCTTCCAGTTTAAACCTCAACAAGAACATCTAAGAACTGATCCATCCAATTCATACATCAGAGAGCAGGCAATGACATCCACTACACTGGTTAAATTGACTGAAAGCAATCCTTAGATAACACATTTCAGAAGAGAAACATTAAAAGTAGGGAGAGCAGGAACATAGGGCACCTATCAAGGGTGAATCCTATGTTACACTTTTGTTGCCTACCATAAGAACATGAAACAATATGAAAATGTAAATAACAGAGTTAAGAAAGACATCACCAATAGTAATAGACCAGGATCCTGTGAAATGTGCTTTGATTAATTGATGCAAAACCAGTCATGTACAATAAGCTCAATGGCTAATACAATCCAAAATTTCTCCTCCCAGCCTATTACACACAAACTACTCTGTAACTCCCTCCCAATACTGTTCTAACAGTCAAACTGAATCCCTCTAACAGCAACAGCCGAACAACTGAGCAACAACCAACTTTACAATGTGTTCTTCTGGATTCTTGTAGGAAAAAACAGAGCAAAAGCTGGTAGGTGAAGAATTAAATGAAGAATTAATGCTCAGAAGAGGAGGCAGGCCGCAACCCATTCTTCTTTAAATCTGTGCAATTACTTCTGTTACTCTGGCTACAGAACTAATGCCATTCTCTGTTGACTGGACAAACTGGTGAAAAAATGATTCTAGGGTATCCATACTGTGTAACAAATGCTTCTTGATGATGTAGGACTGCTGAAAGGGCATAGATCTTCATTTGAGGCACAATGTAGACTGAAAAATGATGTGTACCATGTCCTTTCATGGGAGAACGCTCTGCTGATACGGAAAACCTGATAATATTATCTCTCTGTGCATGGGACCGTCCGAGAGATCCACAGGGTCTTCCAAATTATACTTTTTCCTTCTAAAAGTCCCTGCAGAAGTCTCCTATCTATTGCCTCGAGATCTCTGCTGTTCCTGTGCTGTCTCTGTCTATGAATTTCGAGCTTCAATGGCGTCGGAGGGTTGGTAGAGTTTAAACTCTGTCCGTTGATGAATTTATGGCGCAAGCAGCCCTCATACGCTTCCTGTAACATCAGGCTCTGAATACAGCCTCTGCTCATGGTCTTCATTGATGCTTCTGTCGCTGTAACAGAGATCACACATCACGGCGGTCATTCACTTATTGAAAACCCTGCGAGACACGAAACCTGTGAAGAGAAACCATGGACAGGCAATGGATGATGTGGACGGATGGGGGAGATGGCCATGCAGGAGTGATAGAGGTGAAACTCGTAGAGGAAACGGTGAGAATCGCTCTGGTGGGGGTTGACGGTCTGCAGAGCGAATATACGCGGAAACAAATGTTAGCACCCAATCTGAACCTCAGGCTGAAAAAGGCAAAATCAGGGTAACAACTAAACCACGCTCAGCCTTGTAGCTAGCCCTACAAAGACAGGAGAGGGCTCTCTCCGTAGAATAGATATTCAATAAAATGGTAATGAACTGATTTTAGGCTAGGTATATAAATGGGAAAAAGAGTTTTGATGAATTACTGAAATTTCAGGGATGTATGGGACAAGAGGACAGTATGAACTGAGGAATTAAATCGGGATACAGAATATTTGATAGGGCAAGATAGGCAGGAGGTTTAGCAATCAAGTCTAAATAAGATGAAATGGAAAGACTGTTGAGAAGTTGAAAAGGGCATAATAAATGAATCCTTTTCAAACAGAAGAAAATACACATAGTATGAATGATTCCCCAAGGCAGAGCATATAAAATGGATTCTACCTTTCTAACTTGAAAACATTCAACTGGAGATGTTAATGAATGAATGGTGTAACATAACAATGTACATATGAAACATAAAGGAGAAACATATGCTAAAAATCATACCACATGAATCCCATAAATCAGAGCTGCATCACTTTATTTAATTCCTTGCCAAACTGTACAAAGGAGCGCAGAGCTCACTGCCACACTATTCCCCTACTTCTGAGTTTTCAGACCTCAGACTTTCCGCCCTTGCAAATAATTAGAATTTTCAATAAATAGACAAATTTTGCTGGAATACAAATCGATGGAAGGGGAGAAATCACAACTGAAGATAGAAGGCCAAAAGCCATCAGTCTCTTCGTAAAGGAAGAGCTGCATTACATCTGGCCAGTGAGAAGGCAAAAAATTGTAACGTAGATTTCTCTACAACGTAACTGAAGATGTGACTATTACAATCTGGGTCTCGACCTCTGGATGTCGCTTTGCTTTCCATTATTCCTTTTGAATAACTGGATTTTAATAAGATGTCGTTGCAGTAAACTGGAATAAACTGAAATAATGCCTTTCGTGAAGGGAAATAGTGAATAAGAAGGAAGGGAGAGGAGGCGGGACCAGCATCTTAATCGCAATCGGGATCGGGGAGCGGGAAAATATATAAAAAATAAAAATTTCGATGCGGTTGGATTAAACCATGGGAAGTCCTTTAATAAATATAATAAAATGCGATTTTTGGACTTACAAAGGGGAAAGGGCCTTTATATTATAATGGGGATTAAGTGCTGTATGGTGGGCCCGGGGATAAAATCGCAATCGCAATATTGGAATTTGCGATGGGAATTTGCGACGGGAATTTTGCGATGGGAATTTTGCGATTGGGAATTTGCGATGGGAATTTTGCGACGGGAATTTTGCGACGAGAATTTTGCGATGGGAATTTTGCGACGGGAATTTTGCGATGGGAATTTTGCGATGATCGCACATCGCACATCGCAAATTCCACATCAACAAGACACTTGAATCTCTAAACTTGTGATCTTGCGATTTTGCGCTAAAGTGGTGGGGTTTATATATATGATATAACTTTGTTATAAAGTTTGTGGGGTATTGGTCGGAGAAGTGTTTAAGGGGAGGGACTTTGTAATATGAAGTTTTTTATTATAAAGTCTAAAGGCATGGAGGGGAAGTGGTTGGGTAATAAAATTGCATATTTTATTAAATGATTTACAATGCGATATTATAATCGGAAGGAGGAAGGAAGGGGTTTTAAAGGGATTTGAACATAAAGTTAAAGGGGAAACATGGGAAATAGGTGGGGCTTAGGGAATAGAGGGCTTTTACTTCAGTTAAGCACAAAATTCAATCCAGAAGCCAGTTTTGAGAGTGTAGTATACCATTGGAAAGCTCTTTCCGGGCTCTTTCTGATGGATCTACTTTGAAGATGATTTGGTGCTGAACATACTGCGGAAAAATTCTCTGAAGGCAGAGACATCACTTTGTGGAGATTACAGCTTCTGAATTGTGGCTGAAAGGAAAAGTATCATGTCTTCACCTCAAAACATGGTTTTGAGGTGAAGCTTGCATCAAAACAAACAAATGATATCTTTGATCTTCCTGGTGCTATGACTTTGTATTTGTTGACTTCCTCATGACTTCGCTGATCTTTATTTGACACTTGACTCATTAATTTGACCATGGCGAGACCTTAGAGACTAATGAGACCCATCCTATGACCTACTAATATGATTTTGAGAATGAAAGTGACAAATGACTGAAGATCATAGGAAGGAAAATCAGCAAGTACCTCATGAGGGAAAACTGGTAAAAAATTACTACCATCAGTGAATCCATGACCTAACGGAATGGCGAAATTGATTATTATGGGACTTCACTCACCTAAACCTCCCAGATTGTCAATATCATGTGCAAAAGAGCATCTAACATGGTTTTTAATTATATTTTTGTATTTGCTATTTGATCTAGATTTTGTTCATTCAGCTGCGGAATCTTGCCACTTTCCGCAGCTGCTGCAACTTTCCGCAACTATTTTGTGAAACTCTATGCTACAGGTGTCTACAAGGGAAACGAGCCACATGGGCAGGTCAAGAATGACGTGGACATGGTTCGTGTCCTATTGGTTCAAGCAAACTCGTCCAAAGAAGCCGCGGTCAAAGGCGTCCACATGGAAGTCAACTATGGAGTTTCATGTCGGCCGAACTCTGTTTCGTGGCACATAAAGATCCATACGGCCGTTTCTAAGCCTGCGGAGGTTAAATCGACATCTGTACAGGGTTCTAGAGTCGAATTCAAGCATCCACCTTTCGTAGATCTACTTTCCAACACGGCCATACTCCTATATCCGTGGACGTAGTGGTCTACGTGCTTCTCACCAGCATGAACTTTAGGAGACAGTTACAATTTGTTGTTATATATAGTGCGTTTGCATACGCATATGAAGTTAGTCGTTGTTAGTGAATGTAATCTCTGTTATCTTTTAGTCTGCTCTGTAGTGATTACGCTGCACTTGTGCCGTAACATTACCATTCTGTAATGAACTGCTTTTTAATATGAGAAGACTATGTTTTTCAACTTAATTCGTGTTTGAGGACCGTTACCAAGGCTGTGTAGAGGGCCCCTGCTCAGCTAAGGTTTTGTGTATTAGTGTATATTTCTCATTTCATTTTTTAAAAAATCATTGTATCATAATCTATCCATATGTTCATACTTTGCAGTTGTTTCATTTCTGTTTATACACTTCCATAATTTCCATTTCATTTCTGTCTTTCATGCTTTATGATTGTTAATCACTGATCAGTGTTTATGTTTTTCAGGTTTTAGATAGGCAGCCCGGGCATTTTCATAGCTTTTTGACTAATGACATGGAACTAACATTGTTCTGCTGCTAGTTTGCTTTTCATAGTTTTTGTTTAATTTCAGTATTGCTCTGTACATTTCAGTTTTGCTTATCTTCTTCAATAGTTAAATTTAGATATACTAATCTGCTCATAGCATCTTCAGTTGCCTCCGAAAGCCACAACTGGACTGATGGCGAGGGATTGCATTATGAAATGTGTAGTTTAGTATTAGTTCCTTTTCTGCAAATTTAGATATATTAAGCTGCTCATAGCATCTTCAATTGCCTCCGAAAGCCACAGCTGGACTGATGGTGAGGGATTGCATTATGAAATGTGTAGTTTAGTATTAGTTTCTTTTCTGCAAATTTAGATATATTAAATCATGCATGACATCTTCAATTGCCTCCGAAAGCCACAGCTAGACTGATGGGGAGGGATTGAATCATGAGTGTATGGTTTAGTATTAGTTTACTTTCTGCAAATTAAATATCAGTTACTCAAATTGTTTATGATTACTTCCGAAAATCATAGCTGGACTAATGATGAAGGGTCAAAAGATAAATTGATGTAATCTGATTTAGATTTATTTTGTTGCAATTTTGAATTTCCTTAAGCATAGTTCTTTTGTATTTAGTTGGCAGCAAGAATAGTTTAGTTTTCATGCTCACTAGTTTACTGTTTTGATTTATTAGATTAGCAGCACCTTTTCATTTCAGCAACACATTTTCATTTTCCTTTTTAAGTCTTGTCATTGTAAATTTCAAATTGCTTTTTAAAATTTCAAGTTGGTAAATCATTATAGGGGATATCACTTCCTTGAACAAACATAACCAAACTTGTTTTCATCTTAGAATTTCCATTTCACCTTAGAAAACCAAAAACGAAAAAAAGTTAAGAAATAGGTTATCTTGCACATATAGTGCGCCGCACTTCATCAGCTTACGATTCTCGGATTGACAAATTAAATGCAGCAATTTAGGACACACTAAATTGACCAAACATTTTGGCGCCGTTGCCGGGGAAGTGTAACTAGGTAGCCAATTTCTTTAAAAAAAACATAAAATCATAAAAGAAGGGAAAACTTGATAACTTCTTGAAGTATGCTCTCCTCTTGCACCTAGTGTGATCTGGAGGATCAGAAAAGAGAGTTATTGGTTTAGTAATTTCTTAAGTATGCTCTCTTCTTGCACCTAGTGTGATCTGGAAGATCATAAAGAGAATTATTAGCCCAACTTTTTTTTTTTTTTTTTAAATAAAAAATAAAAAAATGACATGCATAGAGCAAGAGATTCTAGGGGAAGGTTTATAGCTAAATCCAAGAGTTCGATTTTCACAACTCCATCTTCTTCAAGGCATAGATCAGATTCACCACCATCTACCCCTAGCCTTAAGATTTTTGGAAGTCAAGGAACAACTGAATTAGAGGATTCTCCTATACCACCTACTAAAACCCACTTAGAAAACAAAGAGACTTTCTCTCATCCTTCCTTGGTAGAAGAACTAGAGGACTATAAGGATTCTAAAGAAACTATCATGGCAGAGGAAGTAATAAATAGAGGTGGAGGTAGAAGAGGAGGAAATAATGGAGATAACAATGGTGAAGGAAATAATGATAGAAATAGGGATTTGCTTGGATTCCCTATAGTTGATGAGGAAACTCATGCAACAATGAAAAATATCTCACCATCTGTTCTCCCTAACTTTTATGGATTACGAAGTGAGGATCCTGAAACATTTCTGTTTGAGTTTGAAGTTGTGTGCCGAACTTATGACTATATGGAAGATTCTCAAAAACTCAAACTGTTTCCTTCAACATTGAAGGGATCTGCTTTCAAATGGTTCATGGGATTAGCCACTCAATCTATTAGGACTTGGAATGATATGAAACAAACATTTTTGGACAGATACTTGGACTATTGTATGCCCACCAATCACAAGGATGTGGTATTCAAAATGATGCAAAAAGAAGATGAAAATTTGGAAGACTTAATTGAAAGATTTCAATACAACTTGAAAAGAGCAAAGATGAGCAACTTAGATAACGAAACCTTGAAATCCCTCCTATTAAAAGCCATTAGAGATGAATGGATAGACATTTTAAACATGATGGGAAAAGGAGACATTTCTCAACTTCCATTTCATGATATAACAGAACTATGTATCCATCTCTCAAGGGGAAAATCTAAAACTAGAAAAGGGCCTAGGGATTCTTCTCTTATTAGGACTAACAAATCTGCAACTGGATCAGTAAGTAGGGCAGAGATTGGTAATATGCTTGACGAGTTTAAAACTGATATCTTAGGGAGTCTTAGTGAACAACTAGACACCCTTAAAATCCAAAACAAGCAGAAAGCAGAAACAGATGCTTTAGCCATTTTTTGTCCGAAATGTAGAAAGAAACATGCTTTAAGGGAATGTCCCTTGGATGCAAAAGTTGTAGAAACATGTATGATTTGCTCAGAAAATCATGAGATCAAGGATTGTCCTTCAATCCCTGGACTCAAAGCTATTTTTCAAGAAGATCCAAATTTAGTAGAATCTCTCTGTTTTGTCGCAAGGAGACCTTGGCAGGGACAACAATCTCAAGGGTTTAATAACCCTATGAATCTTCAAACCCCACCAAATTGGAATCATTGGCAACAACCTTGGCCCCAACATCAAAATTCATATCAGCCATGGGTACAAGGGATGCAAAATCCTTATGGGAGATTTGCTCAATTTTATCAATATCTTCCATCTTTTCAAAATCAACAAGCTCCACAACTTCCAAACCCAAATCCACAACTTTCATTGCCATTTCCACAACAACAACCTTCTCAACAAAATCCAAATCCTCAACTCATGCTCCCATACCAACAAAAGACAAATCAACTTCCACCTCAGCCATTGCCAAATCCTAACAATAAAAATCCTCAGAATACTTACATGGTAGAAGGACAACAATTTCCTACCTATATGATTGTTCCTCTCAATGATGTACAACTCAGATCTGGTAGAGTTTTAGAAAAACCTTCTATAGATATTCAAGAGCAAGATACCTTTGAGGAGGATTCTCTTCAAGTCAATAAGGGTTCTGAGGAAGAATCTCTTCAAAATTCAAAAATTCAAAAAGAAAAAGAAAAGCTAACACCCACAACTCCTATAGTTGAGCAACCTGCATCTTCATCTACACCTCCTTTTCTGGAAAGACTACAAATTGATAAGGGGGTGGAAAAACAAATCTTGTTGCCTAACTATGACTTTCTAGATGAATTGAAGAATGTTTGTATCAAGATTCCATTGCTACAAGCCATTCGAGAAATTCCTATTCTAGCAAAAACCATAAAGAAGTTGAGTTTCAAAAGACCAGGAAGGAAGCTAAAGGACACAAGAAGAATCCACCTGGTAGGAAAGATTGCAGACATTATGATGGGAAAAATTACCATGCAGAAGTATGTAGATCCAGGAAGTCCAATTGTCAAGACACATATAAATGGGATAGAAATTCCAAACACATTGATTGACTTAGGGCTGCTATCAACATTATGAGTAGACAGACTATGGAACAGTTAAAACTTCCTAACCTTCTTTTTACACCTACTTTATTGCAACTTGCAGATCGATCGGTTATTAAACCAGATGGTGTATTAGAAGATATTTCAGTCTCTTTAGATTCTTGGGAATATCCAGTAGACTTTATGATTTTGACTCCCAAAAGTAATCTAGGAGGACATCCACTTATCTTAGGAAGACCTTGGCTAGCCACAACTGATGCTTTTATTAGTTGTAGATCTGGAGACATGTACATTTCAAATGGTAATTCGACAAAGAAATTCAATTTGTATCCTCCAGCAAGAGCAATCACAGAAATAGGAGACAATGAATGGGTCGATGATGAGAACACTATACAACCTTTCTTTACCATTTCTGAAATCAGTGAGGATAGTCAAATTCTGAACACATTAGAAAATTTTGAGATATCTTCAGAATATGACCCCACACAATTTCAGTTGGAATCCGACATAGAATATTTATCATCAAGACAAATGTCTCTTTACTCTATGGAAGAGTTTGGTAGTTCTACTATTGAGATTTTTCCAGGAAAAACATTGAATATCAACAAACATTTGGAGAAGTCACAACAAGAAGAACTAACCAGAATCTTGCAAAAACATTCTACTGCATTTGCATGGGAGTATACTGACATGAAGGGTATTGATCCTAAGACTTGCATCCATCATATCTATATTGAGGAAAACAGTAGACCAATCAGACAACCTCAAAGAAGGATGAATCCAAATCTTATGGAGATAGTGAAAGAAGAGCTCCAAAACTTCTCAATGTAAACTTCATTTATCCAATTTCAGATAGCCGATGGGTTTCTCCTTTGGTTATAGTACCTAAAAAGAATGGTAAATGGAGGGTATGCATTGACTACAGGGAATTGAACAAAGCAACTTTGAAGGATCACTTTCCTTTGCCTTTTATTGATCAGGTATTAGATACATTAGCAGGTAAAAAGTACTTTTCATTTTTGGATGGTTTTAGTGGCTATAATCAAATTCAAGTAGCACCTGAAGATCAAGATAAGACCACATTTACTTTTCCATGGGGAACTTTTGCCTATCGAGTGCTTCCTTTTGGGTTATGTAATGCACCTGCAACATTCCAAAGAGCAGTACTAGGAATTTTTTTCTGATCTAATCCATGATTGTGTAGAGGTTTATATGGATGATTTTACAGTTTATGGTAATTCATTTGAAGAGGCATTAGAAAATTTGGAAAAAGTCCTTATAAGATGTAAAGAAACAAACATTTCATTAAGCCATGAAAAATGCTTTATGATGTTTACTAAAGGGATTGTTTTAGGACATCATATTTCAGGAGATGGGATTAAGGTTGATAGATCAAAAGTTGAAGTCATCTCCAAGTTGCCTATTCCAAATTGTCAAAGAGATGTTAGAAGTTTTCTAGGATTTACTGGTTACTATAGAAGATTTATAGAAAACTTCACTAAAATAACATCTCCACTCTTCAAATTTCTTACAAAAGATTGTGAATTTAAATGGGATCCTGATTGTCAATCAGCTTTTGAAACTTTGAAAACAAGAATATCTGAAGCACCTATCTTGAGAGGACCAAATTGGAAACTCCCTTTCCATATTTCTACGGATGCTTCAGATACAGCTCTAGGAGCCGTGTTGGGTCAAAAAGATTTAGTTCCTTATGCCATTTATTATACCAGTAAAAATTTGACTCCCACAGAGTTGAATTATACTGTGACTGAAAAAGAGTTTTTAGCCGTTGTTCATGCAATTAATAAGTTTAGACATTACATAACAGGCTATGAAACTTTTATTCATACTGACCATTCTGCAATTAGATATTTAATGAACAAACCTGTTACTAATGGCAGAGTGACAAGATGGTTTTTACTTTTGCAAGAATTCAATATTACTGTGTTGGATAGACCAGGAAAACAGAATACAGTAGCTGATTTCTTGTCTAGGATTCAGAATACTAAAGAAGATTCTCCTGTAGAAGATAAGTTTCCTGATGAATATTTGTTTGCAGTAACTACTAAGACCCCTTGGTATGCAGATATTGCTAACTATTTGGTTACAGGGAAACTACCTTCACATTTATTTCCAAGAGAAAAACGAAAAATTATTCAGGAGAGTTCAAGATATTCATGGATTTCAAACGAATTGTTTAAAACAGGGCCAGATCTTGTGATCAGAAGATGTGTCAGGGAAGATGAAATGCCTGATATTCTTAAGGCATGTCATGATGAACCATGCGGCGGACACTTTGCTGACAAAAGGACGGCCTATAAAATCCTTTCCTTGGGATATTATTGGCCTTCTCTCTTCAAAGATGCAAAACAATATGTCAAAAGGTGTGATAGCTGCCAAAGAGTAGGGAAACCTACCCTTTCAAATGAAATGCCATTGCAAACACAGGTACTCATTGAACCCTTTGAAAATGGGCTTTAGATTTCATTGGACCTATTAATCCACCATCTAAGCAAAAGAAGTATATATTGGTTTGTACCGATTATGTTACTAAATGGGTAGAAGCCAAAGCATTAGTATCTGCTACTGAAAATTCAGTTGTTCATTTTCTTTATGAGGATATTTTTACTCGCTTTGGTGTTCCAAGAGAAATTGTGACAGATCAGGGGAGCCAATTCACATCCAATTTGGTGGAAAAGTTGATGGAAGAATACAAAATCAAGCACATAAGATCTACTCCTTACCATCCACAAGCAAATGGTCAAGTGGAGTCCACAAACAAAGTTCTTGAAAGTATCATCACCAAAACTGTTCATCTACATAGAAGAGATTGGGCAGAAAGGCTTCCAGAAGCCTTGTGGGCCTACAGAACTACATGGAGGAATACAACAGAACATTCTCCCTATGAACTTGTTTATGGGAAAGAAGTCTTGCTCCCCATTGAGTTCCAAGTCAAGACCTTCAAGATAGCAGTTCAGTTGGGGATGGACTTATCAGAAGCCCAAAAGCATAGAATGGAGCAGTTGAATGAGCTAGATGAGATCAGACATGAAGCAATTCTAAGAACTGATCTAGTTCAATATCAAAGAACTAAATGGCATGAAAAATATATTAAAGAGAAGAAGTTTCAAGAAGGAGATTGGGCATTGTTATTTGACTCCAAGTTTAAAGATTTTCAAGGGAAATTTCAGACTCATTGGCTTGGGCCATATGAGATTGACAAGATCTTTAGCAATGGAGCTGTAAGAATCAAGACCATTGATGAGTTTCAAACTCCTCTTATTGTGAATGGCCATAGATTGAAAGTTTATCATAAGCCACTCTCTAAAGAGGATTTTGTCAAGATGTTTCAAGAAAGTTCTGCAATCAGGTTGGTACAGAAGAATTTTTCTTCTCCACCAGCCTAGCTTTTGTTTTTCATTTAAAAAAAAATAAAATAAAAAAAAATAAAAAGAAAATTGGTATAAGCCTGAAAACCAATCATTGATTGGCAGTCTTATGCAGAAAATATAGGGTGAAAATCAGGGACACCTGACACTCTATATTTTCCAAAAAAATTCTCTCTCTTTCATTTCATAAGCTTTGTCACCACCCACTCCATTTCATTCCACTACATTCCATTTCATTTCATTTCATTTCACTTCATTCCACTTCATTTCATTCCATTCCATCAATAAAAATCTTTTTTCATGACCATTTCCATCAGGTCATTTGTTATTTGTTCATTTCTATTCAACCAAGTAATAGCTGTGTCAGTTTCCGCAGCTGACATCTGTTCCCGCAGCTGACTCCAGTTTCCGCAGCCAGAACCAGATTCCGCAGCTACTACTCTATTTTCAAAGAGAATGTACAGTTAGATATTATTTCCATCATTATGAAATAAAATGCAGGTGAGAGGATCAAAGGAGTATTCAGGACACCAATGGAGATCAATCAGTTGAAGACCAAAGGAAAAGGCAAAGATTCCAAAGGTATGAATAAAGTTTATTTCAAATAGTATTGAAAAACACATTTTTATATAGTTTTAAACCATGAGCTCTACCCATTACGCGCAATGATTATATTGACAGTTCCATAACCTTTCACGATCTCCATGTTATCCTCTTGCATTCATTCATAAACGGTTTCATCATTGAAATTCCGATTCTCACTCATGTTCCAATATCCCACCGGAGATAATGAGACGTATTTGAGTTGACAAAGGACTCTTACAAGCCGCATAACTTCATAACCGTTGATTGAAACGTGTTCATATTTATTACACAGCCACCAAAATTCAAAACGATGCCGAATGTATTATACTTTGTTAACCTCTTTGTCGTGTCTCTGCCGTGTTTACAAAACCCCACTCTACTCATTCTCACTCCCTGTTTCACTCCATTTCGTTCCTTTTGCTCATTCTCACTCCCGTATATCTACCCACAGTCTTACTCCATTCCGTTTATGGTACTCATTCCCATTTTATGATACATCCCCACAGCCATTGTGCTCGTTTCTGAGCATTCAACCATTCTACTTCCATTTGAAACCCTCACGAAGGCAAAATTGTGAAATACAGAGAAGTGAAATGGGTAAATTGCTAAGGGCAGAGCCGGAAGGACCAAAGTTTATAGAGGGATATACGCAAGCAAAGGAGATATTGAAGAAAGCAAAATGGCTGCGTTTTATTCAGAAATTCAGAGGTTACCACAGAGAAGTTACGAAAGCATTTGCAAGGTCGTTTGATGGCTCAGAAGCAGAAATTGGAGACCTCAAGTTTTTGGTCAATGAAGCATCAATAGTAACAGCCACGGAACTTCTTCAGGAGGGAGAGCGTTGGTTCAAAAATAAAAGCATCAGTGATGAGGCATGGAGAACAATCCTACGAAATCAAGGTATGGACATCACTGTTTTTAAAAGAGGAATCCCTGTGCATGCAATAAAAGAAGAATGGGCCACTTTAATACTAATTGTTCAGAAATTCATTACATGTGAAGGCCGTTTTGGGTCTATGTACATGTACCATACCAGGCTATTGATGAATTTTCTAGAAAACCAAACTCTCAATCTCCCTTATTTTCTATTCAATAGCTTAAAGAAAATGGCTGTGACTGTTCAAAAACACTTAGAAGATGTAGAGCCTCATCTATATCACCACGGCCTTATAAAAATTCTGATTGAAAAAGAGCTAAAAGAAAGAAAAGACACATGGGAACAATTCCTAGTTAGAAATTTCTTTGAGGAACCTCAAGAAATTCCTGAAGGTAGTTCAATTAGAAGGAGTAGAAGAAAAAGAATGAATGTTGAAACCCAAATTACTCCTACTCAGGAAATTCCCGCAGCTAGCACAACAAGAAGAAGTAGAAGGAAAAGAACAATAGATGAAATCCAAAATACTCCTACTTCTACTATGAAAAGAACTGATAGAGAAGAGAGATTGGTAAAAAGGAAGAAGAAGGAAATCAAGGCCAAGAAGCCAATAATACCAAAAGGGAAAGAAACTATTGAGGCTGTACATAAAACTCCTTCTTCTGAAGAAGAAGATCATCAAATACTCTCTGAAAGATTAGTTTATCTTCAAAAACAATCATCCATGCCCAAGAAGGCAGAGAAAGGAAAACAAAAACAAAAGGATAGTGTACCACAGCGTGTGAGGAGAAGCAGCAGACTTAAAGGGAAATTGAGGAAAACACAAATTAAGGGTCCTCATTTCATTGATTTGGGTGAGGAGACATCTGAACAGTCCCCAACCGACCATAGTCCATCTCAGTCAGTTAGTGAACCTGGTTCATTTCATTCCCAATCAGACAATGAGCATACTCCATCTTATTCTCAGCAAAATATTGATGTAAGCCCTCCTCGGCCAGATTTTGAACATAATTCTCCCTTACAGCATTTTGGGGACAGCCCAATGAAAATGACACCTGAAATAGACCCCAAACAGCAGGAGGTATATGAATATATAGAATCTTTGGAAAAGGCAGCCACAGGTCCAAGTACTTCTTCCATTCAGCCTCATACATTGCAGGATGATTTAGTTCAATCATTAAAACAGGAAATTTTTGAGCTGGAGCTTTTAAATAGGCACATCAAAAATGAAAATGAAACATTGAAAGAACAAGGCAAGCTGGACAAGATCATCCATGATAATACTATGTTACACTTGGGAATATGGCAAAAGAAGAATAAGAAATTGAAAAGGAAATGCCAAAAATTGAGAAGAGCACTTGTAAATATCAAATTTAGGTGCTTAATGAAGAAACCCAGAATGATGGCAGTACCAAAGAAGAAGAGAAGGGGATTGGATGTGCTGGCTGAAGTATCAAGGCACATGAACTGAACAGAGAGTATCAAAATTTTGGTTGCATGAGGACATGCAACACCTTCACAGTGGGGGTATGTTGAGTCCCAAATTTTCATCTTTTCCATACATTTTTCCATACCTTTTTCACTCACCTAAACCTCCCAAATTGTCAATATCATGTGCAAAAGAGCATCTAACATGGTTTTTAATTATATTCTTGTGTTTGCTATTTGATCTAGATTTTGTTCATTCAGCTGCGGAATCTTGCCACTTTCCGCAGCTGCTGCAACTTTCCGCAGCTATTTTGTGAAACTCTATGCTACAGGTGTCTACAACGGAAACGAGCCACATGGGCAGGTCAGGAATGACGTGGACATGGTTCGTGTCCTATTGGTTCAAGCAAACTCGTCCAAAGAAGCCACGGTCAAAGGCGTCCACATGGAAGTCAACCATGGAGTTTCATGTCGGCCGGACTCTGTTTCGTGTCACATGAAGACCCATACGGCCGTTTCTAAGCCTGCGGAGGTTAAATCGACATCTGTACAGGGTTCTAGAGTTGAATTCAAGCATCCACCTTTCGTAGATCTACTTTCCAACACGGCCATACTCCTATATCCGTGGACGTAGTGGTCTACGTGCTTCCCACCAGCATGAACTTTAGGAGACAGTTACAGTTTGTTGTTATATATAGTGCGTTTGCATACGCATATGAAGTTAGTCGTTGTTAGTGAATGTAATCTCTGTTATCTTTTAGTCTGCTCTGTAGTGATTACGCTGCACTTGTGACGTAACATTACCATTCTGTAATGAACTGCTTTTTAATATGAGAAGACTCTGTTTTTCAACTTAATTCGTATTTGAGGACCATTACCAAGGCTGTGTAGAGGGCCCCTGCTCAGCTAAGGTTTTGTGTATTAGTGTATATTTCTCATTTCATTTCTTTAAAAATCATTGTATCATAATCCATCCATATGTTCATACTTTGCAGTTGTTTCATTTCTGTTTATACACTTCCATACTTTCCATTTCATTTCTGTCTTTCATGCTTTATGATTGTTAATCACTGATCAGTGTTTATGTTTCAGGTTTTAGATAGGCAGCCTGGGCATTTTCATAGCTTTTTTACTAATGACATGGAACTAACATTGTTCTGCTGCTAATTTGTTTTTCATAGCTTTTGTTTAATTTTAGTATTGCTTTGTTCATTTCAGTTTTGTTTATTTGCTTCAGTAGTTAAAATTTAGATATACTAATCTGCTCATAGCATCTTCAGTTGCCTCCGAAAGCCACAGCTGGACTGATGGTGAGGGATTGCATTATGAAATGTGTAGTTTAGTATTAGTTTCTTTTCTGCAAATTTAGATATATTAAGTTGCTCATAGCATCTTCAGTTGCCTCCGAAAGCCACAGCTGGACTGATGGCGAGGGATTGCATTATGAAATGTGTAGTTTAGTATTAGTTTCTTTTCTGCAAATTTAGATATATTAAATCATGCATGACATCTTCAGTTGCCTCCGAAAGCCACAGCTGGACTGATGGTGAGGGATTGAATCATGAGTGTACGGTTTAGTATTAGTTTACTTTCCGCAAATTAAATATCAGTTACTCAAATTGTTTATGATTACTTCCGAAAATCATAGCTGGACTAATGATGAAGGGTCAGAAGATAAATTGATGTAATCTGATTTAGATTTATTTTGTTGCAATTTTGAATTTCCTTAAGCATAGTTCTTTTGTGTTTAGTTGGCAGCAAGAATATTTTAGTTTTCATGCTCACTATTTTACTGTTTTGATTTATTAGATTAGCAGCACCTTTTCATTTCAGCAGCACATTTTCATTTTCCTTTTTAAGTCTTGTCATTGTAAATTTCAAATTGCTTTTTAAAATTTC